>CM077222.1:14359529-14712029 GCA_039654775.1 Spinibarbus caldwelli
TACATATTTTCCGAGCCAGCAATATAACAACATATAAAAATGGTTTTAAAAAAAGTACATGGCGCCATAGTTTCATCACTTTACAGTATCGCAGTGACGGTCTTTTTGCAGTAAAGGACCTGTCATAGTTTAATGAGTGGGAAGATAACATGAAGTGACGCGAGGTTAGCTGCAGTGAAAACAGATGAGCGCGCGTGCATATAAAGCTCCCATTCGGGCGAAGTTCATGGGGTTTTGTCCACAGAATAAGAACACACGTTTTAACATTTTATTATTTAACACTCAGTATTTAACTTTTAAGCGCTGCAAGCCATGCATACAGTGCCGGACATCACAGATTTTCTGGTACGCAAAACCAGTATTTAAAGGAATACCTTATCTTATTGCCGTTACCGTGGCAGCCAACAACAGCACAGCTTAACCCTCCACACATTTTTATATTTAGTTATACTGAAAAAGTTTAAATTCAGTCGATCTTTTTTACCCCATTTTAACGTGTATTTCTATGGAGACAGGCCGTAGCTGTCGGGCAAGATTGCGGATAGCAGCGGCGGCACATAATATCCGCGTTCTGGTCAGATCGCCTGTTAATCAAGCTCTTTGCGAACGGTCAATTAATTAGTATAAGCCGTCTAGCCAAAAGTGTGCAAAATGCAATATTATCCGTCTCTAAAACTGTCAATTTCACATTTTCCAGAAGAACCCCAAATAGAGCTGTCAAAGGGTTGAGGTCTATTGCTGTAGTTAAAATTTCTGAGAAACTCTTAAAAATTCTTTCCCAAAAACTTAACTTAGAACAGGCCCAAAAAGAATGAAGCAGGCATGCTGGCTCCAAACCACAACTTGGACAGGTGGGGTCCAAATCAGGAAATATCCTGCTAAGTTGTACCCTAGACCAATGAATACGATGCACCACCTTAAATTGAATAAGCCTATGTCTAGAGCTAACTGAAGAAGAATGTATCCTTTTTAAGACAGCATCCCAAGTTTCATTTTCTAACATAATACTTAAATCTTCCTCCCAGAGAGATTTTAATGATCTGCTAGATGGGGTTTGTTTATTTATTATATTATAAATATTTGATATGGCACCCTTAATACATCTATACTGATGTAAAATGCCCTCCAAAATACCACTAGGTGGCGCAGCGGGGAACTCCGAAAAATGTTTACGGGCAAAGCTTCGAGCTTGAAGATATCGGAATAAATGTGAATTAGGCAAACTAAATTAAGTTGGTCAAAGGAAGTGAAATTATCTATAAATAGCTGGTCAATCGTGACTAAGCCTTGTGACTTCCAAATATTGAAGGCCCCATCAAAAAGAGAAGGTGGAAAAGAAACGTTACTGGCAATGGGTGCAGCTGAAGAAAGACCCTTAAGCTGTTGTCACAGTGCACACAGCGGGGAGGAATGAGGAGACGAGGAATCAAACTTCAAAATAAACAGTCTTTAATCCAGACAGGGCAATACACGACAGGGCTGAGACAGACAGGAACGCAGGAGGTATAACGAGTAGACCAGACGAAACAGAACTGAACAGACAGGAACTTAAGTACACAGGATAAAACTAGATAAATCAAATAGAGCTGGGGACTAATAAACTAATGCTGAAACAATAAAGACAGGAACAGGAACATAACCAAATATGGGCATACATGAGGGAAAACTAAGTCTAGGGGAGCACGAGACAGAAAACTACAACACAAGACAGGACACAGGTCTGACAGCTGTAGAGCTCTGCAGAACTGAGTCCAAATCCTCAGAGAATGTTTAACAATTGGATTCTTAAGATACTATGAGTGGAAGGGATAGGAGAACAGAGCAAAGATGTTAACGTGACTGGGGAGCAGCATATAGCCTCTATTTGGACCCAGAGAGGTTTACACAATTGCAAATCATGTTGCACCCAGTATAATAAGTTTCTAAAGTTGGCTGCCCAGTAGTAAGTTTGAAAGTGAGGCAAAGCCAAACCTCCCACCTCCTTTGGCTTAACCAAATGCTTTAGACCTGTTCGTCTAGGTTTGTTATTCCAGATAAAATAATAAATTATTTTTTTCCAGACTGGAGAAAAATGACTTGGGAATAAATATGGGCAAACATTGAAATAAATATAAAAATTTGGGAAGAATGTTCATTTTAACTGCATTTACCTTTCCTATTAGTGAGAGAGGAAGGGGTTTCCATGATAAAAAACAAAGATTTAGTAAGTTCTAATGAAGGGTTTAAGTTAGCTTTAAACAAGTCAGCATATCTATGTGTTACTTGGACGCCTAAGTACCAAAATTGGTTATTGACAACTCAATTATTCAACTGGGAATTTGAATATGAGATACTTAATGCAGCTGAATTTACTGGAAATAATTCACTTTTAGAGAAATTAAATTTATAACCCGAAAAAATACTAAATTAATCAAGTATTAAAAGTGCTCGAGGAATTGAGACTAGGGGGTTGGATAAAAATAAAAGAAGATCGTCAGCATATAGTGAAACCTTCTGTTCTAGACCAGCATGAAAAATCCCCTGTACCTCTGAGTCAGTACGTAGTGCCAATGGCAGGGGTTCAATAGCAATAGCAAATAAAAGTGGGAAAAGAGGACACCCCTGCCTTGTGCCCCGACACAATGAAAGAGGATCTGAAATAATATTATTTGAGCATACAGATGCTTTGGGAGTGGCATAAAGGAGCTTTATCCAAGAGATGAATTTTAAAACAAATCCAAACCTCTCCAAAATGTTTATGCGATAACCCCATTCAATGCGGTCAAATGCTTTTTCAGCATCTAGAGAGACCACAACTTCGGCATTGTTGGAGTGAGGTGAATACAAAACATTAAAGAGGCGCCTAATATTAAAAAAAATAATGCATGTTTTTTTTTCAAGCTGAATAGGTAATATTTTAGCTAATATCTTGTAGTCACAATTTAAAAGCGATATGGAACGGTAGGAACTACAATCAAGGGGGAAACCCCTTGAAAAAAAACCCTTGAAAATCTTTCTTAAGAATTAGTGAGATAATAGGTTGATAAAAGGTTGTGGGTAACTTAGAATTTTGAAGGCTCTCTAAAAAAAACTGAAAGCAACACTGGACATAGCAATTTAGAAAATTGTTTGTAAAAGTCAGATGGGAAACCGTCCTGGGCCAGGGGCCTTACCTGTTTTTAAGGAGGCAATTGCATCAGCTGTTTCCTCAATTTTATTATCTTCATCCAAAAAAAAATCACACACATTCTTCTCTATAGTGGGCAAATCCAAGTTATCTAAAAAAAAAAAAAAAAAAATCATTAATGATGTATCTTGAGGAGATTCAGAGGTGTACAGATTTATATAATGTTGATTAAATTGAGAGTTTATTTCTTTATAATCAGTGGTAGTAATTCCTGAAGATAAACTAAGCTGGGGTATCAAGCATCTGCGTTTTACGAATTTGATGAGCTAACAATTTACCTGTTTTATCACCGAATTCATAGATCCTATGTTGAGTACATAAAAACAAATTCTCAGCCTCTTCAGTCGATAGCAGATCATATTTTGTCTGCAAGATTTGACATTCTTTATAAAGACTGGGAGAAGGATTCATTGAGTACTCTGTATCAATCACTGTTATAGAACTAGATAATTCTTCTAGCTGCTTCTTTTGCTCACTATTTTCATTAGATGAATATGAAATTAAGCCACGCAGATAACATTTTAAAGTCTCCCCAAATGGAAGAATAGGCCATACCCTGAGTACTATTAATTTCAAGAAAGGAAAATATATTTGAGGAGATAAATTTAACAAAGTCTTTATCCTTTGTAAAAGGACCACTGATAATTCTTAGGGGGTGCTTTTGGAAAGTTAAGTCCCAAAACAACTGGTACATGATCAGATACCACTATGCTTTCATATGAACAGTCCTGAAGATAAGGAAGAAGTTTATCTAAAAAAAAAAAAAATCTATTCATGAGTAGGACTGGTGTACTTGAGAAAAAAATTAAAATTTCCTTGTCAAAGGGTATAAAAAAATGAAATGCATCACAAATACCATAATTACACAAGAAAGATTGAATGATCGTTGCACATTTTGAAAGAGACAACTTTTTTTGAGGACCTGTCAAGTCGTGGGCACATCACAAAATTAAAATCTCCTCCCAGGATTAATGAATGAGAGTGAAGGTCTGGTATACATGACAGAAAAGAGGTGATAAAGGTAGCATCATCATAATTAGGAGCATAGACACTGACAAGAATTAGGGGGATTGAAAACAAAGTTCCTGTTAAAATGACATATCTGCCCTTATGATCTGCAATAACTTGTGATACGACAAACAGAGTAGATTTATGTATCAAAATGCCACAACCCCTAGACTTGAACTGAAAATGTGAATGGTAAACTTGTCCCACCCAGTCTTTTTTCAATCTAAAATGATCGGATGAGCAGAGATGCATTTCTTGAAGAAACACAAAATTGGCTTTCAGTTTTCTAAGATGAATCAGAACCTTATTACATTGGACTGGATTATTCAAACCTTTACAGTTCCAGCTAACCCATCTCACCAACCCATCTTTATTAGCCCTACTACCCATCATGTAACAAAAAGAGAAAAAAAAGGAACCAAAAAAAAAAAAACTGCATTTGTGAAACCCAAACAGCTATACAAAACAGTGAATACAAAAAAGCATGTAAAGAAACACCAACAATTAATGGCCCAATCGTGTGCTTTTGAGATGAACAAAGATATAAGAACATATTCACAAACGTCAGGAACCCTAGCTCAGAAAACCACAGAATTAAGTGCTGTCAATAGTCTGTGGACCAGAGAAAATGAGACATTAAGTTCCAGTACTCTGTTCCTATTCAAGCAGGTAATAGGTGTTTTCACAAAAGCCATTGCAGCAGTTGGAATATCAAACGTATGTTCAGTGCCGTTCTTTGTGATTCTGAATCCAGTTAAACAATACTTAACATCTGGCATGGACCTCAGAAGACGTTTCACCTCATAGTAAGCGGCAGGCTTCTTGGCGATCTCAGGCGGAAAGTCCGGGAAGACGAACACAGTTTTGTCTCTGAACTTAAGCTGTCCACCCTGGCTCGCTTTCCGCCAAATATCCTCCTTGATGTCGTAGCGATGGAAACAGATTACGAAGGCTCGAGGATGGCTACATTCTGCAGGTTTTGGCGCAAGTGTACGATGAGCGCGAGCTAGGAGTGAAGTTTCAGGTAGATCAAATGTTTCTGCCAGAGCTTTTGCCACGAACTTCGTTGGCTGTGGACCTTCCAGACCTTTGGGAATTCCCACTAAGCGAAGATTGGATCTGCGGGAACGACACTCTAAGTCAAGGCACTTGGCTTGCATTGAAGTGATCTCTTTTTGAAGAGAAGCAACCGTTGGCTCAAGCGAGTGAAGACTGGTCGTCCATTCTGAGGTAGCGTTCTCCAGACTCGTTAAGCGCTCACTCTGGGATTTGAGGTCTTCTTTCAGAGACAAAAATGTGTTGTGCATTTGTTCTCGTACCAGAGAAATTTCGACCTCGAATTTCAGTGGCTTGTGCATCAAATTTTGCATGAATTCCACTTTCAAGCCTGCTAATAGCAGCCATACTTGCCACACCCTCAGGTGTGGAAGCCACATCACACTTAGCCGTTTCCAGAGACGAGCCGCCGGTAGCAGCCGAATTGGTCTTCTTTTGTCGTAGGGCTTTTGTAGTCATCGTTGAAACTCAAATAAGCTTGTAATAATTATCAAGAGTCACTTACAAATACACAGGGTGTAAAAAATAACACTGTATCAAGTTTTGAAATAGAATTCAAAGGCCGAGTTTGCAGAGCTCCCGACTCATGCGGCCTCACATTGTAGACGCTGACCCTGCGTAGACAACAATGGAACTACCATGTTCAAGGCCCAGAAACATAGTAAGGACTTTGTTTAAATAGTCCACGTGATATCAGTGGTTCAACCGTAATTTTACGAAGCTATGAGAATACTTTTTGTGCACAAAGAAAACAAAAATAACTTTATTCAATGATTTCTTCTCTTCTGGGTCAGAAGAGTACACGAGTACCAAGACGCGTGTGTGTGTGGTGCTGCTGACGCAGGAGCCAGCATTGTGCCGTAGAACAAGCATCCACTGGGCCTTGTTTACAAGCAGAGGAATGCACACGCATATGTCATGATACTCTCATGAATGGCGGCGGAGACTGATTAATGATTAATTAATGACAGAATTTTTATTTTTGGGTGAACTATCCCTTTAATGATCGATTCAATGAATGAAACAGCCATTTGAATGAATCGCTTTAATGAGTGACTCAGTGACTCAACTCGGTGACCTGCCATGACCTACTGGAAGTTTTAATTTCATATTTTATTTTCTTATTTGTAATTTTTTTTTTTCCATAATAGTTTTGTAATTAATTATATATATTATATATATTAATTATATATATATATATATATATATAAGTATTTTTATTGTAAAATTCAAAAATAAAATTCAAGCCACCTTCAGTCTGTATAAACATTTGAATGGCAATTCAGATGCCACTTCTGTGCCACTTCTGCAGTGGATTTTGTTGATACTGTTTTAATTTAATTGGTGGCAGTGTCATCTTATTCTAATTGAATTTGATGTAAGAATTTGACAAAAGATGATGCCTACATCTAACAGGTTATAAACAGTTGCCATTCTAAAGATGAATATTCCCTGGAAATGAGTTTAAGGGTGCATATATTACCTCATAGTGGAAAAGATAATTTCTGTCACTGCTGTGAAATAACCACTGCACAGAATATCAAAAGCTTTGGGACAAAGCTTCAGGTCAGTGTCAGGCCTAAACCAGCAACAGTACCCACACACATGCAGCAGAATATTGTCTAATAATGTTATCAACAAAATCCCCCCCGAAAATCAAGATATTTTATTAATATTTAATGAGTACATGTTGAAAAGTATGATGTCTAAAGCTAACTTGCCAGGAATTATAAAACAAACTATGATGACCAGCAATTTTCACTCTACAAATTGAATATACAAGATGCACCGTTGATTTGCCGGGGCATATTTTATCTTCACAAGGGGTGTTTGGGTTGCCTTTTATGTCAAATACTTAAATTTAACCAATTCAATCAATGAGAATACTATATACTGTTACCAATAACAACAAACTATTTAAAATTGTATGTAAATTGTGCATTTAAGAAAGGGCTGCAATGTAAAAAAAAAAAAAAAATCATTATTGTCAATTATTGCTATTGATAATGTAATAATGATTAATATCGATTAATAGAATACATATAATGTTTTTGGATAAATGACTTGTCATAATCTGGCTACACAAAACATTTTGATCCATGATGTTAGTTCAACGCAAGTTATGGAAAACTACCATTGTAATGAAGCTTAAATCTGTGGTGGCATTTTTGTTCATTTTGGTGGCATATTTGCCACAAGCCCCTCTTAATTTCCTACCCTGGTATGCAGTATTTTCTACTGATATAATAAAAGTTGTTTGAAGGTGCTAAAAAGTCCCTGATGTTTTCTAGATCATTTTAATCGCTTTGATTTTTATTTGTTTGTTTTATTATTAGTCAGCGTTGTAACTTGCTATAGTTTTTTTCTATGATAATCAGGATAAGTGGATATTTTCCAGGGTGAGTTTGCCAGGGAATTTGATGAGAGCTGCCTGCATGCTCTGCTGGGCTCCATTTCATCTGACATTCCATCACAGGACCTAAGTCTGTGGTTTAAGGGTGCTGTGGTCCCATTTGTATGGCGAGTGTTGCCCAAAGGACAGGTATGAGGGCAGCTAATATACTTGACTTTAAAAACCATGTTTTCAGATCTTATTGATAACATCCTTTTTTGATAGTGAAATACAAACAAAATGTTTCAAAATCAAATGGTTCTTATGTTCTTACTGTAATCTCTCTTTTTTAAATCAATTTTTCATTTAGTCCCCCTTCTAAGGATGGATCACTGATTTTAAAAGAAACTAGTAAATTGTGCTACATATTAACACTTTTACGTTTTCAATATACACAGAAAATCCTTGCCAGGTGGTTGGAGCAACGTGCAAGGAATCTGGAGTTAACAGAAAAGGTAGTGAACTCTTATGAGTATTTTATTTATTTATTTATTTATTTTTTAATACAAGTATATTACTTTTTAAATACAGCCCAGAAAATAAGCCAGCCTTTTGTGTCACTTTCTATCTCTACAGTGTCAGGTTGATGATACACTGATGATCCACTCTTTGAGCAATGTTGCTGGGCAACTTTGGGAAATATTGCCATCAATGGGCAACCAGATAAGACACAGGGCCCACGACCGATCTAAAATATCCAGATAGAAATTTGTTACCCATTCTCAATGGAAAAGTGCCCAAGCAACATTGCTCAAAAAAAGTTGCCTGGCAAAATTGCTCAAAAAGTTGCCCCGTGTATTATCAGCCTCATTTGCCATTGTGACAGACATTGATCACGATCACATTGTGTGGCCAAATCTCACTTTAAAAAGTGTAAAAAATGTGAAGGAAAAAAAATACATTCTTCGAAAACATCAGGTGACCGCATGTAATACACGACATCTATAGGTAGAAACGCTTTACTAAGGATACAAAAAGCCCAGCAAGTTGACGGGATTGGTTGCATGTTTGTGACGATAGGAAATGGGCTGTTTAAACCACATTTTTGAGACTGTCTTTGGTACACTACAGTTTTAAGGAGAAATGTTCAGCAAAGATGTTGACGGATGAATTTGCACATGGTTTATCTTTAAGCATAATAAAAACACCAGACAGACATGTAAGCCATGTAAAAAACTTGATTTTCACCACAGGGGGTATTTAAGGTTTTTATTAGCATTACATAGGAAGTGACTTTATCAAATTTAATTATTAGCTGCCAAAATTTCATAATTAATGTATGTAGTCACAAATATCCTAGACCCTCCCCCAATGAAATCCAAAGCGGTAACCGAAGACTTGTATTAATACCAGATGAAATCATAGTCTGTCTGGCGAACCATGTCCAAATGGGCTGAAGTAAATGCAAAAACTCTTTCTCTCTCAGGTTATTTGATTTATTTTATTATTAACTTGCTTATTTTTTAATAGAGTGACTGGCCTCATAATGGACTGGTTCTGGCTGAACTTGGCTTGCCTTCCCTCTGGAGGTCTATGGGTTTGGTAAATGTCAAGTTTGTCCCTATTTTTTTTTATCTTTTTGACCATATTCCTGGAAGAGTAAGTCATTGTGAGAAATAGTAGTACTGACCAGAACAATACATTTGTCCTCAGATGAGAATTAAATTGTTTTTCAGGCTGAAATCTGTGGATCAGAGGAAGTGCAAAATCTGAGGTCTCTAGTGGAAAACCTCAGACAGCTTTGTGACCTCTACTCCAAATACAACTGCCATCTTTCACTGTCTGACTATGAAAGGGTGAGTATGGAAGTTTAGCTGTTCCAATATTACAGTGGCTGTAAAAGTTTTGTACACAAAAAAAAAAAAACTCTAATAATAGTAATTAATAATAGATATAGAAAACCTATTCCTATGTTAGTAAAACCCAAAAAATCCAGTGCTGTGTAAAATCCATTGAAATATTATAGTGATGGCAGTTTCTTAAGTATTTTCTCCTCTTTGCATTAGTCTTTAGCATCTCCAGCCTCTGTTAACGGCCGTTTACCGACTTCGTAATATTCCACACAAATGAGAGTTTTGTAGACAAACGAAAACAGGTCACAGCACAAGTTATTTGCACTTGCACAGATGCTCCCATATATATTTGAGCTCACACAGATTAAATTTCGCAAGCATCTGCGATCAAAATAGTCACAATTTCAAGCCCTTTGTGTTGTTGAGGTACAGTACATATAAACTAGGGATGTAACGATATCAAAATCTCACAATACAATATCACGATATTAAGTCCACTATATGATATTTAATGCGATATTTATAATAAAAAAAAAAAAAAAAAAAATATTTGGGGAGAAAAAATTGTACATTTTAAAATTAAATTATTCTATCTAATGCAGTTTGAGAGTTCAGATTTAAGAGCTCCAACCCATGTTCTTAACTAAGAAATCTTAAGTCAGAAAAAAGTCAGTGAATTGACTTGTACCTGAATTTTAAAAGGAACTCAACCCTCCTTTTATTTGTGATATACCGTCTCAGTCTAAATTACATTCACACTGGTGTTTTAGGAAGCCAAACAAATTAGAATATTATAATAATAATAATAATAACAGCAATGACGGTAATATCCATATATTGTAAAATAATTGTACTGTAAATGAAAATGAATATTTCTTAGGTATATTATTTTTGCTTTACACTACAGTAGGGAAATTACAATAATTATTTCCTAAATTCTACAATTGAAAGAGATATTTTAAATTTGGACTGCATTTAAACTGCTAGCTGTCAGCAATTGATACTGCACTTTTAAAGCTTTTATTTTGACAGATATGGCAGTAGAGCTTTTTTATTTTGTTTTTAAGGAAAACTCCAGCTTCGGTGAAAACATGCTTACAAAAACGTGTCTCACTACAAATCTAGTGAAATGCTGTAATCATCTGCAGAGAAAATAAAGCCTAACTGGTGGCTGTTGCATTTCCAAATGTGCGCTAAAGTTGCAGCATGTGCAATAAATGAGTTCACTGCATTCATTCACTGTGAACAGACCCATTCTGAGGCGCGGAAAACACCAGATCACAGGCTGATCGCCTGAACAAAGTGTGCGTTTTGCTTTGAAACGTGCAGCGAAAACAGACTTTTGAAGAGATTAAGCCATATTGTGCTTTCGGTTTTAGTTTGTTTGACAGATACTGTGCCAAAGCATAATGGCCCAAAACAAAACTTTAAAGACCTTTTATGTTAGAATAAGAAGTTTAAATATATTTTAAAAACTATACTTTTTGCCCGAAAGACCTATTGTTTCATGTTGTCATATGACCACGATGATATCGAGACAGTTTTGCTATCGCGATACCACAATATTGATAATATATAATCATAATAACATAATGGTAACACATTATTTCGAGTCCACTTTAGACATTCTACTAACAGTAAGTAACTTTGCAACTACATGTTAACTAGCAGCCATTAGCAGTATTAGTAGACTTGTCTGCTTAATAACTTCTAACACTATTTTGATGGGTCCACAACATACAACATACTAAGTATGAGAAACTTTGCAAGTATATGCCAACTTATTCTACTAACCCTAAACCTACCCTACTGAGAGTTGGTAGACATGTAGTTGCAAATTAATGAGAATTAGTTGACATGTAGTTGACGTAGTTACAAAGTTACTTATAGTTAGTAGAATGTCTAAAGTGGACTATCGAAATAAAGTGTAACCAATATAATTAATCCTTAAAAATAATAATAATCCTTTATATAAACACAAGATAACATGCTAGTGTTTCCACAATAACATCATTGCAGCTTTGTTTTAATACCTGTGAAACTTCATAATTCACACGTTCTTTTTAGAATGTTTGCACGGTTTTTGTTAGTTTGTTTTGGACACATATTTGTTTTTTGTCTATAAAATGAAATGCTTTATTGATATTCATGATGCATTTATTAAATATTCAGAAAAAAATCTCTTGTATATGTTCTGTGGCAGGGAAGCACACGTAGTATGGCCTTTCTGATGCTGGATAAGGTGCAGGCCCCAGAGCTGATTCCTGCAGTAATTAAGAGTAGCATTGAACCCTATGCTCTTGAGAACGGATTGGATCTGGACCAGACCCTCTTACACTACATCAAGGTCACATTTATTTTTCTTTGTGTTGTTCATTGAGCTAAACATAGTAGTAGTTAGGGCTATACCAATATATTATTTTAAAAACAAGGCAAAACCATTTATATCAATATAAAGTAGTTTGATACAAGTGCATCTGAAAAAAAGGAAATGGAGTGAGCTGCTGCAGGGAAAGTTCAAAAACAAATTTGTCCTAATCATGAGACTTGCTTTATATTAAGGGCTTTAAAATAACTCATAAGATATAGTTAACACGTATAGTTTAAAGCAGCTTGCCCCGTCAGATGCTCGGACAGATGTACTTGTACCGTTTAATGCATTTGATATGTGGTGTTTTCCTGAGAGCGTAATTTACGTTTCACAGGTATATTCTCAATCTGTAAATGTTAGAAAGTCATGGAAATATTTCCATTTTGCTGTCTGTAGTGGATGAGCCTTCTGCATGCGATTCTCCACTAAACTTCACAGACTTCAGTGAACGAAGTATACTAAAATATACATTTTGCGGCATACAAATATTTGTTGTTGGACAATAAATGTCGTATGTAGAATTTTAAACTCATAAGGTAAGTGTATTTTGTCGTAGCTCTACCTGTAAAGTGACTATTGTAATATGGTAATCAAAATACATTTAACCTATGCTTTTGTTTTTATTTTCATTTTAAGTTTAGTTAATTTAACTTCTGTTTTAAAAGGCATTATTTTTGTTTTTAGATTGTAATGGTACAATATTAGAATGTAATATGATTTTAACCTTTTTTTACACAATATATAGCATAGTCTACATGGTTACATTTACTTTGTTTTTCATAGCCTTTAATATAAACATTGTTTCATTGGACAACATTGGGCAGGGTGTAAAATATTTTATTATTATTTATTTACTTTTTAATAAATGCAGTTTTTTTTTATTTTTATTTTTATTTTTTATAAAGTATAAAACATTGAGATATATCTCGTATATCGCAATTGAGCCAAAAAATACCAAGATTTTTTTTTTTTTGGCCATATTGCTCAGCCCTAGTAGTCGCTAGGGCTGCACAATTAATCAGAAGAAAAATCGCTATGATAATTATGGGTTATCACCACTACTAAATCAATGAATTAGAATTAGTAGTGAATTAGTAATCAATGAATTAGTAGTGGTTGACCAATATAATTACCAAGGCCAATATATCTTTATTGAAAAAAAAATATTTCCAGTGCACACTAACTTGCCAGATTACTGAGTGCACTGTTGGTTACAGTGTTTATTTCCTTTGTTCACATTTTTTACAGTCACTTTGATTGTGATCAATCCTATAATAGAATCAAGAAGTTGCTGTCTAAATAAATGTCTTTATTTTACAGATTTATATTTGTGACCCTGGACCACAAAACCAGTCTTAAGTCGCTGGGGTGTATTTGTAGCAATAGCCAAAAATACACTGTATGGGTAAAAATTATTGATTTTTCTTTTATGCCAAAAATCATTAGGATATTAAGTAAAGATCATGTTCCATGAAGATATTTAGTAAATTTCCTACTGTAAATATATCAAAACTTAATTTTTGATTAGTAATATGCATTGCTAATAACTTGATTTGGACAACTTTAAAAGCAATTTTCTCAATATTTTTATTTTTTTGCACATTCAGATTCCAGATTTTCAAATAGTTGTATCTTGGCCAAACATTGTCCTATCCTAACAAATCATACATCAATGGGAAGTTTATTCATTCAGCTTTCAGATGATGTATAAATCTCAATTTCGAAAAATTGACCCTTATGACTGGTTTTGTGGTCCAGGGTCACATTTGATCGTTCAGATTATTTTCATATTCATTTTAAAATTATATGGTTTAGTAGATATTATGTTAAAATAAAAATAAAATTTCAGCGATTTGTTATACTTTTTTATTTTTTATTTTTTATTTTTTTTTATTTTATTTTTTTAAATAGTATGATTTGTCATCTATTTATATCAGCTTTATCTTCATCAGACATCAAACCAGTACTAATTAGGAGTCAAGAGAATTACCTGGAAAAACTTGTTGATCCCTGTCAAGTTAGCCTCACAATGGTACACTGTTTTTTGCATGAGAGGTGGTCCACTTTAAGCTTGTCCACAGGAACAGACCATCTTACTCGCATTTAACATGACCAACCACTAGCAGTTTTTATTTTGTTTTTGCAGGGCTGGGAAAAATTGTAAATTTAAGAATTAATTCAGCTTATATACACAGATTATAAAATCAGAAAGGACTGGCTAATTAAAGTGCTGTTTCTTTTTATAGTGATGTTGTATGAAGAGGATGTTCCCACTACTGATATGTATTTTAATTAGTCATTTTATTACATATTTAGCATGACAATTACTTCAAATTGAACAAGCCTTTAACTTAAATGAACATGGGATGAAGTTTCAATATGCAGTAGGGGTGGAACAATAAATCGCTTCGTGGATCGATTCTGCAGTTTTCCGAATCGATTCTCTCTGGAATCAATTATGAGCGTAGTTTTTAACAGCAGATAGAGCTCTAGGCTAGTTTTTAACCACACATTCAAATGCTCATGAAGAAGAGTGCTTGTGCATTCAACTGAGTAACGTAAGTGTTTAAATGACTTACTGAGCTGTTTTTGACAAGGTAAAAAGGGTGTTGTTTTACACAACCACTGAGGAATTGTAAAATGTAAATAATTTGTTACAAACATTTCATGAAGACCCTAAAGAGTCATACCATCTTGTGGAAATTGGGCATCTGATGTCCCCTTTAAGCTCTTGTTTAACATTTTAACAGAGTAAATATATTTATAATTGATTATAATGGATGGCAACTGCCAGAAATGAATTAATTTATAGTCAATTTGTAATTTAAGTTGGTATAAGATGTTCTACAACTGTTTTTAATCACAAACAAACAGTCATTTGATCATTGCAGTTAAGGCCCGGTATATGTTAAATTACTTTCAGATATGATGTTGAAAGAATATAATGACTGATCCAAAGAAATTGCGATAGTAGAAATTATGTAAAAACATGGCATTAAAGATTTTATGTATAATTACTTTATTAGAGCTCAACAATTAATAATGGCCCCTGACCGTAACCCTTAAAAATATATGTACATGAAATATTTACAAATTAATTGATATCTAATAACATTGTATGATACTATATACTGTGAAACCGTGATATTTTCTGAAGCAGTTGTCATACTGTTCAATTAGCTTGAACATACAGTGCCTTGCGAAAGTATTCATACCCCTTAATTTCACGTTTTATGTTGCTACCTTATGTTAAACTGCTTTAAATTACTTTTTTTCCCACATCAATCTACACTCCATACACCATAATTGTAAAGCAAAAAACAGGTTTTTGCAAATTTATAAATTTGCTCAGGAGCATTCATATTGCTTGTAGATGTTACTACACCAAGTGAAGCTAACCTTTGACAAATTCAATTGAATGGGTATAATTTGGAAAGGCACACGTCTTAATAAAAGGTCTAAGAGCTGATAATGCATATCAGAGCAAAAAAACAAGCACTGAGGTCAAAAGAACTGCCCGTAGAGCTCAGAAACAGGTTTGCGTCAAGCCACACATCTGTGGAAGTGTTCAGAAAAAAAATGCTGCTTCATTGAAGGGTCACAGAAGCATGTAGTCTCTGTTACCCTTAATGGAAGAAGTTTGAAACAACTAGGACTCTTCCTAGAGCTGGCCTCCTAGCCAAACTGAGCAACTGATAGAGAAGGGCTTTGGTTGGTGTGGTGACCAAGAACCTGATGGTCACTCTAGTTGAGCTCCATGATCATATGTGGAAATAGGAGAAATCTACAGAAGGACAAACATCACTGCAACACTTCACTAATCTGGGCTTTATGGCGGTGTGGCAAGACTCAATCCTCTCTTCAGTTAAGACACATAAAAACACACTTGGAATTTACAAACAAGCACCTAAAGGACCCTCAGACTCTGAGAAACAAGATTCTCTGGTCTGATTAACCTCAGTTCTAAGCATCATGTTTGAAGGAAATCAGCTCTGCTCATCACCTGCAGAGTACCATCCCAAAAGTAAAGTGTGTTGGTAGCAGCCTCATGCTGTGGGGCTGTTTTTCAGCGGCAGGGACTGAGGGACTCGTCAGAGTAGAAGAAAAGCTCAATGCACCAAAATATAGAGATAGCCTTAATGAAAACCTAGTTAAGAGCATTCAGAACCTCAGACTGTGTAGAAGGTTCACCTTCCAACAGGACAATGACCGTAAGCACACAGCAAAGGTGGCTTATAGACAAATCTGTGAATGTCCTTGAGTGGCCCAGCCACAGCCTGGGATTGAACCCAATCAAGTATTTCTGGAGAAACCTGAAAATGTGCATCTGCCCCCATCCAACCGGACAGAGCTTGAAAGGTGAAGAGATAAGGAGAAGGATGGCAGATAATTGCCAAATGCTTATGAGCAAAGCTTGTCGCATCCAAAAAAAAAAGAAAAAAAAGACTCGGGACTGTAAAGGTTCTTCAGCTAAATATTTAGGTAAGGGTATGAATACTTATGCAATGTACTTATTTCAGATTTTTTTATTTTTAATAAATTTTACGAAGTTGTGACAATTCTGTTTTTGCTTTCAGTATGGTGTATGGAGTGTAGATTGATGTGAAAAAAAAAAGAAATTTTAAAGCAGTTTAACATAATTCAGCAACATAACACGTGAAAAAAATTAAGGGGTATGAATACTTTCGCAAGCCGCTGTATAAGGCTATTCACAGGGACTGAGGAAGAACCATTAGTGTAGCCTCAGGACATGAAAACCGAAGCTGCATTATTTTCATGTTAAACAGTCAAAATTAGTCCAAGAAATTAACTCTTTTTCCCAGTCTTAGTAAATGTATTTATAGTTATAAAAATATTAATTGTACATTTATTACACAATTACAAATATATGAATTACTCTTATTGTAGCAGCTTTGTGTCTTGTTCAGGTAAATACAATTTTGGTTCTCATTAAGACTGATCTATTTGTGCTTTTTTGTGATTTATTGTGCTATCAATTCATATTTTGATGTGCTTTATTTTTAGGACTTGCTAGACTGTTGCAGTTCTCAAATCACGTCTCTCTTCACTGAATGGGAGGCCAAAGCTGTGGCTGTACTGCACTGCATGACAGACACTAATGTGAGATCAGTTCTCACACCTAATATACTGTACACTGTTACATACAGGGTTTCTGCGGGGCATTAAAAGCATTAAAAGTAATTAAATGTTCCTGTGGCTCAGTGGTAGAGCATTGCGTTAGCAGCGCAAAAGGTTGTGGGTTCAATTCCCAGGGAACACATACTGATAAAATAATGTATAGCCTGAATGCACTGTAAGTCGCTTTGGATAAATTTTTTTAGATGGTTTTGAAAAAAATAATGCCAGTTTACTTTGAATATAACGCCTTCATAATTAATAACTTTTTAATTTGCTGTTGCAAAATATGTACATTGGTGTGATACACACGCGGAACATTTTGGTAATCGCCTCCTGTCGTGCGAAATGGTCATAATGCCGGATGTTTGGACAGCGCGGGACTGGAGTAAAACTAAGAGCAGAGAATGTTAGTTTTGTAAATTCAGAAAGAAATTGTGTAGTGCAATTGAGCAATTTCGGCGAGAATGATTCTGATTTTATTACATTCGGTGTAAATGACGACTGTTAATGAATAATGTACAGTAACAAGGTCGCATATTTTGAAGCTCACGCAGCCAGTGTGTGTGTGAGAGAATCTCGTGGAGAAATCAAAACAAATGAGCGCAACAGCACAGACAATTCATAGAACAAACATACTGTGGAAAAAAAAAAAATTGAGTTTTTATATTTATACCATATGATGTAGCCTAGTTAAGCAACATGAGACCACAAAGAGAAGTGTTGATTCCCGAATATCGGCACGATTGCAGATTTGACATTGATTTTATTCACTCTATAAACGAGTGCTAATCATTTACTAATCTCTGAGCAGCACACAGCTGTGTTTCGTTACTGAATGACTCAGCGCTTTTGAATTAATCATTTGAGTCAATGATTCAGTGATCCATTCATAAAGATAGATACTTGCTTGATTCTTGAATGAATCAGTCATCGGAATGAATCGCTTGAACTAATGATTTAAATATTCACTAATTAACACAGTCAGTTGACGCCACCTACTGGCGGTTTACTCATATTTTAAAGTATCATTGCATTTTTTCCAACTTTTCATATTTGTATATTAAAAATAATTTAAAACACTAAACTCATAACATTATTCATGCAGCTGTAATTTTGCAATGTAAATGTAAATTCATTAATGAATTTGATATGAAAGATAATGCAAACATTTTAATTAAATTGGGGGGGGGGCCCTTTATTTAAAAAAACACCTTGGAAATCAATTTAATATCACAAATATGCTGATTTCAGTAAGTAAGAACTGATATAGAAGTGATAGTTTAAATTTTGTAGATTTTCTCACATATCCAAGATTATCATCATTGCATTATTGTCAAATTGAATGGTTAATTTAAAACATAGGCCTATAACTGGTCAAAGTTTGGGATCATTAAGATTTTTTAATGTTTTTGAAAGAAGTCTCTTATGCTTACTAAGGCTACATTTATTTGATCAAAATACAATAAAAACAGTAATATTGTGAAATATTATTTCAATTTATAATGACAGTTTAACAGTTTAATACATTTTCAAATATAATTTATTCCTGTGATTCAAAGCTGAATTTTCAGCATCATTACTCCAGTCTTCAGTGAAATCTAATATGCTGATTTGCTGCTCAAGAAACATTTCTGATTATCAATATAGAAAAGGTGTTTTTGTTTTTTGTTTTTTGTTTGTTTGTTTTTTTTTTTTTAAACAAACCACAATATATTACCCTTCAAAAATACAATAAAAAACTAGTGGATTTTTTTTTTTTTTTTTTTAATAAATACTTTTATTCAACAAGAACAAATTAAATTGATGAAAAGTGACAGTAAAGGCATTTGTAATGTTACAAGAGATTTTAGTTCAAATAAATGCTGATTTATTTGAAATTTATGCTGAAATTTATGCTGAAAAGTAAAATGTATCATGATTTACACAAAAATATAAAGCAGAAAACGTGTTCAATATTGATGATAATAATAAGAACCGTTATTAATGATTGAGCACCAATAATCATAACAGAGCAGAAAATCAGCATATTAGAATGATTTCTGAAGGATCACGTGACATTGAAGACTGGAGTAATGATGCTGAAATTCAGCTTTGATCACAGAAATCAATTACATTTTAACAGATATTCACATAACAAACATTTATTTTAATATTTAAATAATATTTCTCAGTATTACTATTACTGCAGCCTTAGTGAGAAGAAGATACTTGTTTCAAAAATTTTAAAAACCTTTGACTGGTAGTGTGTGTAGTGATATATATATATATATATATATATATATATATATAATATGTATGTATGTGTGTATATGTGTGTATATATATATATATATATATATATATATATATATATACACACACACACATATATATATATATATATGTATATGTGTATATATATCTATATGTATATGGGTCATGTATGGCATTAAACATTTTTTTTTTTTTTTTAATGGCATTAAAAATGCATTAAAAAGCATTCAATTAGATTTGATGATACCTGCAGAAACCCTGTACATAGTATTACTGTGGATTATGGTTTATTCATTAATAATTAGTGATACAGCAGAGTACTTAGTTGAATACTTATAATACTTAGTTGATCTTGACTGTTATATGCTTTTTTGGTAGGGATGGGCCGATCATATAGAGGTATTAGTACTGTTGTTTTGTCACACTAAATAAAGACAAAGATAAATATAAATCTTATTATAATTGGATTATATGATGGTTGTACTTTTTTATTATTATTGTTTTAAAAAGTTGCAATTTAAAAGTTTATTTCATTTATAGTTAATTCGTAGTTTAGTTTATTTAAATGCCATAATTTTCTTATACCTATTTAATGTGTAAAATAATTACTTTTATATATAATTACTCATTTTAACTTTGAGCTTTGGTGTATGTTTGTGTATGTGCATGTGTATATATCTCATTACAGCTAAACTTTTTACACTAACACTTTTTTCGTCAACCTATTTTGAAGTCTTCTTACTTACAGCAGTTTAAGAACTAGAGATTGCTGAGAATGCAGTGAAGTTGAGTAGGGTTCTTAAATGCTGTCAGTGTGAAGGCCTACTGCTAAGTTAACTTTAAATTCCTGTTTTAACCACAGTAGGTTCTGTTGGCTAAAGCTTGTCTTTTAACATGTTTTAGAAATTGATGGATGCTGTGATTGAAATAATGTATAAGGCCGTGGTGCCCTGGAGTGACACCATTGAGAAACTTGTTCAGCAGCACCTGGAGAAGGAACATCCAAAGTGAGTGGTGTGGTAAAGCTTTTTTTTTTTTTCCTTTTGTTGTTTAGTAATGATTATCTACAGGCCCTTTCACATCACTTGTTTAATGTTCCCCAAATGGATTCAGCTCTGTAGAGTGAGGCTTCAGTGTTAGCTCTGGCACCACATTGTAGAGCAGCAGTCAAAGTTTACAATATTTCAAATATCTGCAGCTGAGTTCAGTTGGACTAAAGCAGTTTTGACTTCAATAATTCAAAAATGTAATGTAACCATTTCTGACTGAAATCATACTGGGGACAACCAGGGTAATGCATTTGTAGATTGACTCCGTCCAGCTTCTGTACAAGTTAATCAGTCTACAGTTGGACTCGCTTTCTTCAGTTGGTCTACAATGTTCATGTTTGAAACATAGCTGTAGTACAGGGCTATTCAATTAGTTTCATTTGAGGGCTGGATTATCGAATTGAAAACTTGAAGAGGGCCAAGTGGGTGGGGGGGCCATCCCTGTCTCTTTCTGGGGGGCCTATAAAATTAGAAATTAAACTGAAATGCATATTCAGCAGTAAAATAAACTAATACTACCCACACCAACATCTAAAAAAAGGTTAACAAGTAGTGTTGTCTGTCAATTGATTAAAAAATAACTAATTAATCACACTTTTTTTCTGTAATTAATCATGACTATTTGCATATTAATATATTTATATTGTCATAATTTCACATTGAACCTCCAAATTAATGTAGATACAATATCAAGATGGTATATTTTAAATGTGTTTAATTGCATTTTTTTTACTAAGCAGCCTATAATAACGAAAGTCATTATCATTGATACCTGCTACTGGTGTCTCAATTAAATGAATATTTCCCTCAATTTTAGCTATTAATTATAGCCATTCGACATTACAGTATAATTGAAAGCCATTATTTTTAACATTTAATAGACTATGAAAAATATAAGAACTTCTAATTTAAGTGAACTTAAAAATTCTTCATATAAACTATAAATTGTATATGCATAAACTATACAGATTAATCTTTATTCAGGCTACAAACGTTAATCTAGAGTAATCGAGTGATTTCTCTTTTTCTTTTGTTGTTTGATGTACATCAGTCACAGACTGCAGCAGGTTTCACTTTAAAAGCAGCGCTGTCTCTTTAAAACCTGATGCACATGATGCAAAACCTCCCGTTTTCTCCCAACTCTTTACGGTCATTTAGGACTTTATAATCCATTTAAGACCGTGTTTATGAGGTCACTCGCCCATTTTGACATAATTGTGTGTGTGTGTGTGTGTTTGTCAGTTGAAGCACAACTGGCGCGCTAATCAGATGCGGCTCAGCATATGCGTACAGCCGAACACGCAGACTTTCAAACTTTAAAACTATCCTTCATTTGATAATTATGTTCATCCAGTTTCTGCTATTTCTCACCTTAAGTTATGACAGATAACGCTGTCTTTATACTCGTTTAAATTAGAGTGGTGTATATCTTTTAACCCCCTCACACATGTGCTTGTCAATGCTGCCATCTATTGATGTTGCAGTTTTCCGTAGATTGTTGTTGTTACATCTCTTCCTTTTCTTTTCCAGTGTTGCCACCTTGTGGACAAACTAATTAGTGGAAAAACAGTTCAAGACTTATGTGCGACCTGCGCATACTCTTTCCTCGGGCCGGATGAATTTGATTGGCGGGCCAGATTGGGCCTGCAGGCTGCCAATTGAATAGCCCTGCTTTAGTTCATCAAATTCAGTTAGCACTATTTCTAAGTTACAGGAAATGTAATATGTAATAGAGTGTAATTTGTGATTCATAAGTGTTTTCATACTTACAGACAGGAGTTGCTGAGGGAAGGTTACAGATTGATGGAAATAAAGAAGCTTCTCAGATGCTACGGTATCCGAAGCTTAGCCCTGTCTAACACTCGTGATATCATGGTAAGTTTGTCTTCAACTTTAAATGTCCTATTTTGTGTTTTATATTCAACAGTTGACTATTCCATACTTCTTTAAAGATGTAAAGTTTTTGACTACAGATCTTTGTATCACCCTCTATGTTCCTGCAAGTACCTGATGTTTTACTGTTACTTGCTTTGCTTAGATGCTTGTGAGGCACATTCTAAAACAGGACCTGCCTACCTCTCTCGAGGACTCACTGAAGTTAATTGAGGCCTACAAACTAAACCCAGCAGAGATCCACCATCTTCACTGCATCCATCTTATACAGCATAATAAGGTAATACTCTCAGAGAATCCAAGAGAGTATTTATTATTAGTAGAGCAGTAGTGCATGGCGGTATAGGTAAAAATATTATGGACCCTCATCTCTGTTTAGAAGCAGAAGTCCTCACAAATGGATAAACAAATATATATATATATATATATATATGTGTACAATGGGAGATTACATCACAAATGATTATTGTATTCCCACTTGTTCCAATAAGAAAAGAAAAAAAAGAACATCCATAATAGTGTTTTCACATCTTTCCAAACGAGATAAAAGTTTGGAGAGATTGATTTTGGCAGAGGACAAGTTCTTTGGGTTACCTATACTTGATCTACACAGCAGAGGACGATGTCAAATTTGCCATCACTCCCTCAGGCAACATATTAGAAACACAATTTCAGCATTGTTAACTTTTTTTTTTTTCTTTTTTTTTTTTTTTTTGGTATAGTGTTAAAGGAAAACGCCACCGTTTTTCCATATTCTAATATGTTCTTCCCTCAACTTAAACGAGCTGATATGTACCTCTCCCGTCTCAATGCATGCACTTAATCGCTCTAGCGCACGGCGCAACTATGCTAGCATTTAGCTTAGCACCATTCATTCCTTAGGATCCAAACAGGGATGAATTTATAAGCCACCAAACACTTCCATGTTTTCCCTATTTAAAGACGGTTACATGAGTAGTTACACGAGTAAGTATGGTGACACAAAATAAAACGTGACGATTTTGAAAGCGGATAAAAAATGATAACTATAATGTATGGCGGAAGAGCACGTCGCAGCACTTCGACCTCGGCACAGTAATATCATCATAACTACTCATGTAACCGTATTTAAATAGGGAAAACATGGAAGTGTTTGGTGGCTTGGCTATCTTGGTTAGATAATTAGGATGTACTCACACTACACAGTAAAATCTCCAGTTTTGAAATCCCGGTGTTAAGGACTTTTAGAGTAAAGAGTTAAAGTTGCGGTGTTGAATTTTAAAGGATTAACACTAGCTAGTGTAAACAGCACCCTCTGGCCGGTGTAAATACGAAGAATTACCCTTATTAACACTGCTGAGTGTTATTAGTCACATCCAGGACATTTTCTCGTGTGCGCGCCTAATCCGTCTGAAATATTTTTCACAGACGCCATTTTCTTTGCTCGCGAAGCGGAGCATATTAGGACGGAAAACAGCGAAATAAAGTGTTTAATCTTACTCACAAAGTGTGTTTTGTAATATCATATCGTTTTATAAGGATATTAATGTGTTGTGTGCGCCTAAACTTTTATCAATGGCATTTCCTTTCACTCGCGATGCGGAACAAACGAGGACATTTCTAAAAGGGAAAATCCGAAAGTAAGTGTTTTTATCTCATTTAAAATATGTATTTTATAACATCATATTAATTTATAGCGATACTTATGTGCTGTGCTCTCCTAAACGTTTCCTCAGAGAGATATTTTCTTTCTCTCGCGGTGCGAGCAGACGAGGAAGTTGGTTTAAACAAGGAAAACACCGAAAGTAAGTGTTTTACCTCATTTATTATATGTATTTTATAAGATAATATTACTTTATGACAATATTTATTTGCTGCTCGCACCTAAACGAGCCTAACAGTTTCTCACAGATTTATATTGCTATGCAGTGCAGACGCGGAGGTCGCTTTTAACAGAAACACCTGAAGTAAGCGTTTTAGCTCATTTAAAATATGTATTTTATAACATCATATTGATTTATAGTGATATTTATCTGCTGTGCCCTCTTAAACTTTTTTTCTCAGAGAGATAATTTTGTTCACTAGTGATGCTCCGGAGCAGATGAGGAAGTTGGATTTAACCAAGAAAACACCAAAAGTAAGTGTTTTACTTCATTTACGATATGCATTTTATAAAATAATATTACTTTATGACAATATTTATAGATGTGCGCACCTAAACGATCCGAAATGTTTCTCACAGATGACATTTGAATTTGAAGGGAAACGCCAAAAGTGTTTTACCTCATTTATAATACAGTATGTATATTGCAACGTCATTTTGTCAAATCAAACCACTGTAAACTGCTCAAATCTAGATGGCAATATAAGTCATTTGTTCTTGTGTCTCATGACCAATTTTTGTGATTTCATTAAGCATGAATTGAGTTTTCATGATGTTGATGTGTCCTTATATTGGATCTGAGTGCTGTTTTCATTTAATTAATTTGAAAATATCACTTTCAGTAAACTCAAACTCTTTATACTGAGTGAATCTTTAAGCATTAAATTGTTTAATTTTTAATTTTTTGTGTTTAGTTTAATTTTAAGTAAATTAGTTCTTTAATATTGTTACAGATGGTTCATGCTGGCTTAACAGAAAAAATCAAAAGATGATGATGTGCTTGAAGAGTATGAAGCCACCAATACATGGGTAAGCCACAATTGCACATTTTAAGATTATTGATTGTCATGTTTATTTAAAAAAAACAAAAAAAACAAAACAAAAAAACAATAATAATAAAGAGTCTAAAAGTTCTTTCTAAAAAATCAATATCAACTGTAAGTTTTTGATATGCTTGGACTGTCATTTATTCATGTGCTGTCCCATTTATGTGCATTAATTTTGATAGGAGTCGTCCAACCTCAATACAGAGAGATCAGTATGGACTTGGAATTGTCGTTAGAAGACCCATTTTCTAGTAAGACTGACTTTCTTTTTACAAAATACATTTACAGTGAATTAAATGCTTTTCCTTAAAGGGATAGTTCATCCAAAAATGAAAATTAAACGGTTAGTTCATCCAAAAATTTAAATTGTTTTACTCACCCTCAAGGCATCCTAGATGACTTTCTTATTAAAAATTATCCTGGCACTTCCGGGGTTTATAATAGCAGTGGGTGGGTGTTGCTGTTCAACAGTCCAAAAGAAGTGCAATAAAGTGCATCCATCCATAATAAACAGTGCCTCATATGGCTACGGGGGGTGAATAAAGGCCTCCTGTAGCGAATCAATGCGTTTTTGTAAGAAAAAAAAAATATCCATATTTAAAACAAACACTTTCCTCTAGCTTGCGCTAACTGTCGTGTGCGCAAACTGTTCCGGGTGGATGACGTAGGACTTTAGTGAAGTTTTGGCTCCAGTGAAATATGTTAGTCTCGTGAGAACCAACGTTTGTTTACAGGAGCAAAGGAAGCAAATTTTCCTTACTTTAGCAAAGAAAAACCACTCTCTTCTTGGCTTACATCGAAATCCTCTGACATTTGTCTTTATAAATCCTTGGTTTGTATTTCTAATTCGTGATTCGTTTGTTTTGCTCTCTCCTCTGCTCTTCCGCGTTCGTCACTTCTCACCGGTGTATGCACTACACTGACGTCCTGCGTCATCCGCTCGGAAGGGCTTACATGTACAACATTTAGCGCAAGCTAGAGAAAAGCATAAAATGTTTATAAATATGGATATTTTTCTTACAAAAACACATGGATTTGCTACAGGAAGCCTTTATTCACCCCCCAGAGCCGTGTGAGGCATGTTTTATTATGGATGGATGCACTTTATTGCACTTCTTTTGGACTGTTGAACAGAAACACCCACCCACTGCCATTATAAAGTTTGGATTAGCCAGGAAATTTTTTAATATCACTCCGATTGGATTTGTCTGAAAGAAGAAAGTCATATACACATAGGATGCCTTGCAGGTGAGTAAATCATGGGGTAATTTTAATTTACAGGTGAACTAACCCTTTGAGCTATTATTTACTCACCCTTGTGTTGTTCTAATGCGGTATGCCCTTCTTTCTTTTTCGGACCTGCTTGTCCTTATGTCACTATATGCCAATCAATATCAAGCTTTTAAAAAAGATGCAAAAGGATCAGAGTGGTCCCATGTATTTCTTCTGTAGATTATTCAAAATATAACCTTTTGTGTTCTTCAGAAGACAACGTCATACAGGTTTGGAACCACATGAGGAAAAATAAATAATGACAGAAGTTTCAGTTTTGGGTGAACGTCTTGTATTGCAATTCATACTTGTCTCTGACATTTCACCTGATAATAGTTTTGATAAATGGATGTGAAATGATCCTGTTTTGGTTTTGTATTTATATTTATTTATTTTTCAATTTTACAGGGGCAGTTGGCTGAAAACTGCAGAGAAACACGTCTCATCGTGCTGAAAAAAAAGAATGAGACTATTCTCTCCAAGGAGGTCCAAACACCAGAACAGACTTTGATTAGTGAGCATTAACATGCATTCAGCTTTTATGGTAATGAATGGAATGCTGTTGTTTAACCTCCTAAATGTCAGCATTATAAACCTTATGACATTAAGAGTACATATGGACCAAATAAGAATGTTTTTTGTGTCTTTGCACTGATTTGCTTCTACATTATGATGTTTAATTGTTGTAAGAACATGTTCTTTACATGTATTGAAAACACTGAGTGTGAAGACATTTTGGTGCAGGGAAAAAGATTTACAATGTTTCAATAAAATAAATGTAAACGTGTATTGTTTTGAGTTTTTTTTTTAATATTTTCACCTGAACACTGGTGCAGTGTTGACCAGTTAATCCATAAGTGTTAACTTTCAACACCAACTTTGGTGTTCTCATTATCAATTCTGGTGTTAATATTTTACATTTTAAGAGTTTGTTAGTTAACACTGTCAGAGTGTTAAAAACTTCAACTCTTTCAAAAGTGTTAATTTAACACTTTAGCAGTGATTCCCATATATACTCTTGGTAAGTGTTAATTTTAACTCTGAGGGAGTTAAACTCACTCTTTTAAATTTGCTGTGTAGGCGTATTGAACCATGCCCGAGCACGTTTGACCCCCAAAGCGCGGTTCGTTTGACTAGTGTGATCGCTCCATGCAGTTTGTTTAGCCGTCCCTGGCCCGGTTGGAAGAGGTGGGAGCACGGAACAGATACTATTTTGTGCGCGCTACTGTCATCATCATGACCTCAAACAAATTCTTTTACTACTACTACACTACACTTTTCAATTAATTTAATTCAATCAAGTATATTTAGGTTTATAATGGCTCTGGTAATATAAGCGAAAGTGGGTTTCTCCATTATCTCGCACATGACGTAAGTGTGCTCCGGCCCGGAATGTTTAGTGCAAGTGTGAGTGCAGGTCAGTAGGGGAGGGGGGATAATCGGGCTTGGTTTAAGGCAACCGTGCCTAGTGTGAGTACACCCTTAAATAGCTTGGGCATAGAATAAATAAAGCCAGATATAGCACAAAGCTGCAGTGACTGTCTTTCTAAAATTATGCTAAGGACAGTGAGCTACTTAAACAATCTAGCTCATAAAACAGATGGGCAAGTTCTTGGCACGGGTTATTAATGGATAGCAGAATTTCTCTGCAGGGTATATATAAGATGCATATCTCTAACAAAGTCATATTAAATATATTGTAAAACCATAATTAGCAGTTTCAGCTGGAACTGTTGAGAAAGTAAAAACATTTCAAGTGTGTTGTGACATTTGTATGTTGTATTTACAGAGGGAGAAGTGCATTGGACTGCTGAAGAATCTGCCCCATTCTGAGGCAGAGTTTGTGATTGAGCGAATGGCCTGTTGGGCAAGACTTGAACTTCAAGACAAGCGACACATTTCTGAAGAGGTCAGAGAAAGTGAAAAGAAATTGTGATGTGGTTAACCTCACAAGCCTTCAAAATTATAGAAATTATATTCTCCACATTAAAATTCTCATTTTGATCTGAATTGGTATAATAATAAAAAAAAGCTATTATAGTTAATGTTGGACATTATCCTTTCATCCATTTATCAAACATTTTCTGAATTGAATGTCTTTTCTTTCAATAGCAGAAGAAATTACAAATGCTAATATCGCAGATTATGGTTGAAGCTTTGAAGTACCTGCAGAGCATTCAGACAGGTGAGTACACAAATTTGTAAAGTACAGTATTAATTCTCATATGGAGGAGATTCTAAAATGCTAACTTTTTTTATACTCTCATCTTCTTAGTGTCCATTCGGTTTTATGCTGCAAACTATGCTGTTCATACTCTGTGTCCTCCTTCACACATAGAATCCTCTCCAGTCAGACTACTATTCTAATCATGATTCTTTGTTTACTGATGGCTCTCAATTTGCATCCTTTCATCCAAATTTCTCACTTCAACTTCTTTGCCTTTGTATCAAAAAATAAATTTTCAAATGGCTTTACGTGGATAAAATTATCAAAATTATTGAAAACATAATCACTTCTAGCAACAGGTACATAAGAGCTAGCTAGCATGTTAGCTTAGCATAGTAATATAAAGTCTTGGTTACATATGTAACACTGGTTCCCTGAGTAGGGATCAAGACTGTTTCTGTGGGTAATCCTGTGGGAACACTTTCTCCCCAGGTATGAGAAGAGTCTGAAGCCTATTAAAAAAAAATAAATAAATAAATAAAAAAACATGCAATTCATTTGTTGATGGCGCAAGCACTGCCTCATGAGGCATCATGTCATCTGCTCCTCTTAAGGATCCACCCGTGCCATCGACCTTCGATTTCAATGAAAGAAGCTGTAGCAGAAACAGAAAACTGCTATTACACAAGATGAGAGCAAAGTGCTTTCATTTTTAAATTATCACAGTGCCTGCATTTAGCATGAAGCTATGTAAGGACAACAGAACAACAGAAAAGCAGTCAATGTGTGAGATTAAAAATCATGTTTTTGCTCATTAGTCTAGCACTTGCAATAGCTTCCTGTTATCTGATTGTGGCTTCTTAACATAGAACGAGGTAGAAGTAATTGGGAAAAGAAAAGAAAAGAAAAAAGAAAAGACATTTTGCTGCAGAAAGCAAAATTGTATGAAAAAATTCAACAAAGGCATTAGTACACTATTAGAGAAAGTTTATTCATACACATTTGAGTAATTCTAAGGGTGTAAAGTTGATGAATAATGGGGGAAAAAAAAAAAAAATTATCAAATTGGCTCTTAAACATTCATGTTCAAAATCATTCAACTCCCAAAAGTCAAAATTGGTGCAGAGTATTTTATTGTTTAAAACCACCAATAAACACTGCTTGGGGGTGCTTAGCTTCTGTTACCTCTCTACTGCAGTCTTGGCCCATTCCTTAACTGAAAAAGCTTTCAATTCACTGATAATCTTTGGCTTTCACATTGCCACTGCTTTCTTCAAATTCAACAAAATATTTTCAATTAGAATTAAATCTGGAGACTTATCAGGCCACTCAAGAACATTTTACGTCCGATCCCTGAGCCAAGCATAAGCATATTTGGATGTATACTTTGGAATGAGTGTCCTGTAAGAAAGTCCATTGATCATCATCTTCAGTCTTTGCACCAAAGGCATCAAAATTCTTGCCAAAATAGCCTGATATTTCAAAGAATCCATGATATCCTTTAGGGCTGGGTGGTATATCAAGTTTGTATGATATATCAATCTTTGACAATATTGCATCTTTACCACTAACTCATTCAAGTTCCCCAAAAAGGCTGGTCGTCCATGAAAGACAAATGTATGAGAGGACAGGTGAACAGATTAAGGATCTGTCTTGGCATACAGTGTCTCGACGTTAAAGTAAATTTGGACTGAATGTCCACTTCCTCTCATCAGCAGAAAGTATCAGAAGGCTAGACTAACCTGTGCTGAGGAGCATGTTGTGTGGACAGAGGAGAACTGGTTCAAAGTTCACTTCAGTGATGAAAGCAAGTTTATTAGGTCCAATGGTAAACATAATGTTCGTCATCAAACTGTGCAAAGACTGAAGCCTAAGTGTGTAAAGAAGTCAGTGAAAGGTGGAGGAGGAAGTGGAAGGTTTAGGGGATGTTTTCTGCAGCAGAGGAGACCACTTATACCGTTACATGGCAGAGTGAATGCAAAGGTTTATCAGAACCTCTTGCGGCAACATGCGGTTCCTTCCCTGCGGTCATCGCCCAATCAGCTAAGAATTTTTATGCAGGACAATGCCCTGTGTCACACAGCAAAATGAGTAAAGCAGTTCCTTGAAGCTGAAAACATTGAGAGAATGAAATGGCCAGCCCAAAGTCCTGATCTAACCCCGATTGAAAATCGCTGGAAAAACCTTGGCGACAAAGTTATGGCTAAGAAACCCACTACAGTAACTGAACTCTGGAAGAGACTGGAAGAAAAGTGGACCAAGATCACACCAGAGCAGTTTGAGGGACTAATGATATACTGTGGCCGCAGATGTGCTGAAGTCATTCAAACCAAGGGCCTGTACACTTCCTACTAATTTTTGACTGCTGTAACCTTCAGAAATTTTAGTTGTAATCTTTCTTCTACAGTAATTGCATTTCTCTATTTTAATCACTGTTTTCCACAAAATGAAGGGTTTTTGAAGTGCCTTGGCTGTTTTGTTCCTTCAATTCCTTCAAATTTTGAACAATGAAGATTTTCTCATTTTGATCTCCACTGTATATATTTTTTATTAGGTAAGTTGATTATCCTCAAGTTAAAGTTTCCTGTCCTTTTTTTCTTGTAGATGATGCCTTCAAGAAAACTGAATGTGAGAACAATCTGAAGATGTTCACAGCCATTGCTCATCTACAGGTCTCAATTTATTCATAAATGGATGTTGAGCCATTTAATGCCACATTGTAAACGCATCTAAAAATTCTGCAACAAATGGGTACGTTTGTTATAAAATATTATAAAATGTTTCTTACGTTAGGAAGACTTTGACATCTTCTTGACACCAGAGGAATATGATGATCCAGTAGTGAGACATAAGTTCAACCAACAGCTCATCACTGCATATGAGAATGCACAAGCATGGCGGCGCTCAGGAAAACAACACCCTGACAAGCTTTCAAGCAGTCATTTGAATGGCAATGCTGCAGTAGCCAAAGATCCAGATGGTAAAACGAAGACACTCTCTACTGAAGCTGGGCTACATCGACTGGCCAGACAGCTGCAGAAGACAGAGCAGGAACTTTGGGCAGACCTGGCTCTGAGAGCTCTGGATGCTGGAGATGTGGAGAAAGCTTTACAGATTCTCAGGTGAGGGGGGGAGAAAAGAAGGGAGGGAAGGGTGAGATCTAAAAGTACTATGAAAAAGCAAACTCTTAACTTAAGACATAGAGATACAGTTCTGCACATTTTACATTCCCCCTTGTAGAATATGCAAGATGTTAATCATTTTAACAAAAGATGGATCATTTTTTTACTTTTTGAATTGGATGATAAATTGTCCTGCTGTCGCATGTTGACACAACTCAGGAAATATGTTTTGTATGACTTTGTTATTAAAGCAATGTCATACTTAAAGTATCAGTACTAGTAAAATGAGAAATCATACCGTTTTTAGAAGCATACATTTTAGTACTGGTATATCATGCAGCTCTGGATTAATAACAATTATTCTTGTGCTAAATTTTCCTTGCAGTCCAAGTTAGAGTAAGGACACTAATAAGAATAGGATTCTCTGTTTTTCTCTGCATTTCTCCTCTTCTCTAGCTTGGTTTCTTATCTAGTTTAATAAACTTTTTTTTTTTACCCTTCTGTAAGTTGCTTTGGATAAAAACATCTGCACAACCCTCATTTGGTTCCAAACCAATAAGACTTGTTCATCTTTGAAACAAAAAGACATTTTAATATTCTTGAAACATTTTTTTAAATATCCATTTAAAGTACACAAAACTGACGTATTCAGTCTTCAAAAAAAGTCCATAGAAAATTATAACAAGTTTATTTTAAAGAGACACAACTGCTTATATGCACACATACATGATCAGCACATTCATAGAGCGCATTAAATTTGGTAAACAGAAGTTTGACCGGGCTTGTTTCACACATGAGAACAAACCTTGTTGATTCCTGCTCGAAAAGCAAGCACATTTGAGCAAATGGACAAAAATTGTTGAAAGAAAATTTAAAATCTTCATTTGTGTTCTGAAGATGAAAGGTCTCATGATTTTGGAATAACGTGGTTGAGTAAATGACAGCACCTTCAATTTTGTATGAACTATCCTTTTTAACTTTTAATGTCTTCTCTTATATCTTCCATTTCACCTCACACAGTGAGTTATACAAGCACCACTCGAACTGCAGCACAGGACAAGTTCTGTTCAGCACTGCCCAGCGCATCTCTCAGATGCTGGAGGAAAATGTCCCCATGGTTTTGCCTGAAAAGGTTAACCTCCCTGCTGTCATCCATGGGTTGGCCTGTCAAGCTATTACAGTCTGCCACAGTGGTACTGTAACACTTCCACATTTCATATTCTCTTAAAGTGATTTTTTTATTTTATTTTATTTTATTTTTCAGTTAGCTTTATAATTTATGGATCATACATTTGTCCTTTACACCATCTTCAGGACATATATTTTTCCTTTCACAGACCTTCTGCTGGACTGTTTGGAGCTATGTAAAAGCACCAGAAGTGCTGCAGATGTGTACAGACAATGTCAGATTGAAGATTTTGGATTTTTTGCTAAGGTTAGCCTGCTAAACATTGTGTATGTGAACACTTGCATACCAGATCGACTCTCCAATGATATTCAACCAAGGCTAGAGCTGGGCAATATGGACAAAAAAAAAAAAAAAACCTAAAAAAAAAAATAACTAAAAAATAAATATATATCTCTGTATCTTTAGGCTGAATAGTGATATACAATATTTATCTCAGTATTTTCTACAGTTTTCTATTTGGATTAAAAAAAGTGAATGTATCCACAGGTTGTGGTGTATATTAGCCTATGTGCAAAAAAAGGGTTAAAATCACATTAAATTCTTACATAATATCATTATAATCTAAAGCATTTTAAAGCATAAGTTGAAATCACTGAATTAAAAATGAAAATTAACTAAAGTGCAGATTAATATTAAATTGTAAGAGGAACACATTCACTGATCTGAGCACATTTGATTATTATTTGATAAAAATGTATGTTTTAGTTATAGTTGTAAGATTTAGCTCAAAGGGGTATAATAAAAAAAATAAAATAAATAAAAAAATACACAGAATCTATATTTTTTACATTTTAACAAAAATAGTAATACTTCCACATAGGTATCTTTCCAGGAACTCAGGCTCACTTTACATAATACAAAAATAAATACATAATCCAAGCATACAGGGGTTAAAGCAAAAAATATATATATATTTTGACAGAATTTTTCCTCGGCCAAACCCCATTCCACAGCCATACCTGTCACATACCCAGTTTAAGAGCAGATTTTTTTTTTTCTTCTTGTAAGTAGGAGCGCTTGCCATCCTAATTTAAACAAATTTAGGAGCACCTTCTAATCAATAATAAACAATTCTGATCAAAAATTAGCCTTCCTAATACAAGGTGACATTTTGACTCAAAGTGATTTACGGGGCATTTTCTTTTTACCTTTAATGCATTTTTTCTAATTTTATTAAATGTATGCAGTGTTTCCTCTAGGATTTTTTCCAGCTGTGGTGGCAGGACTATTTCCCATGGACCATGCCCCCTCCCCACCCAAGAATCACGTGCACTCAGAATTGAATTTATTTTAACTAAAAAAAGACAAGTAAATAGTAAATAATAAAATAAGAACAAATAAATTAATGACAATTAATAGCACAAACAAAAACAATAACAAGATACAAATTAAATTAACAGTACTTAAATTTCTTCAGTTAGGTCTATCTATAATCTATTCAACTGTAAAATAACACTGGATAGTCTTCACTGTATAATGAAAGGCAGCAGCAGGTTTATTTAGGCTGATGTCTATTTAAGACCTCATGCACGGATCTAATATACTGTTACACAGGGCTCTATGCTTACTTTTCTTTTTAGGAGCGCTTGACCTCCTAATCTAAAAAAATATAGGGGCACTTTCTGATCAATAATCAAATTCTGATCAAAAATTAGCCTTCCTAATACGAGGTGATATTTGACTCCTTAAAGTGATTAACAGGGGCTTTTTACCTTTATAACTTCTTTTTACCTTTGTAATGGCATTTTTCTAATTTTATTAAAAGTATGTCATCTGTCAAATTCAAAAATTTGTTTATAAGCTTTTTAAAATTTCTATTTAAAACAATATAAGAAGAAGCAGAATAAGACAAATAAGTTACCAATCATATGAAATTAGTAGGCTATTAATAAAAAAAAAAAACAATTTCTACTACAGAGGTGACGCAGAAGAACACAAAAGTGGCTTTTAGGTACATTTTCAGACATTTAATGAGGTTCAGAGGTGGTATGCATGCAATTAAATTCATAAATCCATGTGGAGATTAATGTTTTAAATATAAAATTTTGAATACAGAAATATTAAATGATTTAAATAACTGAAATTATACACTAAAAATGAAACTGAAACCGCCAGCATGTGGCGGCAAGTCACTGATTTTATCACGGAATCATTCATTCAATTGATTAGTTCGAACAGCTGAATCATTCAGGAATGAAGCAAGTGATTGTCCTTATGAATGGGTAATCATAAATCACTTGACTCACTAGATTTGTTGAAAAACGCACTTTCATTCATGAATGAAACACCGCTTTGTTTGCTCTTAGAGTTGTGCAGCGGCTCAGCTGTTACTTTATTTGGAACCATTTTCGTTGATGAAATAGAGCAAAATCAGGCAGTACTTGTATATTGAACTGTTGTATTAAATCAATATCACATTTGCAAACTCCCTTAATAATTATTAAAAGCTGTCACTCTCCTTATCGCGATCTGTGGGCGCACGAGCGAGTTCTCAAGACTCAAAGCATGTGCAAATGATACGTTCCGTCATTTGTCATCGCGTTATAAGCGCGGAACCTGCGGGAATGGGTAGAATTGTTATTAATAGCTGCAATCCCACGCCGAAATTCAAGTTCTGCTCTGTGTTCTCTGCTAATAACCCGACTGTGAATGATGCGAGCGGCGTTACTATGTTGTCAGTGAGAAGCTGCAGCCATGGCGGGGATGATTTTTGGTGTGCCGGCAGAAAAACGATAACGCACTACATGTTTCTTTTCCCCTCATTTTTTCCAACTGACGGAAATCCGTCGTAGCGATGGAACACTTTTATTCCCTGAAACAAGACAAAGGCAAAAACAAAACAAAGACGAGAGGGAAACAAAATGGTTAAAATATATAATACAAAAAGAGCGTAAATAAGTGAGATTTGAATTGTATTTCGAATATCTGAATAGATGAGATGTCACTGAGATGTTGAGGAAGATTATTCCAAAGCTTAGGAGCAATGACAATGAAGAAGCTACTGTCCATCGATGACAATCTAAACTTTAAACTTTTATATTACTTTTGAAATGCAACTGAATGAATTTTTAATAATTATACAAACATTTTTACAGTACTAAAATTACAATCCTTATGTCTTAAAGGGACCAAAAATGAAAATTCTGTCATTAATTACTCACCCTCATGTCATTCCAAACTGGCAAGACATTTGTTCATCTTCGGAACACAAAATAAGATATTAACCACTGATGTCACATGGACCATTTTAACGATGTTCTTACTAACTTTCTGGACCTTGATTGTAGTAACCTTCTGTCTATGGAGGGTCAGAGAGCTCTTGGATTTCATCAAAAATGTCTTAATTTGTGTTCTGAAGATCTTACAAAGGTCTTACGGGTTTGGAAGGACATGAGGGTGAGTAATTAATGATATAATATTCATTTTTGGGTGAACTAACCCTTTAATGTCTTTACCTACAAGTGTTAAACTCAAGCTTTATTTTGGTGGAAAACTACAGGGGGACACAACTCTTTCCCCGCCAAACACGGAATTTTCCAGGTTGCCGTGTTTTCACGGTTATATGCTAGAGGGCGCTATTACACGTCTCCTGAATGAGTCTAGAAAGTGCCGATCAAAAAGACAGACCAGGAAGACGCAGAAACAAGCAATCTCATATGTAAGCATATGAAAAATAATGTGATCATCAACACTACCCGCATATAAATGAAAACTGCCTAATATTACAGAGTGAAATGTCAATCCAGAAGATGATAAAGGCCTGTGCAAGCTGATGGAAGCCATCTACTGCATCTTTGCTTTGATAATATTACTGAATAATATACGATTTTTCTCAGCTTTTTGCTCAAAATGTTGCTTTTTTTATAAAACTTATCTACATTCAAGTGTTGATTTTTAAAAAAAAAAAAAAAACCATTCCTTGAAGCTAGAATAAAAGGTTTTTTTTGTGTGTGTGTTTTTTGTTTTTTTTTTTGTTTGTTTTTTGTCTGAAAGTAGAGGGTCTGATTTTTATTATAATGTTCAGATATTCATACAACAAAATATTCTGGGGTCCATGAAATTTTTGTGAAAATCAGCAAAAGCACTGGCTGTGGCTGGCAACTTTTTTTCAAAAACGCTGGCGGAGAAAGAGTTAAGCTTGTGTTTAGTTGACAGTTTATAAATGCTTCTTATTGTAAATCTATTCAAATAATATTTATCTGAACAACCTATCAATCAGTAATTTAACCCTCATGTTGTTTGTTAAACAATTATTTATTTTTAGGAATCTGCATTGAGTGGCGAAGAAGATGCATACATTGAATCACATTTTCATGATGTCTTTAATGAGGACTGCATTGTGCTGGATCCAGTCTCAGTGCTGCCACTCCAGTATAAAATCACCAGAAATTTGTTACCACTGTCAGGTAAGAGTATGCTGTTACTGCTGGAATGCATGGAAACTAGTGCTTTGATCAATTTTAATATGGGCATTATTGCTGGCAGCTTTACAGTGATAAACAGGGAAAATGGTAAATGCTACATTTTTCAGGAATCAGTCATTTGAGTTACAATTTCCACTTCGATTTCAAGTCATTTAAGCTCATTCAATTATTCAGTGAACTTATTAGATACTTTCCAATATTACTAAATCAAAACAATTTACTAAATATGGATTGTCTTTTAAGTTTCCACTGAACAAGCCAAAGGGCAACAGTGGCAAGGAACAATAACTCCAGGGAGTTAAAATAATAATAATTAAAAAAAAACTCATGCAGGGAACCAAGCTCAGTTGACAGGGCCAGTACTCCTCTGTTCTAACAGTAAGAACACAGCAGGATTAATGATTCCAAGCTCCAGCACAGGTCAGTGTTTATGTAGATTGATGGTTTTCAAAATTTAAAGCAGCTCTTTCTGATTGGAGACTGTCTTGGGCCAAAACAGACTTGGGCAGAATTCATCAACTGGACAGAATTTTGAGACCACAGATTAATCCTTATTAGGGCTACTAATGTAATTCAGTCCAGAACAGTGAGTGATTTTCTCCTTTTTATTTTGTTGTTTTATTAACAAATATCACAGATAGCAGAAACTAAATTAGGATGCTGTCCCTTTAAGACTGAAAGCATCAATCCAATATTCTGATACACATCCGATATAACTTTTTATCTTAAGACATAACTGAGTGTGTTTTTGTGAATGCACACCAAAACAGGCCATTTGACATTGTTTTGAGTGTATTTCTCTGTTCAAGTGTGATAAGACACGAAAGAGGACTGAATTCAGTAGTCGTATCAGAGATGGTCTTATTACCTTCCAGGCAGTTACCTTCCAGTAGTTTTGGTCGTATGCTGTCTGAGAGACAATTTGGGTGTGTTTGCACAGAACACCACAACCAGTTGAGTTCTCTTTTGCATTGTACCCATTGTAGAATAGGTCATTACAGGATGACACACAAGTTTTTAATACTAGGGGAAGATCCTCCAACATGTTCTCTCTGCCGAATCCCTTTATGCATTAACCATGTTTTTAGCAAAAATAAATTGTAAAAACTTGATATAATTCAGCCATTATTTTTCTCGCCATGAAAATAGCCAAAAACAAACACTTTAACAAAAACAAACAAATAAACACTTTCACATTGTCATGTTTCTTCAGAATGTATCCATTCATCTGCTGTTCTCATAGTCCCACACATTGACGTTTTTAAAAGTTTTATGAGACATGCAGGAAGCGTATGCTAGCTAACTTATGTCTTGCTGGATAGATCAGTATGTTACAGTTCAAATGTGCACTTCTCCCCTTTCTACCACACAGGAGAATCATTCTCACTGGATCTCTTTCCAGATTGTCCCTCCCTAACATTAGCTGTTTCCATCCGCCTATTTTTGTGTGCATTTTGGAAAATCACATTAAAAAAAAGCTGGATGGAAATGCCAAGATGCACATGAATTCTAAAAATGCACATTAAAAAAAAAAAAAAATGTATGCACACAATAGAGTCGGATACACTTTTAACACTTTAAAACACTTTGTAAACACACAACTTTGTCCTTTATTCCAGAATCTAAGCTTTATCCTTTTGACTGTTCCTGCCTGTCATACTGCGCTCTCAAAATAGGTAAGAGTGTCTTCTTATTGCCTTGACTAGTATACAGTGAGACTGTTTATAGAGTACATTTCACTCTATGATTAACCCTAAGGTAAGATCCTAAGGAAAAATTTGCTGTTTATCTGTCAGCAAAAGACTGTTGAAAGTCTTTTTATTGACATAAAAATGGGAATGCATAGATGCAGGTAACTTGGAGAAAGAGTCCATATTTTTTATTTATAAATGCTTCTGACATCGTAACCAAAAAAAGCTGGCTGAAAATTGGTGGGGTAGGGTGGGTAGACGATTATGCAAACAATATATTTGCGTATCACCCAGCCTTAATACAGTGCTTGGCATACTTTGGCAATTCTGTGTTAAGCTGTTCACAGTGTGAGACTAATTCTCATACCAACAGCTCTCATAAACTGCTGGTACTCTCTTCTGCCCCTGCTTGAGAGAGGTTTACAAGGCATCCACATATTCTTTCTTGCGGTCTGTCTTGAGTCTGTTTCGCAAAAACCTGCGCGTACAAAGTACAGGTGGTTACAAAAAAACGGATTGTGGACGTACTATTCTGGTGACGAAATGTCCATCTCACACACTGTTCGCTGACCCTTGCTGTATGCATAACCAAAGTATACTTTGGGCTTTACTCAGACACTGGGTCTCTCGCCTACTCTATCTTCCTTTTGTTCAGATTTACTCTCTCTTGTGATCAAACTGGGTCCATCTGGCTGTTTTCTCTTTTTTGTGCAGTTTAAATCATGATCCAAGTCTCTTACGCTAGGGGATAGCACCAATTCCAGCTCCTTCTCCATCAGAGAGGTCACATTCCAAATTACCAAAGTATCAGAAACCTGACTACTCAGACTACTACTGTCTATTATATTGTTGTTGAATGTTAGAATATAATGCAATACTGTTATAGTTCAGTCCTAAATTCTTCACTTTTATGTTTTAATTATTTTTAGGGTCAATTCAACATCAACAACTTTAAATGATGACATTAGCTTCTGCCCTGTAGCTTCTGTTATTATCTGTTCATGTCTAGCAGCTTTAGGAGGCCAATGGGAAAGGAGCTTGTATTATACAATGTGGTGTTATTGTTCAAGTTTAGGGTTTAAAAGTGTACTGTGAAATTTCAGTAGTCCACTTTAGACATACTGCTAAGTAACTTTTGCAGCTCCACATCAACTTCACACTAGGGCTGGGTGATATGAGCAAAAATTTATATCGGTATTTTTTGGCAGATTTGCGGTATACGGTATCTCTGTATTTTTTATTTGGATTAAACAAATAAAGTGAATGTAAGCACAGGCATATAGTATGTGCAAGAAAAAGGGTTAAAATCACATTACATTCTAACATTGTAACATTGCTGTCTAAAAACTAAAATAATGCTTTTAAAGCAGAAGTTAAATTTACTAAACTAAAAATGAAAATAATAAAAAAGCACAGACTAATTGAGTAAAAAGGCTATTTTGATTAGCCTACCCCATTACACTTTACAATTTGTGCTATCATACAAATACACTTACTTGTAGGTTGAAAATTCTACATATGTCACATTTATTGTCCAACTACAAATATTTCAGCAAAATGTATATTTTAGTCAGAGTTATTGCACTCCTATTTCATTGCGCTCCGTCTGTTTGGCGTGCATGTGCGCGGCGGCACTCGTTCTAAATGAAGTCTGTGAAGTTTAGTGGAGAATCGCGAAGCAAAAGCTCATGCACTTCTGACAGCAAAATGGAATTATTTCCATGGCTTTCTAACATTTACAGATGGAGAATATACCTGTGAAATGTAAGTTATGCATTAAGGAAAACAGCACATCTCAGACACATTAAACAGCGCGAGTAGCATCTCTGTCAGCCTCACACGCAGCCTTTCTGTTAGAGCCGCTTTAAACTGAAACTATAAACTATACTATATCTTGTGAGTTTTTAAAGCCCTTCATATAAAGCCTGTCACGTTTAGAACAAATTGTATTATACACTTTCTCCGCAGCAGTTCAGTGTCCTCCCTAGCTATTTTTTTACAGATGCGCTCGCATCAAACTACTGTATAGCCTATCAATATTAACAGTATTGCTTCATACCGTATTGCTTATAAAGAATGTATCGATATATCGTACAAACTCGATTTACCGCCCAGCCCTACTTCACACCAACTCTCATTAGAGTATTAGTGGATTGTTAGGTTTGGGTTAGTAGAATAAGTTGACATGTACTTGCAAAGTTACTTATAGTCAGTAGAATGTCTGTCGTGGGCCATCAAAATAAAGTGTTAGCAGATATTAAGCAGACAGTTTACTAATACTCTAATGACTTTGCAAAGTTACATTTAATAGAATGTCTAAAGTGGACTATCAAAACTGTTTGAAAAGCATTTTGCATTTTATTGGATTGTGAGAGGCAGAATGTTTTTTCTTTCACTGAATTTTTTTATTTTTTTTTTTTACTTATTTCTGGGGAAAAATATTTCTGAGGCCTTAGTCGTGAGATATCTGTCCATTTTCACAGGCACTGATTGGGTTGGGCCTTTGCTCAATCCCTTGGCCTCTATGCTGCAAATGCTGCAGGAGTGCAGTCAGCTAGAACTGGCTCTACGACTTCTGATGGAATCTTACGGAAGCATATTAATGCACTTTGTTTCTAACAACATGGATATTTCTCTAAGCATGCAGGTAAGAATCCTGTAAAATAGTTGTTAAATATAATGCAAATAAGTGCTTTTGTTGATGGTGTGTTTTATCTCATTTCCAGCTTCAGTCTAACCAGCGCATGGCCAGAGATAAACAGACTCTTGACGGGATAGAGAAAACTGTTCTCTCGTCTGTCACTGTGGTTGTGGTCTCCTTGTTACAGAAGGTGTGCAAAGAGACTTAAGATGTGCATTTATCTTGATTTCTTTCCAAGGAGTGACTTATATCAGTGACTTCATTAATGGAGTTGTATTACAGGTGCTCAACTGGAGAGTGGTCGACTCTGATTTGGCCATTGGGCTTTGTACCATTTTGCCTAAGGCAGCGGTTGTGGATATTCTGTGGAAGATGATCACCAGTGCCTGGCAAAATTATGAAAAGATTAAGGTCAGGCTAAAGTTTGATTTGTCACACAAGTTGTCATACAAGTTGTGCTTGCTTGGTGAAAACTTTAATCCTAAGTATAAAATCACCAAAAAATCAAAATTAATCCACTTTCTTTTCTTTCTTACTCTAATCTTACTCCATTTTTTATGGTCTTCATTAAATGTCTGTAACATAAAAAAAAACCCATAAAATTCCTCAATGATCGTGTAAAACAACACCTTTTTACCTTGTCAAAAACAGCTCTGTTCATTGTGACCCTCTTCTGTGGGGTGTGTGAACACAAGACATGTGAATATATCCATATATTAGTGATGTTATATTGGTTATATCCACGGACTGAGCGGGTCAGGTTACAAAAAAAATACATTCTGATTAATTGCGGGTGGATGATATATAAATCATTAATGATGTAAATATTAACTACATTCTCCAAAATATGAACGTGTTTTAAATTATTTTTTTCATCAGGCAGACATGCACTAATTTGTAGACACTCAAAAAAAAGCAGAAATGGAGGCGAAACAGATTGGAGAGAAAATTAAAAAGAGAATTAAAAACAAAAGGAAGGAAAGAAAAGTACCATTTGGGAGCATGTTTATTTTTACTTTGTATGTCTATTTAGAAAGTTGCAGTATAATATACCAAATTATGTTTTGAACAGATAGGGCTAATAAATTAGCCCATATCCAGTCATTGCATTGGGCTGAACATATTTCATTTGTGTGTGTGTGTGTGACTATCCTGTGCTATTAAGAAATTATAGGCTAAACTGGCCAAAGAAGAACTTTTGCTTTATAAATAAATGTTCATTTAAAAGCAGTCTACAATCCGCGTATTATGTTACCATTAGAGATGTGAAGACCAGCTCTAATGTCACTGAATCTGCTGTTAAAAATGAACCGTCCATTGACACAGTACTGCTTAAAGCAGTGGTCTCAAATTCAATTCCTGGAGGGCCACAGCTCTGCAGAGTTTAGCTCCAACCAGATCTCACCTGCTTGGAAGTTTCTAGTAATCCTGAAGAGCTTGATTAGCTGGATCAGGTGTGTTTGATTAGGGTAGGAGCTAAACCAGAGATTTTCTTACTATAGGGAAATGAGAGGGTCTGTATTACTTACTATCGTAGAAAGCGTAACGATCAACTTGGATTACGTGTCCCTTAATAACCAATCAGATTACAGCCTTGACGTCATAGAATTTCAGTCAGAGATGTGCGACACTCATTGGCTGTTTACGGATACCATAGGAATGAATGGGAAGTGCCGTAAACTGAACCACACCTGTGCAAAAAGTCTGTGACTTCTCTTATAAATTTTTTTTATTTTATTTTTTTTTTTTTTTTGTGGTAAATTCTAAAAATAGTTCAATCCATAAGTATTGTTTAGTGTAAAACATGTTGAAGATTAGCAGATAGGCTTTTGATTCATTCAGGGCCTGAATTTCGTTTTTTAAAATGGGGGGGGGGGGAGTCCCCCCCTTACATGGGTCACATGGGGGGGATTTAAAGATTCTGGGGGGGGAGAATAAATTGACACATCGGGGCTAAATTAATCATCTTCATTTATTTATGTCTACAGATTTTAATGTATGGTGGTTTTCAAAACAGCTTAACAAAATTTGTCATGCTCTCCTCTAAATTGACATTAAGAACTGTATTAAAACTATTTAGAAATGCCTTTCAGAATCAGTGTATTTCATATATTCCAGTTTCAGTTCAATTTCTTTTTGTATTTTGTATAAAAAAATATTTTTCATGGTGTATTTTGTATAAAAAAATAAAAAAAAACTTTATACAAAATACACCATGATCTCCTTCAAATTGACATTAAGAGCTCTGTTTAAACCAATATATGTCACTTAATGTTTCATTGAGGTTTGAGTTGCTTTCAGTTTTATGCCTTCTGAATGAAGAAGGAATGTCTCAGCTTTCTAAGATATAGCCTAATTATTTTTTTTTTCTAATGTTTAATTAAAAAAAATCTGATCAAAAATTAGCCTTCCCATTACAAGGTGATATTTGACTCAAAGTGATTTACAGGGGGATTTTATTTTTACCTTTGTAATGGCATTTTTCTAACTTTAAAGTATGTCATCTTTTGTCAAATTTAAAAAATACATTTATAAGCTTTTTAAAATTTCTAATTAAAACAATAGGATAAGAACAAGTAGAATAAGATACCAATTAAATTAAATCAGTATTAACAAAATTATTATTTTCCATTGAGGTGGAACAGAAGAACACAAAAGTGGCTTGTAGGTGTATTTTCAGACGTTTAATGAGCTTCAGAGTTGGCATGAGTGCAATTAAATTTATAAATTCATGTTGAGATTAATATTCTAAATATAAAATTTGAACAGGTTAGAGAAATATTAAATGATTTAAATAACTGAAAGACACCTAATGGATAGAGAGTCGGACTTGTAACCCAAAGGTCGTGGGTTCGAGTCTCAGGTCCGACAGGGATTGTAGGTGTACCCTCAATACCACGACTGAGGTGAGACCCTTGAGCAAGGCACCAAAACCCCCAACTGCTCCCCGGGTGCCGCAGCATTGGCTGCCCACTGCTCCAGGTGCATGTTCACTACAGTGTATGTGCACTTGGATGGGTTAAATGCAGAGCACAAATTCCGAGTATGGGTCACCATACTTGGCCACATACCACTTCCCTTTCCTAAATGAAACTAAAACTGCCAACAGATGGCGATAAGGCACTGATTTGATCACTGAATCATTCATTAAATTGATTCGTTCGAACAGCTGATTCATTCAGGAATAAAGCAAGTGACTGTCTTTATGAATCGGTAATTGAATCATTGACTCACTAGATTCATTTATAAATGCATGTTCATTCATAACGAGACACCACTGTGTTTGAATGGAGATGCGCAGCGGCTCAGCTGTGTCTTTGATTCAAACTATTTTCGTCGACGAAATAGAGCAAAATCAGGCAACAGTGTTATAGTCAGACAATAAGTCACTTAATATTAACTTCTTGTTTATTGAACTGTTGTATTAAATCAATATCACATTTACAAACTCCCTTATTAATCACTACATCCGTCACTCTCCTTAGTTCATCGCGATCTCACAAAGTTCTATTATAATCAACGAAGCTCTCTAAACTAAACAATGAATCTCTTATTTACATTGTCTACTTTGTTTGATTACGAAAGGATTCGTGAGATATGTCTGTAATGCATTACTCAACTCTGCAAAAACGTGTAGAAACCTTTGAAGCTCCCCTCAGCGCAAACACAAATATGCTCGGGTCAGTCGCACTGGTGCTCCTACATATTTCTTCATAGTCGCACGCAGTAGTTTTCAGTCACATTTGCATGCGACTCAGAATATTAGAGCGCATCACACAGCCTTGTGTGAATAAGATCAGTGCGACGCAGACCACGGAGAGCACGCCGATGTTATACAGGACTCAACGACAGTCAGAGAAGACAGCTGCAGCGCTGTTTGTGGAATTAAATTCTAAAATAAAGAATTTAATTTCGCTTCTGTGGATGTATTTCTTAATTTGATCTGAGATGAAGAAAAAATACATTTGTGCAGGAATTTCTCGCATTATAAAAGTTAAACTTGCGGGAATGGTTTAAATTATGCGCAATCCCCGCAATCCCACGCCGAAATTCAAGCCCTGTTCATTAAATAAGCCGTTTCCTCTAAAAAGCTGTTTATTCAGCGTAGTGAAGCCTCTCCCCCATTGACATCCATTCAGAAAAAATGGTCTCTGGTCTCCTTTCCCACGTACTGGCAGACCGCAAGCGTTAGCTTTAGCCGTTACGCTTTTTCGGCTAATGGTTGCAGGCTTGCCTTCTAGTGGCTTTGGCTAAACTGTGCAGAGCTGTGGCCCTCCAGGAATTGAGTTTGAGATCGATGGCTTAAAGGGATAGTTCACTCAAAAATGAAAATTCTGTCATTAATTACACACCCTCATGTTGTTCCAAACCTGTAAGACCTTTGTTCATCTTCGGAAAATGTGGCATCAGGGGTTCAATCGTAATTTTACGAAGCTACACAAGAATACTTTTTGTATGCAAAGAAAACAGAAATAACGACTTTTCTCCTCCGCATCACCCTAGCGCCATTTTGGAGAGTATCCACTGAACTTAAACAGCGTATGCTGTTCTGTGTTCAGGTGCGCCACGTGGATATGTGGTTTTCGTTCAAATCAAAGCATAAACAATGTAGAAAACGTATCCACGTGGCGCAGCTGACACTGAACAGCATACGCTAATAATGACAATAACTACATTTGTAATGTTGTAAAGCATTTGTAACAATAATTGTAATGTCATAATCGGGTGCGGGTTGGGTGCCAATACCTAAATCAGACAAAAATATGTGTTCGTGTGGGTGGCGGGTGGATGATTAAAGCAGTGTATTCGGGTGACATTTGAGCTGATCTACGCAGAGGTAGATCTGCGGAGAGGTAGTCTTATTCAAATAGCTAGGATGACATCGTTTCAGACAGACAGCCCATAAAGAACTTGCTGCGCGTTTTCTTTTCAGCTTTTCTGAAACACGCCAGAAACCTAACTAAATGACATAAAAGAAGCTAGAAAAGAGAAAGTTTCAGCCGATGTGCCCTCTAAACTTTCCTTTTTAGCTGGCATCACCTAGACCTGCATTAAAATGGACTTTTGAACATTGTTTTAGGCCAGTGGTTCCCAACCACAATCCTGGAGGCCCCCCAACACTGCATGTTTTCCATGTCTCCTTAATCAAACACACCTGATTCAGATCATCAGCTCATTAGTAGAAACTCCAAGACCTAAAATGGGTGTGTCAGACAAAGGAGAGATGCAAAATGTGTAGTGTTGGGGGGCCTTCAGGAACGTGGTTGGGAACCACTGTTTTAGGCTACTGTTATAGATAATGCAGTCTAAAAATCATGGTGCCCTTGGTTAAAAATAAGCAAAATGTCTTGCTGTTTATCCTGTTAGGTCGGGCATACATGTTTTTGTGTATACCTATGTGTTCTTGAACTTCTTATGCATTGTAGGAAAATACAAATTTAGAAAAATAGATGCTTTCTTGGCAAAGGTAGTTTGTGCAAAGTATCAAATGAAGGGGTGACAATAATTGGGGCACACACAGTTTGGGTCAGTAAAAAGACTGGAGTAATAGCTACTGGAAAACTGAGCTTTGCCAACACAAGAATAAATCACATTTTAAAAAGTACTAAAATAAAAAGGTTATTTTAACAATTGTGTTTTTTTTTTTTTTTTTTTTTTTTTTTTTTTTCACAATGTTAGTTTTTACTGTATTTTTGATGAAATAAATACAGAGTTGATGAGTATAAGGTGAACCTTAGTATTAGTGGTCAACCGATATTGTTTTTTTATGACTGCCGATATCTTGGAAAGCAGGGAGGCCGATATAATTTGTTTAACAGTTCTATCTGATTATTAGACAGTAGGGGTGTAACGGTACACGTAGGGCTGGGCGATAATTCGATAACGATAATTATCGCGATATAATTTTCCTTGATAAAACGATATGAAGAGTTTGATATATGTTCGATAATGTTTATGTGCCAAAAGCGGAACGAAACAGCGCGACTCATTTGAATCGCGCCACACTGACCATTTATCGCTCTGATCACAGTTCAAACTGCTGCGCAGTGCGAGCTCACCAGAGCAGATTCGTTTACTCGGTCACGCGAGCACTAAACAGCGCTGTGAGATCCAGTGTGAAGTGCTTGCATTCAGCGATGAACACACATAACTCTGTGATCTAAACTAGTTTAAAGCCAAACAGGAGAAACACTGTGTGCAACAGGCTTCCTACGCGGTTTGGAAAAGTATGGAATTTGATTTATGTATTTTCCAGGTCTGTAAAAGTATGGAAAAAAGAAAGCAGAGTATGGAAAAAATATTTATGTTTCCAGACTTTTGCCCCTATTTAGTTTTTTATAATAGGAAATTAAGAATGTAATGAAAATACATTTATTGTACAAGAAGTGAGATTTCATGGCATGTGTTTAGTGATTCTTTAGTGATGATCAAATATGCACTTTTTGATTATGCAAAATGCAGGTTATAAGCATTTTGGGTTTCTTCTCACAATATTCTTAGCACTGTATTACGTAGCCTCAAGGACCTTTGCAAAAATAAAAATTGATGATAATAAGCTGAATTTCTCAGACCACATTGCTAAAACTGCCCGGACCTGCAGATTTGCTTTATACAATATTAGGAAGATCAGGCCCTTTCTTTCGGAACATGCAACACAACTCCTTGTTCAAGCTCTTGTTCTGTCCAGGCTTGATTATTGCAGTGCTCTCTTGGCAGGTCTTCCAGCCAATTCCGTCAAACCTCTACAATTAATCCAAAATGCAGCTGCAAGATTAATCTTTAATGAGCCAAAAAGAACGCACGTCACACCTCTGTTCATCAATTTGCACTGGCTACCAATAGCGGCTCGCATAAAATTCAAGGCATTAATGTTTGCCTACAAAACCACCTTTAACTCTCCACCCCTTTACCTAAATTCAGTACTTCAGACCTATGTGCTCTCTAGAAACTTGTGTTCTGCAAGTGAATGCCGCATTATTGTGCCATCCCAAAGAGGCACAAAATCACTTTCACAGACTTTTTCATTAACTATTCCCATCTGGTGGAATGACCTGCCCAATTCAATCCGAGCAGCTGAATCCTTAGCCATCTTCAAGAAACGGCTAAAAACCCATCCCTTCTATCTTTATTTGACCCTCTAACTCTAGCATTCTCTTTTCTAATTCCATTTTATCTATCTGCCTTTTTTTATTTAAAAAAAAAAAAAAAAACACACTTACACACTTGACCCTCTATCAATTGCATATTTATTCTCTAACTGCTAGATTTTCTTGAAAAACTAACACTAGCTTTCTTTTCTATATTCTATCTACTTGTTTTCTTTAAATAAAAAAAAAAAAAAAAAAAAAAAAAAACCTTGCTAAGTGTACTGCTAACCGAGACTTGTCATAGCGCTTGCAAGTTGTTGCTCTTTTGTTGGTTTTGATTGCTTCTATTGTCCTCATTTGTAAGTCGCTTTGGATAAAAGCGTCTGCTAAATGACTAAATGTAAATGTAAAAAATATACAGACTTTTATGTGCGCATGAGAAACCATTAAACTTAGCATATAGGACAATGGACAAAGAGCCACTATTGTGCCATCAGCCCATTTCGCGGTGTGGTTTCTTGGGCACCACAGAGTATTTGTTAAAGAGACCTAAGGCCTTGAAATATGGCATACTACTCTAATAAAAGCCAAATTTTAAACACGTTTTACAGTACCAGTCTTTTTTATAGACTCTTGAACTTGGCAAATTTTGTCATCAGCCCATTTCGTGTCATGGTTTCTGCGCCGCCACAGAGGATGTTAAATTGGACATTGTGCCTTGATATTAGAGGTAATACAATAAGAAAAGCCAAATTTTGAGCAAGTAGATCTCTGTTAATTCATGTGCATCCATGATCTCATTTTATTCATAGTGATGCATGTATTTTTTTAATTTATTTTTTTAATTATTTTAGGGACTCTGTAGGTTGTCACTTCGAGAAAATCAATGGAAAAAAAAAAACCCTGAGGAAATAAAAATATTTACAGATGACTGTACTGTATACCAAATATAAAGCTGAAAATAATGCTCTAAGAACCATTTATGTTAAATATGGTCTGAAAATCTACTGAGAGGTTTGGAAATTTGAGTCTGGAAAAGTATGGAATTTTAAAATGGAAAATGGGTAGGAACCCTGGTGCAACGAGACAGTCAGAAGGCTTTACAATCTACACATGGCCATCATTTTCCATGGATTTACCGTAGTAACACTCACTGCACCATGGTATTGTGGCAGAAATGTGGGATATTCACATTGAATTTTATTACAGGAGTAATGGTATATAATTATAGTACGTATTTGTGATTAAGTTATAGCATGTGTGCATTTATACTGAATGTTTTTAGACTAATGTTACTGTTTTTCATACAAATAGGCTACCTAGAAACCATAGTTATATTTTTACCATGGTATTGAGTTGCTGTATGTGTGGTTTTCATGATTTAATCATGATTTAAATGTATGCTACTATGGGAGACCTATGCTTAATAAAAAAAATAAATAAAATAAACAATAAAACTTAGAATAAAATTTAACCATATAAAACTGAGGTTGCTACAATTTGCTACAGATGCTACTGATTTTGATAATGAACAAAAATTTACCTCTGCATCCTAACTCAAGCTACTATCAAATGTGCATTTCTAAGAGACAAAAAAGTGATATTATTATTATTATTATTAATAATAATAATATTATCAGGCAACCCAAACCTGTTTCTTGATTTTAAAACGATATCACTCATTAGAACATGCAGAAACTAAGAAATTATTTTTTCTATTTAGATATGTATTTTGTTAAGGAAAATTAATGGTCTGGTTTCTACATCTTTCACTTTAGAGGAAAAATCTGGCTTTAAACTTGAAAGAAATAAAGATTTGACATTTATCGTGATAATTATCGATATCGACTGATATGAAAAAAATTATCATGATAATTTTTTCGGCCATATCACCCAGCCCTAGGTACACACATTCGTACCGAACCGTTTCGATATGGGTCTTTCGGTTCGGTACGCATGTGTTCTGAACAAATACAGTATTTTATTTATTTATTTATTTTTTTTTTTTTTTTTTTCCAGGAAATTCAAATAATAAACGGCGTTTTGAAATCTTTGATGTGGCATGACAGATCGCTGTATAAACGCCTTGGAAAGCCGCTTCTGGGACAGTTCAGAAACGTACTGGTATAAACCCGACACAAGCATTGCCTCAAGCGGCCGCGATCAGTTCCGGTTCCCGTGTCTGAGCCGTGACGCACCACAGACTTGTGCAGAGCGGAGCACAAGTGAACGCGATCATTCCTTCCTCTGTACTACTCATTTTAACGCGAATAAACATGACTGAACATCTCATACCTCATGTAATTGCTCAATCAGTGTTTCAACCGCGGAAAGACATCAACAAAACAGTGTGAAAATAAAATGTCACGTAGCATATCATTTACCTCAGCAGGTCATCAGTGTCCACAGCTCATTAGTTCACTAGAGAAATGAAGTCTAGAGAGGAGCATTTCGCGAAATATTACACCATATACTCATATTTTACTAAACCTGTTAGTCTTAATTTAATGTATGATTAAATTAATCTGTTATGAAACATGCTATGACAGCCAGTGTGTAATTTAATATATTTTAACAAATAGCCTAGAAATTGTATTATGTATAAGTTAATTTAAAAACTGCATTGTGCAATTTACATGTTTGCATACAATTTTTTTTTTTTTTTTTGAGTGTTGATTGTTGATCACCTATTTAAAAATAAACAGTAATTAAATTTAAATTTGGGTTAAGTTGTTAGGCCTAATTGTAACCTTGTAATCTAAAAGGGCTCCAAGAGGGAACAAGAGGGAGAATGTGAGCACTGTGTGCGCAGGAGCTGACATTCAATGACTCGTATCGGGGGCGGCAAAAAAATTTTTAAAAAAATTTCTGATCGGGACATCCCAAGTACTGCAGAAATATGTACTGATCAACAATAATGTAAGGCAATAATGACAATGATAACAAATAATGATACATGTAAGGTGTTTTTAAGGGTAACTTTGTAACTTCCCGATCAAAAAACCTTAGTGAGTGCTTTAGGAGAAGAGTAATCCTCCACAGTCCAGTCAACTAGTCATTCAATATTGTTTTTTTTTGTTTGTTTGTTTTTAACCACTTTAAATGTTTTTGCAACATTTGTATGGCCAAGCACCGCTAACATTTTTTTTTTTATTTTAATAATAATGATAAATGTATTTGTCTTCTGTAGGTTGTTGCTATGGTGGGGGCCCATCTAAGTTTTCTGTATAAGGATGAAGAGGAGAGGGGGAAGTTTCTGTCTGTTATCACTGATGCAGAGTGGGGCATTCAGCTTAGTAAACTCGGGGTCAGTGCTGAATTTATGCATTAACTTATGAACTTATTTCTTTATTTAGCCCATGTGAGATAAAACCAAGTTATTTAATCTATTTTAAAACCATGCAATATGTCCAGAATTTTGTGTCCTTTGACATTTGTTTCCATTTAGGTTTCCATCCAATCGGTGTTTAGGCAGTGCACAGAGACCAAGAGAAACTTGATTCCTACACTTGTGAAAAACAAAAACATTACTCCTGACATCATACTCCATTACTGCAGGCAAGTCAGCTATTCACTATTTTACTTAATTTATACCACATTTGGCAAGGTGGCTGTTTTTACATTTACATTTAATCATTTAGGATGGTTTTTACAAAGGAGGGTTTTTATTTACAAAGGAGAGTTTTTTTTGTTTTTTTTTTTTGTTTGTTTTTTTTCTGTAATGTCCCTATATAAGTAGATGTAAATGATTATGAATAATTAGAGCATTTTTAAACACAATATTTAATATTTTCAATGCAGAGTACAAATGCAATGTAAAATACATTTGTTCATTTTGTTGTGTGCAGTGGTAAATTGCAGGTAGCATGCGTCTTGTGAGATCCTTTGACACTTAACTCAAACTGTGGTAAAGCTGACTGGATCGTGAAGTTTACCGCACCCACTTTTTTCACTTTTTTTTTTTTTAAACTGTGGTGGAAACTGATCTGTGACAAAAGTTCATGACACTTATTATTTACATTTTTAAACATTGTAGTACACCCCTAAATTATTTGGATACTAAAACCATACTTTAAATGTAACAGTTTTAAACATAACTACCACTAAGATGTTTATAGATTAACAGGACCGATAATTCTAGCAATTTCTGAACATGATATTTGGTTCTGCCATGCAAATTTAGTTGCATGTCATGCTGCTTGTTTATCGATTCATTTTTATATCTTAATATGAGCACAAATGCAGATGCCCTTCAGAAGATCACAAAGGAGCATCTGTTGTTCCAGATATTTAAAAATAAATTTGTGACCTCCCCAATGAAGTCACCCAGACTGGGAAAACCCTCTTTAAAAATGTCTGTGTTATCCTCCACATTCTGTGAATTACCACAGTGTATTTTCTCAGTAATGCTGAATGAATTATGCTGAGTGTAATACTCAAGGCTTTGTTTGTTTGTTTGTTTGTTTTTTTTTGTTTGTTTTTTGGGCACTGCAGCACATTTGGATTGGACAGTGGTTCTGCAATCAATTTGTACATAACCACTCTACTACTGCAGGAGGATAGGTTGTATGAAATAGAGATTGAAGAAGGCGATGCTAAAGGTATCCTGCAGGGTGAAGAGTTACTGTTAGGAAAAGATGACATGCTCGAAAGTGCCCTACAAATTGTTCCTCGGCTTGGCTCTACCAAAGACCTTGTGATCAGTCTCAACACAGCCTTGACCAAGGTCTTGTATTGCATGCTTCATCTCTGATTCTCTTTAAGCCTTGTCCTAATAAGTTTTACTCTGATTGTCCATGGGAAATATTTCATATGAAATAGGACACTTGACACAATTGCATTTATGACACTAAGTATTTGATTACTCAAATGTCATTTATCTTGTATAGTAGATTATTCTAATGCCATACTTTTTGTTCTAATATGAATATAATCTGTACAGCTAAATCCATACAACTATGAGTGGATAGAGAGAGTGCTCAGAACTATTCAGATGGCTGATGAGACCACAACCCTTCTACCCCTTGGTCAGGTCAGTTACATACCAAGATGTAATTTATATTGCCAAACAGGATGAAAAAAAAAAAAACAGATGGTTAAACAAGCCACACAAACACGGAAATCATTAGACTTTTTCTACATATAGCTTGAATGACTGAGACCTGTAGTGAGCACTTTTGACTTTGGCTGGTGAGCAACCGCCAAACAATTCCCTAGTGTTCATTGAAGCTTTATGTATTTAAAGTTTTGGAATTTTGTTTACCTCAGGAATAAGTTTAATTGTAACATCTTCATAATTTATTATTTAGATGGTGGGATTACTCCAGCATTTAAAGTCACATAGAAGAATCTCTCCCCCCACTGACCTGGAGAGCTCATACCTTTTGGAGAATGGTCTTGAACCCACTGCTCTAGCTAACACCCGCCTGCCCTTTCATCTGTTCTTCCAGACCAACCACGCTTTCTGGAAAATTGTCTGTGTGTATCAGGGTGTCAGGTTTTGTAATCTTGTTTATTTCACCATACCCTTCCTGATTTGTCTTTTTGTGCTTTTATTTTATCCTAAATGACTCACATATTTTCTGTTTAATGTGATGTTTTCTTTCTCTTTGTTTGTTTTTCTTAATGTGTGCCCACAGCTCCAGAACTTAGTGAGGACACTTTACCCACGCTACTCCTCATCTGTAAATTAATGAAGGTATCATACTTAAAGGAGAAGAGATCATTGTCTTTTTTTTATTATTCCTGCTTGTTAGTTTCTGTTTTTGTAGGTAAAGTGACAGCACACAACAGAGCACCGTTTGCGTCTGTAGCACTAATAAAATGAGCTTTGAAGTGTACCTTTTACAGAAATTTTCTAGAATTTCTCTGTGAAAGTCATTCTGTAACACATCACGGTCAGTCTGTAAAGGCAAAGTGGCAAATACAGTGTCACCTCTAATGTATTTGCCAAGAAGCAATGAGCATTTGTTTATTTCTTGTTAAACTCTACCCCAGTATCAGACTTCTTTAGGCTGTTATTAGGATTTTAGGTGGTGGGTTTTAAAAGCATTTACCAGATAAATTCACAAGACCAGTGTTATGTAAATATAACAAAAACTTATGCTAGTAACTAAACAGAATTGACACTTTTTACAGGTAAGATATTTACAGTCTATTTTTCTGTTTTGATTTTTACCCAGGTTAATCCTGATAAGCTGTATGTTTTAGCTGTGAACCATGTGTTCAAGAAGAGTCTCTTGCCTTTGCTAACGGATCAGTCAAAGAAAATCCAGAATCTTACTCCCAGTAAAGAATTGTCCAGTGTGACTCAGAGTATCTTTAAGCATGCACTGTGCATTCAGAATCTGGAACTTGCTGCAGCCACAGTCCATAAAATTGCCCAGGACCTTCCGGCAGGTAAGTCAAGCAGCATGACAGCACTCTTTCATTAGTCAAACATTACATATTTTGTAAATCTTTTGAAGGAATGCAATAACTTTGGTCTGTTCCTCACCCAAAGTATGAGTTGTTGTTATTCACTGAACGTGCTCTTCATTGCATTGTTACCTGATGATGCTGTAGTGGACTTGAGTGAAGGCATCATTGTAACAAAGTTTGTAGTTTGAGGAAGGAGGAGGCGGGAACTGGCAGACGTTTAACACAGATTTAATAATAAAATAAACAACAATGATAGTAAAGCAGCAGTTCCTCACGGACGACTGGCGCACCAACATAAACAAAACAACAACATAAATAGTCCAGGCCTGGCAGAGTCCTGCACGCGGGCGGGTACCCGACGGGTGAACTGCAAAAATTGACGTAACGGGTGGAATAATATTGACGTGTCGGGTGCGGGTAGGACTGGTGACAGGCACGGACGGGTTGCGGGTACAATTATAACCAAGACTATTTAGACTTAATCCAGTACACGCTGATAGGCAGCTCCTTTCAAATTGTCCCGTGCTTGTGTTCGCGCGCTCTGTCTGAAGACCGGGCTTCTACAGCGGGATTTGCAAACACTGAGCACTGTAGCCAATCGACAGCTGTATTGACATTGATTAACAGCTGTAGGTCTAGTGATTATATTAAAGGGAGCGCTCTTTGCTCGCTTTTCTGTAGTTAATCTATTCACAGTTTGAATAAAAGCTTTAGTCTATTTCTCATTCTAAAATAGAACACATATTCAATATGTTATAAAGTTCATATTTGACTAATCTAAGCCTTTTAGACCTGTTTAAAATAGATTGGTCACATGTACGCAATAGTTTTATATTGCTTTTACACGTTGGATGTTGTGTGCTCTCTCTCTCTCTCGCTCTCTCTCTCTCTCTCTCCACTGCTGCCAGTCCTACATATTTATGCAGCCTATAAAGTTTATTGTTTTTATAGGTTATGAAGGAAAAGCTCATATTTGGCTTATTAATCTAAGCCTTTTAGACCGGTTTACAATAGATTGTTCACATGTACGCAATAGTTTTATATTGTTTACACGTTGAATGTTGCTTTCTCTCTCTCTGTTAACTTGTTGGGCTGCGTGTGTTAAATGATATTATTAATTTTTAAACACATTAACGCATTAACTCAGAATGACTTGTTAATTGCTTGTTACATTAAAAATAAAATAAAGGTGTTTTGTCTGCCTTATGTAGATTTAATGCGGGTGCGGTTCGGGTCGGGTTCGGAATTAAATTAGTGTTGCTGTCGGATAACGGTTCGGGTATTCGGTTAACTACTGCGGGTGCAGGTTTATCAAACAGGACCCGTGCATGACTCTAAGGCCTGGTCCTCTCTCGTCCTTCACTGTCATCACTCCTCCTTTTATGCTTCTGGAGCTCCTCCGTGGGACTCGAGAACTGTGTGTGGTGCAGGTGTCGCTCATTATCATTTACTCCACTGGCCTTGGTCCGTTCCCATGGCTCTCGGCCCCTCCCCACTCATCACAGTCATATTAAAAAAAATACATATTTGTTTGTTTGTTTGATTCCAGGCACACAAAAGACAGATTTCTTAAAGTTCAGTTTGGAGCTCGTGCACAAGTTACTGCAGTCTGATTCTCTGGAGGTATGTTGGCTTTTCAGAAAAATGTTAATATTATATTGTTTTAGGGACAGATAATATATGTGGTAATGTAAAACCATTTGTTGCTTTGTTGCTAAATAGATAAGCATGAATGGGCTTAGCTGTTAAATCATGCAACCTCTTGTGATCAGATTTTATTGAGGGTGTCTGATATTGTGACTACACAATTTAACATTTGTGCACATTTTGAAGTATTAGTTTTTAATTATATAGTGCCTTAGTTTTCCAAGTTACACAATAGCACAATATGATGATTTAATTGACATTTAAATATGGGTCATGAGGAGGCATTATAATGACTAGGCAGCAAGGTTATTAACACTGAAGGAATAGATCACTGAGAAATGAAAATTTGCTGTAAATGTACTCAACCTCAGGCCATCTGAGTTTGTTTCTTCTTTGGAACAGTTTTTGGAGAAATTAAGCATTACACCACTTGCTCACTAGTGGATCCTCTGCAGTGAATGGGTGCCATTAGAATGAGAGTCCAAACAGAAAAACATCACAGTAATCCACAAGTAATTGGGATGTTTTTATCAGCTATTTGGACGCTCATTCTGACAGCACCCAGAAATATTCTAAACATTACTGCGTATAGAAAACTCTCAATGGAACATTGAGGGTTTAGTTAAAAAATGAAAATTGTAATCATTTACTCACCCTCAAGTAGCTCTCACCAAAAAGACTTTTTTTTTTTCTTATTACAAATGAAGGAATTTTAATATGCTATCATAATTTTTTGTCATTCCATTGAAAGTCTAGGTACTCAACATTTAAAGCTTCAAAAAGTACATTTAGATCTTGTAAAAGTAATCCATATGAATGAAGCGGTTTAAGTCTTATGAAGAGACACGATCACTTTTTATGATGAATGTTTTAGAATTTATCTTAATTAATACTAGTCAGAGTAGTAGTGCTATCAACTCGATCCTGCTGAAGGTTAATGTTTAATGTTGTTATATTTATTTAACATTGATAACACATTCATTTATTTCATTGTCTCCTGTCTGATATTAAATGACTGGAATAAGATCAACACACACCAAAGCAAATGTTTATCACTTGATGGAGAAATATATTTTTCTTTGCACCTTATCAAATTCATTCATAAATGGAAACTGAACAGGTAGAAAGTATAATCAAATATAATGAAAAACACTGCTAATGAGAAGACTAGCCACTGTATTGCTGCAGGTTAGGAAAGCATTTAACATTTCAGAAAATTCAAGATAATGCTATAAACATTTTTAGTTTTAATCAACTCATAGCCCTAAAATAGAATGTGTAAATGTGCGTTATGTAGGTGCACTTAACTGTTTAGTCCATGGACTAGTTAAAATTCACACACAGCATAAAGTAGCTGGATCTTCTTTTCTGCTTATAGAGATAACGTAAACAAAGGAATGAATAACAGCATTTCCCAATTCCTACCTGACAGCTTAGTATATAAATCAATATTTTATATTGGCATACTGGCAGTGATTTCATGAATAAGTCTGACATATGACCGTTTTGTAATTATGGCCTTGCAGTGGCAGTAATGGGTATTTTGGTTGACTATACCGTTTGGACCTTTTACCAGGAAAATTTACAGACTCGAGGTGAAGCACTCATCTCTAAACTGCAGCTACAGTATCAGCGCTCAGCCACAGAGAATGCTCTTATTTCATCTCAGCTCAGCTCTCCAGAGCTCCTCAAACTCACAGGACTTCCTGGTCGCCTCATTGTAGCTCTCTTTGAGCATAGCTCCGTGCTGGACCGTATGAAAAACCCTGCTGGCCTGACTTACCCTGGTAAGGACAAGTAGTATGGCATATACTATATTTGTGGTATAAGAATTGCTGTATTTGCATATTTGTGTTTTCTTAATGTTGGTCTTATTATTGTCTTACATGTCTAAATCCTAGTCTAAACTAAATTATTTAATTTTTTTTTTTTTTTTTTTTAGGGGGAGTGGGTGGGGGGGGTTGAAGTTTCAAAAAAATTGTTCATCAAAGAATCTTGAACAAAAAATAAGATTGAGCCATTTTTGAGCTCTAAATTGGGATGATTTGTTTGACACTGAAGACTGAGTTTTGTTTTTTTTTGGTGAAAAATAGGTTATTAATGGTAGAGTATTTACCCAAATACACTTTGATAAACCTGTTAGAATAATTAATATTTATAGAGATATAGGGATGGATTTTGTGAGAAAAAATATCTTTTAGCAATGTGCATTTAAAACACATTTGTCCACACAGATCTTTTTTGTTGTTGTTTTTTTGTTTTTTTTTTCTTATTTTTTCCCCCACAAGATGCATGCAGTTTTTATTTATTTTACTGCTAGAAATTTAGTGTAGCTTTAAAATAGAAAACAGTTGTTTTAAATTGTAATAGTATTTCATAATATTAGTATTACTGAGACATATTTCAAAAACATAAAATAATAACTTTTGAACAGTAGTGTGTGTGCATGGGTGTAGAGACATTTATATTTGGACTCAGCCTGCTTTTTCTGTAATTGGACAGACATTCACAGCGTGGCCAAAGATATTGCCTCCATCAATGGTGTCGATCTTTTAAAGATTCGGAACATTCTTCTGGAGAAGTGGTTGTGCCAAACAGGGCAGTCAAATGGCAAGGTATGTAAAATGTCACATACACACTACAAAGTCTTTTGGGGAACAAACACATTTATTTGCTACAGTAGATCTCCTTAATAGTTGTCCCTTGTTTACAAAGTAGAATAACGCTCAAACTGGTTCACATTGTGAATACCATATCATGCCAAGAGTTTTAACTGTTTGGTATTAGATTGTTTTAATATTTTGATATGAGATCTTTTTTGTGTATGCTCACTAAGCTGCTGCTTTTACTGTCTCACACTTCTTATTGTCACTGCATTAATGACTTTTTTATTTTATTGATGCGTCTGATAATTTTAATGAGAATTTTTGTTTGTTACCACATGAATTTTTATGGAGTGAAATTCAGTTGTGGAATGCAGTTGTCACCAGCTGCAGCTCGTCTGACTTGACTTAAGCTGACAAGCCATATATATAAATTGTAGGACAGTGGTAGTGGTGCTTATTTTTTTTAACAAATAAATAAATAATACGCCTGTAAATAGTTTTTGTTAACTAACCCAGTTCCCCATGGTTCGCTCATGGTTACTTTGTTAATTGTGAGAATTAATAAGGCTTTTTTTCCCCTTTCCTGAATTGTTCCACAACTCGTAACATTCTAAATCAATATTCAAACTAGGGCTGCACGATATTGGAAAAAACTCACATTGCGATATTTTGTTTTTCTGCGATATATATTGCGATATGAAAAAAAAAAAAAAAAAAAAAAAAATCACCAAATGACTTGAATAGCTCTATTTGGAGAGAAAAAAAATATTGATTTTGTAGGTGAGTAAATCAGCATAGGAAATAAACAATTTACAAGCATAGATAAATATAATAGAACAAAGATACAAATGAAATAAACAGTGCTTTGTATTTTTAAGGCAAGTCCAACAGTATTCAGGTGCAGAAATTGAATAATAAAATGTAAAATAACACTGCATAACACAGTCTTCATTGTATAAATTAAATCTAATAAATCTGTGTTAAAGCTACAAAAGTGATTTTTCTCTGTTTTGTTGTTTGATTATGACACAGAAAGCAACAGAGACATTAAACTGCTGTTATTGTTATCCTCTTTCTTTCTCAATTGTTTACCTAAGACATAAGCAACTGTTTTTTTTTTTTTACAAGGATACATGGAGACATGCATTTTGACACGGTTTCGCGCATATGTGTCGTACTACACTGGATGCGGCGCGACACGACGAATCCCCGCCAGTAAACTGATATGCCTCGCTCTATTTATGACGTACTGACACAAAGTTGACACGATTGGCAACGGTCGCTTTGTCGCATCCAGTGTAGAAAGACTTTGGGGCCGTTCACATGGTGCATCTGCAAACGCATGGAAAACTCCCGCCGCGCCACTTCCTCCTCCTTTCCAAAGCGCTCGGGAGCTTACGCTTTCCTGGCGCCTGCCGTTGCTAAACATCCGTGATGTGCTCTCCTCGACGACGCGGAAGTTTCAACAAAGGATAAATGGATTTCCAGCACTGAAAATCGCTTGCAGTAGCTCTGCTACTAAATTTATTTAAAAATGGGTATCTCTGTGCAGCTGTCGTGTCCGGAGTAGACACGGTGTGTGAGCAAAGAAAACGATCAGTATAAATATAATGATCAGGCCTGCTAAACATCGCACATCCTGCGATGTGACTATCGCGGATGCGCACATCGCGATATCGATGCTGAAACGATATATCGTGCAGCCCTAATTCAAACACAGTCAGCTAAATACTACATTAATGTAATCATTCGGTAACACTTTACTTTAAGGACCAATTCTTACTATTAACTAGTTGCTTACTAGCATGCTGGCACATATTAATGCCTTATTCTGCATGACCATATTTTAAATCCTTTAATCCTACCCCATACCTAAGCTTAAGAACTACATTACTAACTTTTAATAAGCATCTAATTAGGAATTTATCGCGGGAAAACATTTAGTTAATAGTTAGTATGTGTTCCCTAATCTAATGTGTTACCGAGCAGTCTAAGATAACATTTTATGTATGTAGAGCATACCAATCAACATTAGAGCACAACCATCAGGCTGAATTACGCAAGGACACCAGACCCAGGGCTCAATGCTAAGGACTTTTTCTACTGGCCGGGCCAGTGGTTCAAATTATTACTTGCCCTGCAAATATTTTCACTGGCCCTGCCACAAAAAATAATAAATAAATAAATAAACACATAAAATAAAATAGTTGGTGTTATCATTGTTTTTTATCTATTTTATCTTGTATTTATCTTTTACAATTCTTGATTTCAATTTCAATACCACAGCAAAAACCACTAGTCTAACAAATATAAAGTTCAAACATTATTAAAGACAAGTGAACAGCCAGTAAATAAGAACAAATGAACAAACTGCGAGTGATAGCACAATTAAATATATAGAACAAAAATTGAAATTAAATTTTGCTTAGGTTTTTATGTTTGTAAGTGTTCAGTTACAGAAATCGAATAATCTCTTATAAGTTGCTCAGTGTTGCACCTTGATTTTTCATAGCCATTTGAAATTAGAGGCAACAACTGCATTTTAATCATGAATTAAAAAAGTGCAATGTTTGATTTATATTAGACTTTCTGACTTTAGCTTTGTTAAAGTATGCTACACAAAACATAGCATGAAACAGAAACAGCAGACGGGCTGAATGAGATGCATATTCACTCTCTGACAGCATGTGCTTATGGAACAGTAATACAGTGTTTCCTTGGTTACCATTGTAAACAGCAGCGCTGCGCGTATTAACACTAATTTAAATGCGTTATATGGAGGCAAATGAAAAGATAACGCCATGTAAACTTTTCTGAAAACAGCCAGTTCCCCTCAGAAACATTCATATAAAAATCTATATTTAGGATTCCTATATTTCGCACACCATGTACAGTGATCTTGTTCTGCCTGCTATGGTATTTTCTCCTCTTTGCGTCCGTCTTCAGCATTTCTCGCCTTTGTTAATGGCCATTTACAGACTAATAGAGTGGTGGAATTATGACGTCACTTTGTAGGCAAAAACCTGGAAGCGAGGTTAGCATTTTAGCACTTCCAGTTCCATCGTCCCAGAGTCAATGGTTTTTTTTTTTTTTGAATGGGAGTTTGATTAAATCCCCTAAAATAAGGTCTGTGGTTCACACAAGCTCAAGATACTTTCACGTTTTATTCTACGACACAAAACACACCAGTTACACCCCACTCGAGATTTTTCTTTTAAACTGTTATGTTTCTTTAAAAAGACGGTTTTAAACAAGTTGCTAAATGCGACTACAGGCGCTGTCGGAGACATTAAACGTGATCATGCCAAACAGTTTTTCAATTTACAATATTTTCCAATCGTAGTATAATTCATAGTACAATTAATTGTAGACCAATTAATAGTTTCCCGCATTTTATATTGTTGTTCGACATTTTGCTTTTCCCCGAAATGCAACACAAGTCTTCGGATGGAAGATGCTCATTTTATCGCTTTTCTACTGAAGACTCTGGGTTTGTACCATAAAGTAAACTCATGATTATTCCATGTAAACACCACATTTACCGGCTTAGTCACGGTAAAATGAATGAACTTTAATGAATGCATAGTGCTTAAAGCCACGTTAAAATTAAATGAAACTGTTAGAAACCATATAGATTAAGGATTTACTAGAAGCAAGGATAAAATAACATTTTGTGACCCACCCTAACAAAATGATAGCTGAAATGTGGTACTTTATTCACTAAAATACAACCCAAATTCCAGAAATGTTGGAACGTTTTTTTAAATTTGAATAAAATTAAAACTAAAAGACTTTCAAATCACATTAGCCAATATTTTATTTACAATAAAACATAGAGAACATAACAAATGTTTAAACGGATAAATTTTACACTTTTATCCACTAAATGAGTTCATTTCAAATTTGATGCCTGCTACAGGTCTCAAAAAAGTTGGCACAAGGGGAAAGGGCTGAAAAAGCAAGAAATTTTGAAAATATTCAGCTGGGAGAACATCTAGCAACTAATTAAGTTAATTGACATCAGGTCTGTTACATGATTAGCTATAAAAGGGATGTTTTAGATAGGCAGAGTCTCTCAGAAGTAAAGATGGGCAGAGGCTCTCCAATCTGTGAAAGAGTGTGTAAAAGGATTGTGAAATACTTTAAAAACAACTTTCCTCAATTTCAAATTGCAAAGGCTTTGCAAATCTCATCATCTGCAGTGCATAGCATCATCAAAAGATTCAGAGAAACTGGAGAAATCTGTGCATAAGGGACAAGGCCGAAGACCTTTGTTCAATGCCCGTGGTCTTCGGGCCCTCAGACGATACTGCATCACTCATCGGCATGATTCTGTCATTGACATTACTAAATGGGCCCAGGAATACTTCCAGAAACCACTGTCGGTAAACACAATCTGCCGTGCCATCTGCAGATGCCAGCTAAAGATCTATCATGCAAAAAGGAAACCATATGTGAACATGGTCTAGAAGCGTCGTCGTGTCCTGTGGGCCAAGGCTCATTTAAAATGAACTGTTTCTAAGTGGAAAAGTGTTCTATGGTCAGACGAGTCCAAATTTGACATTCTTGTTGGAAATCACAGACACCGTGTCTTCTGAGCTAAAGAGGAGGGAGACCTTCCAGCGTGTTGTCAGCGTTCAGTTCAAAAGCCAGCATCTCTGATGGTATGGGGGTGCATAAGTGTATACGGTATAGGCAGCTTGCATTTTTGGAAGGCACTGAATGCTGAAAGGTGCATATAAAGGTTTTAGAGCAACATATGCTCCCCTCCAGACGACGTGTATTTCAGCAGGACAATGCAAAACCACATACTGCAGCTATTACAACAGCATGGCTTCGTAGTAGAAGAGTCCGGGTGCTGAATTGGCCTGATTGCAGTCCAGATCTTTCACCTATAGAGAACATTTGGCGCATCATTAAACGAAAAATACGTCAAACTCTTCAGCAGCTGGAAACCTATATCAGGCAAGAATGGGACCAAATTCCAACACCTCAGCTCCAGAAACTCATAACCTCGATGCCCAGATGTCTTCAAACTGTTTTCAAAAGAAGAGGAGATGCTACACCATGGTAAACATGGTCCCAACAATTTTGAGACCTGTAGCAGGCATCAAATTTGAAATTAGCTCATTTTGTGCATAAAACTGTAAAATTTCTCAGTTTAAACTTTTGTTATCTATGTTCTATTGTGAATAAAATATTGGCTCGTGATTTGAAAGTCTTGTAGTTTTCATATTATTCAAATTTAAAAAACGTCCCAACATTTCCAAAATTCGGGTTGTACGTTTAATCTTACAATATCCAAAACCTAGCTCACTCTGCTGTTATTTAATAGATTAAATGCACTAGAATTTTATTTAATAGTATTTGGAGACACGTTTTTAATTAAAATATTCATATTAGTCAAGGATTTGACGTTTAATGCACCTTTTTTCAAAATGTACAGAAATACGTGCTTTTATATGTGCTTTAGTTATGATTATTTCATTTATTCACAATACTACGTATTACTAATGTCTCATTTCAGTTTTAGTTTGGCTTTAGTTTTGTATTTATTCCAGTTTATATGAAAAGGTTTGTGTAGTGTTGATTAAAATTCATATACAGTGTAAATCCTTTTCACTGAACATTCAAAATATGTTTGGAAAAGTTGTCGGAAGCATGGTGGTGGTGACGTTGAAGGCGAGCGACCGTGGTGATGTAGTTCGTTTATAGCCTAAGTTTAGCTTTTAAGTTCTGGTGCTTTTATTTAGGCTTCAAAATTCATAAAAGTTGTATTATTTTGTGTAGATTATCTTGATGGGCAAAACATGTAAGTTTCATGAACTATGGTTGAACACAGACCTTATTTTTTGCGATAATCCAAAAGCCTATGGAAAAATCCTATTAGCTTTTTGTCGAGGGAACCAGTGTGATGATAACAGCCGATCGGCCTACAAAGTGACGTCATAGTTCCCCTACTCTATTATAATAATAACATAATATTTCCACACAAATGGCATTTGGGAAAATGATTGCAGTGCAGTTTGTGTGCAAGCACGGAACAGAAAGTCTAAAATAAAACAAAAAATGGCCGGTCGATCGGTGCATCTGTACTCCACTGTATAAATTTAATATAGATTAATCATTGTTAAAGCTACAAAGTTACTCATCAAGATGGGTGTTTCGATCATTTTGTTTGTATTTGCCTGTTCAGGCCCTAGAAAGATGAGGAAAGAAGCTGAATTCAGGGCTCGTGCGTGTTCAATAGCACAGTACGCGAGTACTGAATGGAATTGTCTTTTGCACCCGAATGCTTTTAAATCACTTGAATTTTTAAATTTACAAGGCTTAAATACACATGCAAATGATACCTGAAATGAACTTTCGTGACGACGCAGCAGTGGGCCAATCGGGCAAGTGACAAATCCGTCAAAGGTTCCGAGCGTCCTTCACGCTGGCCCTGAACCATCGAGTATTGTCGAGCCCTATAGACCTCTACCAAACGTGTTCTGCATGAGTTCAGTCATTTGAATGTTAAACTTAGCCTACTAGCAGTTATTCATAGGTTAGTCATATAGCCTACAGTCTTACCCAGAATCTGCCCCACCTAAATCACAATAGTGTTATTTTTTTATTTTAATTTCATTATAAAAGGGTTGCTGTTTGAGAATTAAAAAGATATTCTAACAGAAAACACTTTTTAAGAACTACAACAAATGGCTCGTTCGGACTACAGAGCGCTTCTACTGGATATTGTGAAGTCACAATGTATCTCATTTAAATAATTCCCGCCCACGGAATATGCAAAAAAGGGGGCGAGTCCTGGTTGAGCTGCACCAGGGACCATAGACTGTTTAAAAAAAAAATTTAAAAAAAAAGGGGCCGGTAACACTTTATTTTAGGGTCTCTTAACTAGTTGCTTATTAGCATGCATATTACTAGAATATTAGCCATTTATTAGTACTAATTGAGCACATATTAATGCCTTATTCTACATGAACTTATTCTACATCCCTAATCCTACCCAATACCTAAGCTTAACAACTACCTTAATAACTATTAATAAGCAGCAAATTAGGAATTTATTGAGGGAAAAGTCGTAGTTAATAGTGAATAAGTGTTCCCTATTCTAAAGTGTTACCAAGGGTCCTGTTAAATTTGTGCTTTCAAAGGTTATGCACAATCATTTTGTTCGTAAAAATTCTCAGTGTCTGAATCTGGCAAAATTGACATCATCATTAATATTTACAGCTGAACAGATGAAACTTGCGTTTATGTTAGGGGCATGACACATTTTCTGGAACATGCTCTAAGTGGTTCACCAATCCCAGCACACTGGGCCTGCTAACCAATCAGAGCACACATCTGCAACATAATGCAACATAAGCAAGATATTTCCCATTGCATATAAGTTATATCTTGGCAGAACAAATTTAAATTGGTAGTTCACCCAAAATTTTAAATTGTCGTCATTTACTTAATTTTTTTATTTACTATATATATATTTTTTTTTTGTGTGTGTGTGTTGAAAAAAAAAAAAAAAAAAAGCTATTGTTTTAAAGCTAATTTGACTGTAGCTTGACCATCCAAAACTACCTCCAAATTTCATACCTTCTTTTCTGTAGGACATAAATCATCAGGACTGTGAGACTGATATAAATGATGACTCTGATCTCATGAGGTACTAATACAAAATTTTATAAAAGTATTTTATAATTATACCATATTATATAATGTAACATTACCAGTACCTGTAACATGGTAGACATCCTGTTGAAGTATTTCTTTCCCTCTTTCTTTTCTTGTTCTTCTTTATGTACTGCAGAGTTGTTTACTTACTGCAAATGCACCCCATGGATATAAGTGCTCGACTGCTCAGTCCCATCCTGACAGCACAGACATGGGTAAGTAGAACTTTTCTTTATATAAATCTTTTTTTTTTTTTTTCCTTCAAATTTTTCAATTTAGTCATGTGTATGGAGAACCAAAACTGCAAATATATATATATATATATATATATATGGCAACACTTTAGAATAGGGAACACTTATTCACTATTAACTATGACTTTTCTGTCAATAAATTCCTGATTTGCTGCTTATTAATAATTAGTAAGGTAGTTGTTAAGTTTAGGTATTGGGTAGGATTAGGGATGTAGAATAAGGTCATGTAGAATAAGGCATTAATACGTGCTTAATTTGTACTAATAAATGGCTAATATTCTAGTAATATGTATGCTAATAAGCAACTAGTTAAGAGACCCTAAAATAAAGTGTTACCATATATATATATATATATATATATATATATATATATATATATATATATATATATATATATATATATATATATAATGGTAACACTTTATTTTAGGGTCTCTTAACTAGTTGCTTATTAGCATGCATATTACTAGATTATTAGTATTAAAGATATCTTAATGCTCTTTTAGATATTGGGTCTTAACAAACTTCCCTTTTGGCATCTTCATTTAGGTAACACTTTATTTTAGGATCTCTTAACTAGTTGCTTATTAGCATGCATATTACTAGAATATTAGTATTAAAGATATCTTAATGCCCTTTTAGATATTGGGTCTTAACAAACTTCCCTTTTGGCATCTTCATTTAAGGCGTTATACGGTTCGGTTCCAGAGATAATGGAATTTCAATATGGCTATAGGAGGAAATTGTTAAATTGTACACATTTTCAATGGTCAAAAAACAAATGAGGTTCATTTTGCAAAAATATGATACTTCTTTTCTTTTAAAGAGGAATGTTTGAAAAAAACAAATAATGTTGAAACTAGAAATGTATCTTATTTCCTTCTGTCCAAACAGCTGCATTGAACATACCTGTCTGAGTGCCATAAGTATTATTTTTCCAAAGTTTGTGTGCCTATAACTCAAGAAGTATTAAATATATTGCAATATGATTTTAGATTCTAGTTCTTAATAAACTTTTCTTTTGGAATCTTCATTTTCAAGGCCCTACATCATTCAGTCCGAGATATGGGGATGTCAATGAGGCTCCATATTCAGATTGTTGAATAATACCTATTCTCAGTGGTCACTTTGTATACAGCCGATACTTATTTTATTTAAAGTAGAATGTGATGAATAAGTAATGTTGAAACTAGAAATGCATTTTGTTTCTCTCTATCAAAACAATATGCATAGACATACCTGTCTGAGTGTCATTTCAATATTATTTTTCCAAAATTTGTGTGAAGAAAGATTAAAGTTATCTTCATATGATTTTTGATTCTGGTTCCTAAGAAACCTTTCTTTTGTAATCTTCATTTTTAAGGCCTTGTATGGTTTAATCCTATAGATTTTGAGATCCCAGTGCAGCTCTGTGTCCAAATGATTGTATCCTAACCATTTTCAATGGTCAAAAAAACATTTTGTGTGTGTGTGTGTGTGTTTATCTAGTCATCAATGTTGACACTGTCAAATATGCAAATAATAACATTAACCCAGGGTTTAGGAATGTGCAGTGTGACATGTCAGATTATGAATGACCAGGATTAATTGTTAACTCTAGGTAAAGTATGAACAGTCACAATGTGAAACGTAAAATAAGATTATCCAAGATCCCGTTTACCTGGGATTTAGAATTACCCAGTGTTAATTATTTCAAGTGTAAGAGGCCTTAAATGTTTGAGGTACTGTCAGAAATTCTGCCCTTTAGCAGTATGCCCTTTAGCAGTAGATGCTACTTGATATGCCCTTTAGCAGTAGATGCTACTTGATCTATGACTACGCTTCAAATTTTATAACAATAAAAAATAAATTTTAATGTTTAATCCAGGTGAAGCAAATCTTGCTTTATTGATGTGAAAAAATGTGTATAAAAAGCAACCACTTTTCCTCATGAGGCGTGGGATTTGTTTCAAATACACTATATTGCCAAAAGTATTGGGTCACCCCCTTCTAATGAACAGGTTTGACTACTTTAGTAATTTCCATGAGTACAAATCTTAATGTTTAATCAAATAATGATATTCTAGGGAATTGTGTGCTTCTAATTTTAAAGCAAGAGTTTGGACAGGACCCTTTTCTATTCTAACATGACAATGCCTCTGTGTATAAGGCAAGGTTCAAAAATAAATGACTGATTTAGTCAGTGTGGAAGAACTTGACTGGTCTGCAGAAAGCCAAGTCCTAATCCAAGCTGAACACCTCTGGTGTGAATTTAAATGCAGATCTTGAGCCAAAAACTCTTAACCAAACACCAATGACTTGTACATACACTATATGGACAAACGTATTGGGACACCCCCTTCTTTAGAACAGAAAAAGGCACTTCCAAAACTGTGGCAACAAAGATGGAAACAGAATTCATGTATTTAAAAATTGTATTTCCATCTCTGTTGCAACAGTTTTGGAAGTGTCTAAAATGACTGTACCCATATGTACAAGTCATTGGTGTTTGGTGATGAGTTTTTGGCTCAAGGTCTGCATTTAAAGTTACACCAGAGGTGTTCAGCTGAGATTAGGACTTGGCTTTCTGCAGACCAGTCAAGTTCTTCCACACTGACTGAATCAATCATTTCTTTTTGAACCTTGCCTTATACACAGAGGCATTGTCATGTCAGAATAGAAAAGGGTCCTGTCCAAACTGTTGCTTTAAAATTAGAAGCACACAATTCCCTAGAATAGCATTATATGCTTAAACTAAGGCTGTCAATCGATTAAAATATTTAATCGCGATTAATCACGATTGTCGTGAGTTGACTCGCGATTAGTCATGATTTAATCACACATTTTTATTTGTTCTAAGTGTACCTTAAATTAATACTTTTCATGTTTTAAATACTCTAATCAACATGGGCAATGACAAATATGGATGCTTTATTCAATATATGTTTATTATTAGTGAAACCATAGTTAACAGAGCCTGAAGACTAGACATGTTTCAAAGATCATAGATGTGTTTCAAAGAAATTGCTCATGTCTATTAGACACATGAAAAAAGAAATACCAGGTTCCCATTACTTCTCTTTCTTTGCACTGAGCAATTTACTTACACAAACCTGTTTACATTTCCACATAACAGGGCATCTCACTTCTTCTGAACATGCAAAATGTACATTTATTATTTATCATTACATTTGTTTGCCTCTCTGTACCCACATACTGTATTTTGATGCAGCTTAGTTCTCAATAAAACTGTTTTCATTAATATATTTTACTGTTTCTGTTGTCAGACAACAGAATGAATATGAAATAGTGACTGAAACGCGACCCATAGTACTACATAACCAGCTCTCCCTTCCAAGATTAATCTGCACAAAAATCCTGATTTATAATCCAGCCATCGTCTGATAAAATCAAATAGGCTATACATAAGATAAAGACAATAGCTGTGCTGTGATTTTGGCTATACTTGCATGTTAAATTAGAGAAACAACATAATATCTGTTTTAACTGAAAGCGCTGTTCCTCTCATCCGCACGCTGAACAGAGCAGACGCTGGAGGGAGAGAGAAAGAGGTGTGTGCGCCACAGAGACCTCGCTCTCGCGCAGCAGTACCGGCGAGTCTCAGAAACTAAATAAGGTTTGGGCAAACCCTATAAAGATTGGTCGCTAGGTGCTTTTTGAAAAATAAATAAGTTGCTGAAGTGGTCTGAAAAGGCGCTAAGTTGGCAACACTGTCAGCATCTCCATCCATTTCCATTTCTCCAACTATAGTAGTAGGGGCTAGGCCACGGGTCAAACAGAAAATGCGTGCTGCCTTATTCGCGCGTTAATAAATTTAGTGCCGTTAAAATGAATTTGCATTAACGCGTTATTAACTTTGGAGAAAAAAAACTTGATCTTTCCCCATTTTTGAATGGTCACCATTGGCACATAACGCAACAAAGATTGCTAAAGTTAACAGATTTTACTAACAGACCTACTAATCTCTGTAAAAATAACATTGTGATGCTGCCATCTTTCTGAAGTAATTTTTAACCCCCTGTAATTTGGCTCTGAATCTCAGGTGAAAATTGCCATTTTGACCTCTTCAAAATAGTGGATTACTCAGTAAATATTCATCCATGAAATTTAATATTTTGGCTTTCATCACTATACATGTTTATCTTTCTTCAGAAAAAAATATTAGCAAAATCAAAAATTTGAGCCAGGGACCTCTGGTTGCGTTGACATGGAATGACCATATACATGATCCAATGAGAAAATTATATGTTTCACATTTCCTTACAGTTAAGTCATAAATGTGTTAATTCATTAATGTATTCAGTAAATTAGTAATAATGCAAATGTTTATTAGTTGTGTGAAGTGGCCCCAAAACCCTGTATAGACCAGACACAAGCAGTATGTCATGTCAAAAATAAACAACCCATTGTAATCGATGCTGTCTACACCCTACGCGTTGCACCAAGCTGACATTAGATAGATTCCTTATTCTGTTTCTGGTGTACTTACATTAAATGTGACAACAGGACAAATGGATGAGAAAAGTCTTATCAATGAGGTGATTATTATTAGTAGTATTTTTTTTTTTATATATATATAAATACTCTGACACATCCAGTGTAAACAGTCTTAAGCTGACATGTCTGGTATAGACAGTGTGTAATGCTTTTAGTGGTACATCTATAAATATCAGTCAGAGAAGAGGACATGTGAAGTTGTGAACATATATAATTCGACAGCAGTCTGCTCCTAACCTTAAAGAGGAGTGAAGTGTCCCAACTCAAGGAGGCAGATATGCCTTCCAAATGCAGTTTAAAGAGTCTTTTGACTCTTCAAGATTCTACTAATCCAGGGTCCATATGGATCCTTAAATACTTAAAGTATTTTAAATTCAGTTTGAACAGATTTAAGGTAATACGTCTTAAATGGTCAGTATCAGTCACAATTGTCACTTTAAGAGGCCATAAATTGGGATACGGGGGGAAAAAAAAGAAACCCAATATAGCTTATGGGATGTAATTACAGGATGTCATTTCTGTAATTACTAAACTAAACTGTAATTACTAAAACTGAAACTCAAGTATATAAAATGAAATATTAAATAAAACTATGTAGCCGTAAAATAAAAATCTGAATCCAAAATTAAACTGTAATACGAAGTTTAAAATAAATACATAAATACTGAGCCCTACACTTAACATTTGTTCATCTGTTCAGCCCCTGGGAGGATCAGGCCTTCGTTTGACCTTTGAACACCGCAGTCGTGCTCTGCTGTGTCTCACTCACTTAGCAGATCCTGCAACCCTGGAGGCACTTTCCAACCAACCTAGTAGCAAAATCAAGTGAGCTGCATCAACAATATTCTATTAATTTTAATTCTTTCTTGTATTCAGAATAGAACTGTCCTAGTGTTGATGCAAACACATTTTTGCCATTTTGTCTTAATCATGAATGAATCTGCAGTGTTAATGACCATTTACTATTTATTTGACAGATATTATTTGAAGTGCTACATGTACCTTGCCCAGATGGAGGCCCTGAACATTCCCTATACCTTGGAAATGTTCATCAGCAGCCCTAAGGAAGGCATGATCAAGGGTTTATGGAAGAACCACAGCAATGAACCTCAGGTAGATATTGCAAATAGGATTGAAACTAGGGATGCACAATATTTCAAAATAAAATGGATATCACAGTGTGGCTTAGTAATTATAAATTTGCCTAGGCTGCGATTTAAATAAATATGCTTTATACAAAGTGAAGTGTTAATCAAACAAGAACAATCTTTAACTGCGCTTTACTAAACAACTACTGTAGCTTAAACAAGGATTAATCTTTATTTTATATGGTGAAGACTATGCAGTGTTGTTTGACTTTTTTTTATTGAGTGTAAGAGGTTGTATTAACCTTATTTCTGCTAATCTCTACATTTTTTATGACATCCATCATTTTGAGAGATAAAATGCACGACATAAAACCATTTCAGTTCAAACCATTTAATCTATTTTCCTGTTTTTAAACAGGAGATTTAGATAATCAAATAATAAATAGGATATTATAAGCATATGACATTTTATTTATAGAGACAATAATGTGACTGGCCCCAGGTTCGTAGGATCACAGAACTCCACTGTGAATAAATTGCCATCTGAATGCATGACTTTTATCACTGAGGTGCCAAATAAGGCATGTAGAATTTTTTGCATGCAGAAATTGGATTTGAATTTTTTGTGACTAGTGTAGCAAATTAGCTCAAAAGGCAAATATTAATAATTTCTCATAACCTGTTATAACTAATTATTAATATTTATATGAGCTTGAAGATTACTGTTTAAGTAATAGACCCCTTCAATGTTTGTAAACATCGAAAGCCTAGGTTGGGTGCGCGCGCAGCATGGGGTCCGAAAAATGGCTCGGCTAATAGACCGGCATATTGTGTCAAGGTATGCACTGTCTTTGACACCACAGGACCGGGAACAGTACCATTGTAAACTTGTTTTAGCTAATTGCGATTGTCTGCCTGATCCCGAGCTCCTAACAGAATGGGTAGACAACGTTAGCAAGTGGCCAGATATTCACTGGTCCGCCATATACTTGCAATCTGGTGGACAAGCCGAGTGTTTACACACGAAAAACTAAGAGCCTGCAAATCACTAGACGCCTATAATTACGTAGACTGGGCACTGGGCATGTCCAAACGGTTTTATATAGCGATATAGGCGATGACTTTTGTGTGTTAAAAGCGGAGGTTTTACCGAGCATGACACAGGTCCATGACAATTACAAAACTATTAACCTGCATAGCTTAACGTCTTGTTGCTTAACGTTATAGGCTAGTGTACAGAAAACTGTTCATGCAATCCAGGCTTTCGAGTTTAAGCTAACAGAAAGGGATGATAAAGGATGACTTTACCTGATATGAAGTGAGCACTACAAACACAAGCCTCTTTGATCGTAGCATTGTCCCAGTCTTCCCGTTTAATAGCTTGAAGCCACAGATGTCGTCTATTTTTTTTGAAAATGAACGTTTTTTAACGTTATAGGCTAGTGTACAGAAAACTGTTCATGCAATCCAGGCTTTCGAGTTTAAGCTAACAGAAAGGGATGATAAAGGATGACTTTACCTGATATGAAGTGAGCACTACAAACACAAGCCTCTTTGATCGTAGCATTGTCCCAGTCTTCCCGTTTAATAGCTTGAAGCCACAGATGTCGTCTATTTTTTGAAACGGATGAGATCCTGCAGGAATCCTGAAAAACTTGACTCCAGAACTGGTGCGATTTTCACAGTCCATGACGCAACAAGTAGGCATTTTTTTCTTGACGAGAAATTCTCTGGTTAACACACAATTCAATGGGATGGAATGAACTTTCTGACCCCGACATGCGCACTGCGAACTGCGAATTTTCCTGTGACGTGAACCGTGAAGGGGTCTATATTACAGACGCTTGATCCGTTCGTCCACCGAACGGATAGTACAAACTTTTTTTCAATTCAAAGAAAGATTATTTTCCTGGCCAAGAAGGATATCTTCCTCACAGTTAATACTACACAGCATAAGAGCATGTACGGAATCGCATGTTAAGTGACCTTAATTCGTGATTCGTGAGCAGCGAACAGAGACAATCATGAGTGTATATAAACAAGTTTAATAAATGTGAAGTACAATACAGCTAAACTACCAGTATATGTAAGATTACAAAAGATAAAGGTGAGTGAGAGAGAGTGCGCGAGAGAGAGAGAGACACAGAATGGCAAACTACACTTCCCAACCTTATAAGAGCCAGCAAGGAAACATTACGGGGTTTTTGTTTTGTTTTGTTTTGTTGTTTTTTTTTTTTTAAGGGGTCTAACTTACAGTACATCTGACAGTTACTAGAAAGGATACTTGCATTGGTTTTAATGCGGAATCATAGTCCAAAAAGTAGGGGAAGTCTGAGTTCAGCTTAGTGTGCTGGCGTTGTCCCTTGGGAGTCTTCCGGGAGGAGTTGGTCCGCGGGAAATTCAAACTGAGTTAATCCGTGAGTAAAGTGCCAGAAAAGGTCCGAAAACTGTGTCTGAAGGATAAAACTCCCTGAAGAAGAAGAAGAGCGAGGATCCAGAAAAACAGAAGACCAAAAACAGAAGACAACCCGACTTGAAGAGTTTGGGGGTCTTTTAATAGCTTCCTAATCACACCCATCTTTGGGTGGAACGGCCAATACATGGCATGAATTTTGAGCGGGAGAAACTTTCTTTGTCTTCATTTATGGTCCATTTGCATGTTTATTGCTGGTCTGGAGAGTCAGTGCAGTTTTACTCCAAAGTATAGTAAAAATAGTATGATGCATTTCACGATCACGTATTGTACATCATTGTTTGAGGAATAAAGAGCAGATCATTTTGATACCAAGAAAGAAATATCTAGAAGATGTCAAAGCAGAGATACATTCATACACCTGAATATAAGCATTTAGAGTTTAACTAATACAAATAAAGAGTTGTAACTAGGCTAATATAATAGGCAGGGTTCCTATGCAGTTTGGAAAAATATGGAAAAGTATGGAAAAAAGAAAGCAGAGTTTGGAAAAAAAATATTTGTTTCCAGACTTTTGCCCCTATTTAGTTTTTTTTTTTTTTTTATAATAGAAAATTAAGAATTTAATGAAAATACATTTATTGTACAAGAAGTGAGATTTAATGGTACCTGTTTAGTGATTATTTAGTGATTATCAAATATGCACTTTTTGATTATGCAAAATGCAGGTTATAAGCATTTTGGGTTTCTTCTCACAATATTCTTAGCACTGTATTACATAGCCTCAAGGACCTTTGCAAAAATAAAAAATATACAGACTTTTATGTGCGCATGAGAAACCATTAAACTTAGCATATAGGACAATGCACAAAGAGCCACCTATTGTGCCATCAGCCCATTTCGCTGTGTGGGTTCTTGGGCACCACAGAGTATGCGTTAAAGAGACCTAAGGCCTTGAAATATGGCATACTACCCTAATGAAAGCCAAATTTTAAACACTTTTTACAGTACCGGTCTTTTTTATAGACCCTTGAAGTTGGCAAATTTTGTCATCAGCCCATTTCGTGTCATGGTTTCTGCGCCGCCACAGAGGATGTTAAATTGGACATTATGCCTTGATATTAGAGGTAATACAATAAGAAAAGCCAAATCTTGAGCAAGTAGATCTCTGTTAATTCATGTGCATCCATGCGCTCATTTTATTCATAGTGATGCACTATGGTTATATAAAACTAGAAATTGTATTGCATAAGCATGCAAAAAAGTCCTATGTGCATGTGAATAGTTTCTCGAGGGCACAAAAAAGTTTCTTGTGTTCATGTATTTTTTTAAATTTTATTTTTAAATTATTTTAGGGACTCTGTAGGTTGTCACTTCGAGAAAATCAATGAAAAAAAAACAAAAAAACATTGACAATTTAGCACCCATATAAATGTAGAATGTGGGGCCATGTCAGTAATTTATATGCAAATGTCAAAAGGCAAAAACGTCTCTAAGACATAAAGCCCAAAAGATCATAAATGATCCTAAGCAGACGCTACACAAGTATTAGCCTTGTGTGAACAATTCTTAAGACTGTGCAGTGCTTGAACATTCAAAGATAAAATATATAATTTTCTGTTTAATATTCAGTTCTGAATGAACGGGGAAACTGTAATGAAGCCATTCATAACTTGACCTTTTTATTTTAAGTATTAAAACTCTGGTACTTATAAAATACTGCTCTGTTTGAGTGTCACAAGTTGTTTGACCCATTGCGAGATGTCTTATTTCCCTCTTGATCCAGATTCTCACAATGCCACTGAAGCATAATCTGCACATATTTTTCAGTAAGGCATTTCATGTTGCTATTTCTTTCCAGGCTGTCAGACTAGTTGCAGAGCTTTGTTTGGAATATGAGGTTTATGACTTGCAGCTATGGAACAGTGTCTTGCAAAAACTCATGTCGTTCAATATGGTAAGTCACCTCTACTATTTCTATCCTTAAAAAGCTGTTGTAGTCATTAGTTTAAGTCTTTTTGTGTACTTGTTTACAAACACTACATAGTAAAATGTGAATTATGGAAAACCATAACTTTTTGATGCTGAGAAAAGCTGGAAATCTACTATAAAACTAAATTCTGTATTTATATAGATTATTAGTCATACTTTGTATTGCATTTGAACAAGTATACTCATACCTGTCAACATTTGGGTACCAAAATCCGGGAGACCCGCGCGGGGGGGTTACACATAAGTACATATATAATAAATAATTATTAGAATAATAACGTGACTTACTCGTGTTTCTTTTTTATTATTATTTTATAATATGTGTTGCCCTTTTGTGCCTCGGCTGCATGAATGTGCCGCTGTGATTTAATATGCTGAGATATGTCATTTTTCCCCACTGTATCCGATATTAAAATTAGTGCGACACACTTTGCAAAAGGCATGGGCGTTGTTTACATGGCTTCGAGACAAGAAATTAAATTCTTCCGTCCAGCTGTTGTACCCTAATATTTTTCTTCGCCGGAGCACCACCTGACTCTTCTCCTTCCATTTCTACCACTGATTCAACTTCCCACGTCTACTTGCGCAGAAATCTACAGCGCAACTAGGTTGTAGGTTGCCAGGTTGCAGTCACAAATGGTTTGAAATTTGTGTATTGTGTCGATTGTGTGAGGTGATGCGTTTCATACAAGATCTGGCAACTGTACAACCTTGGAATAAAATATTGATGTGATTATTCATATACCTAGATTTGGGCCATACAAGTTACGGGAATTTCCCGGGAGAAATAACAAAACAGGAGGGGGGTGGGAGATGGGTGTGAAATACGGGAGACTCCCGGGAAAAACGGGAGTGTTGACAGGTATGAGTATACTTGAAGCTAGCTATAGGTTAAGACATTTCTCATGTGATGTTTGTTTAGGTGTTTTAGACTGTACATTGCTCCCTCCTTGTTCATTGCCGTTTTAAATTTCAGAAAATGTTTCTTTTTCTTCTATAGACAAGCTATTTGCAGAAGGTTCTTGAAGCCCTCATAGCAGTGCCCCATCTTTTAGAGGTGATCATTTTTCATGTTTTTATTTAGATATGGGGTGTCAGACTCATTTCTGGGAAAGACTGAACTAAAATATTACTTCTTGTGGGCCATAACATGCTTATCACAATAACAATATATAAGTTTTAAATACAAATCAGTGCTGTACGTTAACATTTGTACAGTTTGCACATACCACTGGTGCTACAGAGGTTGAAAGATTTGTAGCACAGATCACACCATTGTAGCGCAAGTATGAAGCATATGTTACATCTCTGAAAGCAACCAGCAAAGCAGCAGTTCATCACTTAACCATAACAGGCATGTGTCTGGGAAATGACATTAATGTTGCATTTAGGGCACACAAAATCCAACCCTTAACAAGAAATATTTTCAGACAAACGTGTTTTGATTGGCCCAAAAATGGCATACTGCAGGATAATGCCTTGTTTAACATTGTCAATTTTGTTTATATAGCCCAGTAACACTAATCCTATCTATCTATCTATCTATCTATCTATCTATCTATCTATCCATCTATCTATCCATCTATCTATCCGTCCGTCCAAAGTCAGAGTTGGAAACCTCTTGAAATAAATGTCTTTTTCCAAATAATTTGTATGTATGCAAATTGTGTAATATCCAAAGTACACATTTCTAGTAATTGTGCAGTTAATTCTCATATTGTATTTTCAGAAAGTTTTGGAATGTTTGTCCTTTCCCCACATTTGTCACTGCCGAAACAGTAATAATAATTTAATTAAAATGGTTATATTGACCTATTCAAATTTTGCTTACATCTACATTGTAAATTATTGTTTTTTACTATTTTATTACAATTTTTCAGCGGTAAATCAATAACAATTACATTTTAACAATATTTCAAGTGCAATTTATGAGATTTGTTGCATTTTGAATCAATTTTTTTCTTTGTAAAATGCAAAAGTTAATCATACTTAATATACAAAATACAAAAGTTAATCATACTTAATCAAAAGTAAAAGTTTATCATACTAATTTCAAAGTTAAGGATTCATTAGTTTGAATATACATTGAACAAAAAACTATCATAACATCTTAGTTGATAATTCAGTATACTTTATTTTTGACAAAACATCCCATATTTCGGTAGTGACTGCACATTTTCGGTAGTGACAGTAATTCTTTGGTTGTGACCACATCACATTACAGAATTTTAACTTGCATACTAAAACATACTAAAAATAATTTAAAAAAAAAAATGCACAACTATACTAAAATGTTGTTTATTTCCCCCAAATATGAGGATTATGCATTCTCTTTTGTCACTCAATTTTATAGGATAACACCCAAAAAAAAACAGAGGCATCACTACCAAAACGCCACCAAATGTTTCGGTAGTGGCAATTTTAGATATTTTTGAACCTAGCTCAAAGATGCTAATCAGCACATGGTTAGCTAGCACAGTTCAAGTCAAGTCAAGTCAAGTCAAGTTGAGCTTTATTGTCATTCCGCTACATGCGGGGGCATACAGTGGAACGAAATGTCGTGCCTCACAGGACCACGGTGCTACATAAATACAGGCATACAGCAATGAAGTAAAACAATATAAACCTATACACAAACTATCTTACTGATAGATTTTCCCTATAAATATACTATCTATATAAAAAATTTACCTATACATAAACTAAAAATCACAAACTATACAAACTATACGAATGCTTCAGATAAATACTGTACATGTGCAAAGAGAGACAATGTGAGTTCAAGCAGCTGGCTGAGGAACAGTGCAGGATGATTTGTAGTGCATGAGCATGTAAACATACATATATTACTGATATTGCTGAGTCTTTTTGTGGGATTTGTGTACTCACAGCAGTGTGTGTGAAAAGTGATTAGTGCGCATAGAGGAAGAGAGTGTGCTACTATAGGTGGTTTGTACAGGCCCACTCACCTGTAGCACCCTTCGATTGCACAAACAAAGTTCCATAAGTTCCAGATGGTCCATGTTTCAGGATGTAGGGGGTTTGTATGGGGTTTCAGAGAGGGGCGGGGTGATTTGAGTTCAGGGCTCTCACAGCCTGGGGGAAAAAGCTGTTGAGCAGTCTGGCAGAGCGGGCTCTGATGCTCCGGTACCGTCTACCTGATGGTAGGAGCTGGAAGAGACTGTGGGAGGGGTGTGTGGAGTCCTTTACGATACTGTTGGCTTTGCTGGAGCATCGTGTGAGGAAAATGTCCAGGATGGAGGGGAGAGGGGCACCGATGATCCTTGCAGCTGTGTTCACTGTCCGCTGGAGGGTCTTGCGGTCTGCTGCAGTACAGTTCCCGTACCAGACAGTGATGCAGCTGGTCAGCACACTCTCAATGGTGCCCCTGTAGAAAGTGGTGAGGATGGGTGGAGGGAGACTTGCTCTTTTCAGCCGACGGAGAAAGTGTAGGCGCTGTTGTGCCTTCTTGGAGAGTGACATGGTGTTGGTGGTCCAGGTGAGGTCCTCTGTGATGTGCACCCCCAGGAATTTAGTGCTGCTGACTCTCTCCACAGGGGAGCTGTCGATGGTCAGTGGGGGGTGATCAGCGGAGTTTCTCCTGAAGTCCATCACAACCTCTTTTGTCTTACTCACATTGAGGGACAGGTTGTTTGCACCACACCATTCAGCCAGCTGTGCCACTTCCTCTCTGTAGTGCGTTTCATCGTTGTTGCTGATGAGACCTACCACTGTTGTGTCTTCAGCGAACTTGATGATGTGGTTGGAGCTGAACTTGGCAGTGCAGTCGTGGGTCAGCAGCGTGAAGAGCAGCGGGCTGAGCACACAGCCTTGTGGGGCACCTGTGCTCAGTGTGGTAGTGCTCGAGGTGTTGTGGCCGACATGGACTGACTGAGGTCTTCCGGTTAGAAAGTCCAGAATCCAATTACAGAGGGAATTGTTAAGGCCCAGTAGGTTTAGTTTATTTGTGAGCTGTTGTGGGATTATTGTGTTGAATGCTGAGCTGAAGTCAATGAACAGCATTTTAACATAAGAGTCTTTATTTTCTAGGTGGGTAAGAGCCGGGTGGAGGAAATTGCATCGTCTGTGGAGCGGTTTGGACGGTATGCAAACTGGAGCGGATCGAGTGTGTTGGGGAGGCTGGTTTTGATGTTGTGCATGACTAACCTCTCAAAGCACTTCATTATGATTGGAGTCAGTGCTATGGGACGGTAGTCATTTAGACAGGACACAGGTGATTTCTTTGGTACCGGTATGATTGTTGTGGATTTGAGACATGTGGGGACGACTGCCTGGCTCAGCGAGGTGTTGAAGATATCTGTTAGGACATCTGTCAGCTGTACAGCACAGTCTTTCAGTACACGGCCAGGTATGTTGTCGGGACCCGCAGCCTTGCGTGGGTTAATCCTAGATAGGGTCTTCCTTACGTCGGCTGGAGACAGACAGAGCGCCTGGTCGTTGGGAGGTGTGGGCAGTTTTTGTGCAGGTGTGTCATTCTGCATTTCAAACCGTGAATAAAAGTGGTTGAGTGTATCTGGGAGGGATGTGTCATCGTCACAGGCCTGTGGCGGGGGCTTGTAGTCTGTGATGGTCTGAATGGCTTGCCACAGACTCCGTGTGTCTCTGCTGTCTGTGAAGTGAAAATAACTACAAAATACCCAGAGAAGGAAAAGGAACACTCTGAACAGTGGTACACATATAAAAGCAAAAAAACAAAGCAAAAAAAAACAAAGCAGATTTCATCACATCTATTACGGGTCATTCAAGGCTAAACCTCATGGCCCTGACAGAGACCTGGATCAAACCAGAGGACTCTGCTACTCCTGCAGCACTCTCCAATAATTTCTCATTTTCACTCCCCGTCTGACTGGAAGAGGTGGAGGTACTGGTCTGCTTATCTCTAATGATTGGAAATTTATTCCTTTACCTTCTCTGGGTATTAACAGCTCACATTCAGTCACTATTACCCACCCTTTTAAAATTCATTTTGTAGTTATTTATCGACCCCCAGGACCACAAGGTAACTTCTTAGATGAATTAGATGTGCTGGTCTCAACCTTTCCTGAGGATGGTACTCCCCTAATTATGTTTGGAGACTTCAACATCCACGTATATAACCTCAGGCTGCAGACTTGCCTCTTTTGATCTCAAGAGAGTGTTAACTACGGCTACTCACAAATCAGACAACCAACTGGACCTTATTTACACACGACACTGCTCCACTGATCATGTGCTGGTTACTCCACTGCACACCTCGGATCACTTCCTCCTCACTCTTAACCTCAACATGGTTCCTGACACACATCCCTCCATATATCATCTTTCAATGTAACCTACGCTCATTCTCACCCTCCTGGCTATCTCACCCTCCAGAATATCGTTCTTAGCTCAGGGCTGCTGAAAGGGTATGGCGCAAATCAAAAAATCCTACTGACCTTAATGTGTATCAGTCGCTCCTCTCTTCCTTCTCTGCTAATGTCTCCACTGCTAAAAGGCCATACTATCATAACAAAATTAACAATTCATCTAATTCTCGCATGCTCTTTAAAACATTTTCCTCCTTCCTTTGTCCTCCCCCTCCTTCATCAACTCTAACAGCTGACGACTTTGCCACGTTCTTCATAAATAAAATTAAAACCATCAGTGCACAATTTTCCACACCACAATCTGTCAAGCACAAATTTCCAGCAAATATACACTCGTTCACATCCTTCTCTTCACTCTCTGAGGCAGAAGTCTCCAAACTCATCCTTTCTAATCATCCTACTACTTGTCTGCTTGATCCTATTCCATATCATCTCCTTCAAGCCATTTCTCCTGCAGTTGTACCTGCACTCACTCACATCATTAACACATCCCTTCAAACTGGTGTTTTTCCCTCAGCATTTAGACAGGCTTATATAACCCCGCTACTTAAGAAACCCACCCTTAACCCATCTCTTTGAGAGAACTACAGACCGGTTTCCCTTCTTCCTTTCATTGCAAAATCACTTGAACGAGCTGTGTCCAACCAAGTCTCTGCCTTTCTCACACAGAACAACCTCCTCGACAGAAACCAGTCTGGTTTCAGAAGTAGACATTCTACCAAGACTGCCTTGCTCTCAGTTGTTGAAGCGCTAAGACTGGCAAGAGCGGATTCCAAATCTCCAATACATGTCTTGCTGGATCTGTCTGCTGCTTTTGACACGGTTAACCACCAGGTCCTCCTGTCAACCCTATTGGCAAAGGGCATCTCAGAAACTGGACTCCGGTGGGTTGAGTCTTACCTCTCAGATAGGTCCTTCAAGGTATCTTGGAGTGGTGAGGTGTCCAAGTCGCAACATCTAACTACTTGGGTGCTTCAGGGCTCAGTTCTTTGGCCACTTCTCTTCTCTGTTTACATGGCATCACTAGGTTCTGTCATTCAGAAACATGGCTTTTCATATCACTGCTATGCTGATGACACTCAACTCTACCTCTCATTCCATCCTGATGATCCGACGATAGCTGTTCACATCTCAGCTTGTCTAACAGACATTTCTTGCTGGATGAAGGACCATCACCTTCAACTCAACCTTGCCAAGACAGAACTGCTTGTGGTTCCATCAAACCCATCGTTTCATCACAATTTCACCATCCAGTTAGGCACATCAACCATAACTCCTTCAAAAACAGCCAGAAACCTTGGAGTTATGATTGATGATCAGCTTACTTTCTAAGACCACATTGCTAAAACTGCCCGGTCCTGCAGATTTGCTTTATTCAACATCAAGAAGATCAGGCCCTTTATTTCGGAACATGCTTCACAACTCCTTGTTCAACCTCTTGTTCTGTCCAGGCTTGACTATTGCAAGTATTCCATGAAACTTTTACAATTAATCCAGAATGCGACAGGAAATTTCATTTTTAATGAGCTGGAAAGAATGCACGTCACATCTGTTTATCAATTTGCACTGGCTACCAATAGCTGCTTGCATAAAATTCAAGGCATTAATGTTTACCTACAAAACCACCACTGGCTCTTCACCCCTTTACCTAAATTCATTACTTCAGACTTATGTGCCCTGTAGAAACTTGCATTCTGCAAGTGAACGTTGCTTTATTGTGCAATCCCAAAGAGGCACAAAATCACTTTCACAGACTTTTAAATTAAATGTTCCCTCCTGGTGGAATAACCTGCTCAACTCAATTTGAGCAGCTGAGTCCTTAGCCATCTTTAAGAATTGGCTAGAAACACATCTCTTCCGTCTTTATTTGACCCTCTAACTCTAGCACTCTCTATTCTAATTCTATTCTTAAAAAAATCCCCTTTTAGATTGCACTCTATTCATTTACTAACTGCTTTAAAAAAAAAAAAATAAATAAATAAAAAAACGAACACTAGCTTCTCTAATCTTTTTGTATTCTATGTAGGAATTTAGCTGATTTTAGCTTTTATTTTGAAATTTACCTTTAGGAAATCGAATCGTAAAGAGTAGATATTGATTTGATTAATTGATATTAATCAAAACGTATAATTTACTTTATTAACGACTCGTCCCGCGAATTGTTAAGGTCCGTATATCTCAGAAATTCTGTTTATTCCGTGGCCACGATAATAATACAGAACCGGTTGGGTAAAATTTTGAGCATAGGTAACGCGATCTTTGGCAAATAGTTTCAAACTTGAAAATCACAGCACCAGACCATTCTTTATAAATGAAACGAGAGTTTATTGTTGTTATTCTACTAATACAATGCTACACAAAACTAAACTAAATAAAACAAAACAAAACATACACACACATATATACTGGAATGCGCTTTGAAGGAATTGAAAGTATAGCACTATTTGCTATTTCCAAGGTCTACCGGGGGCAGACCACGAGCAGAAAACCTTTACCTTTTAAAGATTAACTCAACCCAGTTCAGCAAGACATGAAGATAGTTTGTTACATGCTTGTTTTGTCCAAGTTGAGTTTGACAGATCTGTTGTTTTCCTCGCGGTCAAGGGAAAACCTCCGGGGCTGCTGATGTCGTCGTCTGACGTGATGTCACTGGGGGGGACCCCAGTCATGGTTGGTTGGCTTCTTTTGTGACGTGATGACGCTCTTAGGAAGTTTATTTCGAGTTCTTACGGTTTCAGGTGTTAAAGTTTCTTTGGTCGAAACTTCTTGGAGGCCTGTGTGGATTCTCGCCTGATGGTATAGTATGGCTGAGGGCGCTTCGCAGCGCGATCAAATGACGAAGCCGAAGTTTCACGCAAGTCAGCGAGCAAGCAAGCAAGCCTTTGTGTCCTAGGGTTTTAACCGGATGCCTTCTGTCTGCCCCCTAGAGGCTTCTGCCAATCACATTGTTCTTATCCGTGCATACATTATCTGCTTAGATGTTTTAATCACATGAAGCAAATCCTAACAGATTTCTATCCGTGTTGTAATCATGTATTATGATGCTAAAAGTTGATTTCCACCTATACCACCTTCTTGCTTTTGAAACCAGCTCTTATTTAACATCAAACAACAGGTATTTGGCATACGCGAAGTACATATCTTAATTTTATATACTACATGGTTAAGTCATAGATCAAACTATCCTAAATTCTAAATAATCACACCAAGCATACGAAACTAAACACTAGTGATCTGTTTAGAAAGAATTATACTTCAAAAGATTACAAAAATACCATCGGTTCCAATAACACAGCAAGCTTAATTTCATTTCATAAAATACAACCTGAATATATATTGTCTCTTGAGTATGTTGCTTTAATAGCAGCAGTCATTACTGATTGTCCTTTTGGCAAAGTCCATAAGAGTTTGGGTGTTCACAAGAAGAGAAAAAGACACGTTTCCTTTGGAATGCAGTAAAGAAAGGGGAGATGTCCGAGGGGGTCAGGAGAGTGTCACGTTGTGTAGATTTGGTGATTTTTCTTAGCTCGGACTGAGCTATAAGTCAATCGTTTGTGTTTACCCGATTAGAAGTTTTATGGTAAAAGGGTTCACGGGTATCACAAGCCATCTGTTTCTGGAGCTTCTCCAGATAAGCAGTTCTTTTGTTCTTTAGACTGTTATTTATGCCGAAGTTAGTCGGAACTACACTGAGGTTCTGTTCTTAAATCCGTGCAGATGTGCTCCTCAAATCTAACATTGTTTTTATGGGTCTCGTGAGAGGGTAGCAGGGTGTCCTCCAGACAGGGAGGCATCGTTAGGAGTTGGTCAATTTTTCGACCACAGATCATGGGAGATGGAAGTTCCTTAGGAATGTGCTGAGTTGAGATTTATATGTGTGTGTCCTTTTCGACCAGGTTCTACATCTATCTTTTTTTTTTTGTTTTTTTTTTATATATAATAAAAAAAAAACTTGCTACGTGTACTGCGTTAAGATAACTGAGACTTGTTATAGCACTTGATTTATATTTTATAGTTATATTTTGATTGCTTCCATTGTCCTCATTTGTAAGTCGCTTTGGATAAAAGCGTCTGCTAAATAACTAAATATTAGCAGCTCATACTATTTTATAGCACTTGCTACTCAATTCTGTATATTATTATTTTTAAGGAATTATGTAGTTGTTTAATTGTATACACTTAATTATTGTTCTAACCAACTCCTAACCCTAAACATACCCGTTGGTAACCCTCTTGAAATATTTAACCTAATTTATTTCAATATATTCAATATATTCTGGTTTTAAATTCAGTTTTCTTGGAAAGGAAGACTTGTGTCTGAGACTTCAGTTAGCCGCAGCGCTTCACGTCTGATGTGTGACCCACTTAAAGTGCAGTAAACATTAAAACAATTGCGGTACAAATTAGTGTGATTTATTAGTACTTTAATAAATGTAAAATAAGTTGAATACAAATACTAATTTACAACATCCAGCAGCACAATGAACTGTTTTGCACAGCTAAATAGGCTAAATGGAGATTGCTGACATCCCCTCAAACACTCAAGTTCACGCTAGCTCTTACATTAAAAAAAAAGATGGAAAGATAAATTAATATTTTCCATGGATCTAGTCTTTGCATCGGTTTGTTTGATGTTTGAATCAGGTCTCTGTTGGAATAGATGACACTGTCCCAAAAAATAGGGTCCTATGCAGTCCTGGAACTGCAACCCTCCGGTATTGCAGGAACATTGGGGTTGTTTTTTTTGTTCAGACCAATGTGAAAATCGACCCATGTTTTTACCCTGCTATAAATGTGAACTGGTGGATCGACAAGAAGATAATTAATTATAAAAATCTACACAGTAAAATGTGTTTGTATGTTATTTAATTAATATAATAATTTATTCATAATAATTGTTTAAATTAATGTGATTATACTTTTGACTCATCCATTTTCTTAAAAAATGGTTTAAAGGCTGAAACGTAAAGTGTATCATTTTATAAAACGTTTTTGTTTTTGTGAAAACTTGTATCTGAACTGTAAATCGTGTTTTTTTTTTTTTTTTTTTACAGTCATTTTACAGTTTAATAGTTTACCATAGACATTGCCCTACCCCACTCATATGGTGTTAATTTTATTTGTGCAGGTATTAAAAAGCCTGAAATTTGAGTTTAAAAATCCTGCAGCAACCCTGTATACACAAAGTTCTGGCATGGAACTCTAGATGGCGCAGTCCGATAGGTCTAACTCAATCTGATATAATGACATCATTACATTACACGGCACGGCTGATTGGTTCTCTCCTGTATCAGTAGCCAATGAGCTCGCTGCTCAAACATTCAAATATATGACTAGTGCTTGTTGTAGCTGTATGTATGTATTAGGGCTGAACGATTAATTGCATTTGCGATATCGCGATATGAAAAAACGCGATTTTTCAACTGCAGAGGCTGCGATTACACTGTCACGTGACACGCGAGAGTAAAGAGGTGTGTTCGACTCGAAGATCGATCGGTGTATGGCATCAAAGTACGGAGAGAGAAAGCATAAGGAGACGTCTGCTATCTTACAGCTGTTGCAGTACTTTGATGACACACAGCAATCGGTCTAGCAGGGCTGCTTCAAGTCGAACACATCTAAGCAGTCTTCAGAGGAAGTGTCAAGTTGGTACGCTACAGTGTTGCCAAGTCCACGGTTTGCCTTCAAAAACGTGATATTTAGCCCCTGAAATGCAAATCTTACCAGGGGAACCCCTCCAAAAATCGTGTATTTTACCCTCCGGAATGCAATTTTTATTGGTGGACCCCCTCGAAACGCGATTGGGCTAGTTTTGAGTAGCAATTGGGTGGGTTTTGTTGTGAAAACCTGGCAACCGTGGCACGCTACACGCGGAAATGTTTGAAAGGGTATATATGAACGTACTTCAAAACTGCACATGGAAATTACGCAAGCAGTAACAGTGTTACGATGCATTTCATTACTGAAGACTTCGACCTTAAGATAATATAGGCTATATTATAAGGTAATATTCTTATTTATTTATTTAAAGTCTGTCTAAAATTTACAGACAGTGTTTAAAAAGTGCAATCCACATGTTTACATATATGTTTATTACAGTGACATTGAATTACCTAAATACTGAGTGTGGTAAAACAACAGATTTGTTTTTATATTTCTGCAATCTACTTTAGTTTGTGTGATTTGTTACTTACTTTCATATTAATGTTTACATCAGGCTTATTTGTCAGTGCTTTATGTTGTCATAATTATTACATGCTTACAAGGCTGGAAGTTCAACAAATCAGTCAATATACTACTGTGATTGTAGTTGTTAAATTAAAAATGTCATTCATATCAATTCATGCATCACCTAATTTCATCATAACATATAGGCCTGGACTACAGAAAAGAATATTTGTTTAATCTATCTAATATTGTGTTGGTCATACTATACAATGATTTATTGCTTGTCTTTGTTGAATAATACAGAACATAAAGAGCTTTAAAAAATAATTGCATATAAAATCGTATTCGCAATATTGGTAAAAAAAAAAAAAAATCGCAATTAGATTATTTTCCAAAATTGTTCAGCCCTAGTTTGTATGTATGTGTGTGTGTGTGTGTGTGTGTGTGTGTGTATATCAGGTGCATCTCAATAAATTAGAATGTCGTGGAAAAGTTAATTTATTTCAGTAATTCAACTCAAATTGTGAAACTCGTGTATTAAATAAATTCAATGCACACAGACTGAAGTAGTTTAAGTCTTTGGTTCTTTTAATTGTGATGATTTTGGCTCACATTTAACAAAATCTCAACAAATTAGAATACTTCATAAGACCAATAAAAAAATAATAAAACATTTTTAGTGAATTGTTGGCCTTCTGGAAAGTATGTTAATTTACTGTATATGTACTCAATACTTGGTAGAGGCTCCTTTTTCTTTAATTACTGCCTCAATTCGGCGTGGCATGGAGGTGATCAGTTTGTGGCACTGCTGAGGTGGTATGGAAGCCCAGGTTTCTTTGACAGTGGCCTTCAGCTCATCTGCATTTTTTGGTCTCTTGCTTCTCATTTTCCTCTTGACAATACCCCATAGATTCTCTATGGGTTTCAGGTCTGGTGAGTTTGCTGGCCATGGTCATTTAAATGACCATGGTCATTTAACCAACTTTTGGTGCTTTTGGCAGTGTGGGCAGGTGCCAAATCCTGCTGGAAAATGAAATCAGCATCTTTAAAAAACTGGTCAGCAGAAGGAAGCATGAAGTGCTCCAAAATTTCTTGGTAAACGGGTGCAGTGACTTTGGTTTTCAAAAAACACAATGGACCAACACCAGCAGATGACATTGCTCCCCAAATCATCACGGACTGTGGAAACTTAACACTGGACTTCAAGCAACTTGGGCTATGAGCTTCTCCACCCTTCCTCCAGACTCTAGGACCTTGGTTTCCAAATGAAATATAAAACTTGCTCTCATCTGAAAAGAGGACTTTGGACCACTGGGCAACAGTCCAGTTCTTCTCTTTAGCCCAGGTAAGACGCCTCTGATGTTGTCTGTGGTTCAGGAGTGACTTAACAAGAGGAATACGACAACTGTAGCCAAATTCCTTAACACGTCTGTGTGTGGTGGCTCTTGATACCTTGACCCCAGCCTCAGTCCATTCCTTGTGAATTTCACCCAAATTCTTGAATCGATTTTGCTTGACAATCCTCATAAGTCTGTGGCTCTCTCGGTTGGTTATGCATCTTTTACTTCCACACTTTTTCCTTCCACTCAACTTTCTGTTAACATGCTTGGATACAGCACTCTGTGAACAGCCAGCTTCTTTGGCAATGAATGTTTGTGGCTTACCCTCCTTGTGAAGGGTGTCAGTGATTGCCTTCTGGAAAACTGTCAGATCAGCAGTCTTCTCCATGATTGTGTAGCCTAGTGAACCAAACTGAGAGACAATTTTGAAGGCTCAGGAAACCTTTGCAGGTGTTTTGAGTTGATTAGCTGATTGGCATGTCACTATATTCTAATTTGTTGAGATAGTGAATTGGTGAGTTTTTGTTAAATGTGAGCCAAAATCATCACAATTAAAAGAACCAAATACTTAAACTACTTCAGTCTGTGTGCATTGAATTGATTTAATACTTGAGTTTCACAATTTGAGTTGAATTACTGAAATTAACTTTTCCACGACATTATAATTTGAGATGCACCTGTGTGTGTGTGTGTGTGTATATATATATATATATATATATATATATATATATATATATATATATATATATATATATATATATATATATACATAAATATATATACATAAATATATATATATATATATATATATATATATATATATATATATATATATATATATATATATATATATATATATATATAAAAAATATGTATGTGTGTATGACATGTTTTTCTGTTTAAAGAAAAAGTGTCTGGCTGTGGGCAATCTGTTTAAGATACATGTAATCATTTAGAAATTGGCTCAAAACGTATCCTTTTATTTCTCAATTATCACTGTTTTTGATGTAAAAATCGTACTAACATTATATAAGTGCACCTCAGGAAACAAACATAAAAAAAAAATGCAATTGATAGCCCCTTTAAATCATTGCTGGATTGGGCTCCTCCATGTGTATTGTCTTTAAAACTTCTAATTTAGGTCAATTTAACACACTTCTGCAAAGATTTTTATTATATAATTATTATTATTATTATTATTATTAATTAATTAATTTATTTATTTATTTATTTATTTTTATCCATCCATCCCTGCAGGGGCAAAGTCTTTCCAGGATATGGCGAAGTGTAATTCAAGCCCCTTTCCTGACAGGTAAAAAAAAAAGAGGCATCCTTAGAATTTTTTTTTTTTTTTTTTTTTTTTTTTCCGCTGTGATGTTGCATGTAATGTTTTATTTAAATGTTTGTGTTTGATCATTTCACAGCCTCTCTTCCTCTCAGCCCCCGACAACATGATGTAATGTACAAGACATTTGTGCTGCTTCTAAAGTAAGTTTCCAATCCAAGCAACTGTTTAATAAATCATAATCATGTAAACAGTACCAAGCAAAATGGTTGTTAATTATGATTTTTATATAATTGTGGAGGCCTAAAAATATTACATATATTAATGCTACTCTCCCTTAATACACCCATTTCAAATCTCTTTAGCAAAGAGCTCCATGAATGAGCTTAGAAAAAAAAAAAAAAAAAAAGTAGGTAATTTGTGTAATTCATGTTGATTTGATGAGTTTTTGAAATCGGGGGAGTGCCATACATGTCTATAGTGACAATCTGCTCCGCAAGTGTCACTCAGCATGGGGTACACTTGAGTGTTTAGAGATTTTAGAGGGATTACATTCAGAACTGGGATAAATACCTAACAATTTAGTGTTGTGTCAGCACAATAATTAAGCAAAAATTAGTTTTATGTTTCTAATTTCTAGTTTGAATGTAACATTAGGGAACACCTCAGGTTAATGCTGTCTATTAATGGGTTATGAGAGTCAGTTTATGATGAACTTGCAGTTTATTAATTTCATAAATCATACATAAAAATGTAATGAATTAATTACAGACATATTTAAATATTGATTATAATGTTAATACCCTAAACGTGTGGAAAGTTTGTAAAATGCTTGATTTTAAGTTTTGAAATGTGCTTGAATTTTTCTGTTTACTTTTTCTTTTATTAAGATGTCCATTTTTATTTACTTTGGATCTGGTTGCCATTGCCAAGCGGTTTTCTCAGTTCAGCCTGCAGGCTTTCTCTTTGGGAACACTCTTGCTCATACCTTGTGCCAAAAAGAAGGAACCACAGATTCAAGTAGGTTCACATTCACTATAGATGTGGTAAGATGCCACTATAGTCTGGTTAAGATCTAAACACATTTATTCACTGGCTATGCTCTTATTAATACTCGATTTTCCATCTTAAAGGAAAATGCCACCATTTTTCAATATTCCAGTATTTTCTTCCCTCAACTTAGACGAGTTGATGCGTACCTCTCCCGTCTCAGTGCGTGCACTTAATCTCTGTAGCGCGTGGCGCCACTATGCTAGCGTTTAGCTTAGCACCATTCATTCCTTAGGATCCAAACAGGGATGAATTTAGAAGCTACCAAACACTTCCATGTTTTCCCTACTCGTGTAACTATTCATGCAACCGTCTTTAAATAGGGAAAACATGGAAGTGTTTGGTAGCTTCTAAATTCATCCCTGTTTGGATCCTAAGGAATGAATGGTTCTATGCTAAACGCTAGCATAGTGGCGCCGCGCGCTACAGCGATTAAGTGCACGCACTGAGACGGGAGAGGTACGCATCAACTCGTCTAAGTTGAGGGAAGAAAATATTGGAATATTGAAAAACGGTGGCGTTTTCCTTTAACATTTTAAAGATTAAATAAAATCCAGTTATCAGTTTGTTTTTTTAATAGTGATTTGTGTAATTTTGTACTTTTCTGAAGTCAATATTTATCATAACCTACAAATTGAGTGTATTCATTCAATTCTATTATTGCTATTTTGACAGTTTCTAAAATATGTATTTCGTGGAATTGTAATATATCTCTTTGAGTGGGATTCTCTTATTTGGTTTGACTGTCGTTATTCAGTTATTATTGAATTCATGCAAGTGCTCCTATTTCACTATTTGTGATCATTTTTTAGTTTGTACTAAACAACATTTTGTATGTCTTATACATTAGAACTTCCTGTTATCCTGTAACCCTACACTAATTCTGGATCAGGTAGAGGAAAGCATGACTACTGGAGAGTTAGCCGGCATTCCTTCACAGGTCTTATTGTTTTGTTAAAACAAATCTATTCTCAGTACTTGTTTATTTGTATGTTTTGTTTGATTGATTTAAAATTTCTTACCTTTTTATTTTTTTTTGTAGATTAGAGACACAGTGTTTACCTTCCTTTGTCGAAATGGCAAGTCCCAGATATTGATGAAAACCAAACACTTCACTTATTTGAAGATGCATTTGATCTCAAAGGGTCACTCTGAAACCATGCAGGAGCTGCTGAACTGCCTTGTGGAGCAAAATGGGTTAGTTGATCCTAATGAAATTGATCCTAGATGAAATTTCGTGATGAACACTGCAATGGTACAGTAATATTAAAGTGCACCTATTATGCTATTTTAAAGGTTCCTCATTTTGTTTTGGATGTCTCCTACAATGGACTACTTACACAACTACTTCCGCGTTCTACTTATTGTAGAACTTATTATATTTCCCCACTAACCTGCCGAGGTCCAATGTTTATCTTCTCATTACCAGTATTCTTATTTCATATTTCATACCTGTTGAATTTACAGTTTGACTAACAAACACCCTTACGAAAATTAACCATGGTTTTACTATAGTAAAAGTGTAGTAACCATGTTTTTTTTTTGCAGATTACCATTTGTATAACCATAATTTTACTACAAATATGGTTAGTTTAGCAAAACCCGGGTTAATTTGTGGTTACTATGGTTTAAGTATAATTGTAATTTTTTTGGTTTTATTTGTTGTAGATTTGTCTTATTCCAGTGTAATGGCTGTGAATGAATGTGCAGTAACTGCCTTGAAGAAGTTTAATTATGTTAAACATTTAATTAATTTTAAACTGTAATGCGTTGACAGTGCGACTACTTTAAATATTCATATTTTGGCATTGCATATAGTTAGGGCTGGACAATAATTCAATATATCACAGTATATATATAATTTATTTTTTTTATTATTTTTTTTTTTTTTTTCTCCCAATAACGGTGATATGATTTTTAAGCAGAGTCTCATTCCCTTGTACCATGGCAGATTCGCTATTTACATGGCGGAATTTGCAAGAGCAAAGACTGAACGCTTCTCCAGAGAGGAAACGGATCTGCTCAAGTGTGTCAAGTCAAGTCAAGTCATCTTTATTTATATAGCGCTTTTAACAATACAGATTGTGTCAAAGCACTTAACAGTATCAAATTGGATAGAGTGTCAGTAATGTATAATAATAAGATTAAACACTCAATTTTCAGTTAAAGGCATTTCATTATTGAATTCAGAGATGTCATTGTCTAGCTCAGTTTAGTTTAAATAGTATATATGAAATCAAATTGACGATAATCGTTAGAAATTAAGTGTCCCCAACTGAGCAAGCCAGAGGCGACAGCGGCAAGGAACGAAAACTCCCTCTGTGACAGAATGGAGAAAAAAACCTTGGGAGAAACCAGGCTCAGTCAGGGGGCCAGTTCTCCTCTGGCCAGGATATTATTATTTATTTTTTTACTTATTGTATTAATTAAATTTTAAATGTATAAATGTATTATATTTCTATTTCTATATTGTTGCAATTTCTAACAATAATAGTATTATGTAGTTAGGTATTTTATTATATTATAGTTATTTTGTTTAATTTTAAGTTTTATTGTATTTAAGTCGAGGTCTTCACTGGGGATATGTCCCCGGGGCTCATCCAGGTGTCCGGCCTCCGCCGACGGTCAGGGTCGCAGACATCATCTCCCGGCGCCATCTGATCCGGACACGGACTGAGAAACAGAATAATAAAGAAACAGACAAATATTAGCGTAGATGCCATTCTTCTTACGATGTAACGAGTACATCGTGTGTTATGAGGAGTGTTCCCGGTTCCGGTTGATCTAATTAATGCAGCCTAACAATCCTTTAATGGATTTGAATAATAGAAGTGTATTAGTGTGTTATGTGTAAGCCAGGTTAAAGAAATGTGTCTTTAATCTAGATTTAAACTGACACAGTGTGTCTGCCTCCCGAACAGTGTTAGGTAGATTGTTCCAGAGTTTGGGCGCTAAATAGGAAAAGGATCTGCCGCCCGCAGTCGATTTTGATATTCTAGGTATCATCAAATGGCCAGAGTTTTGAGAACGCAGCAGACGTGGAGGACTATAATGTGATAAGAGCTCGCTCAAGTACTGAGGAGCTAAGCCATTCAGGGCTTTATAAGTAATTAACAAGATTTTAAAATCTATCCGATGTTTGATAGGGAGCCAGTGCAGTGTTGACAGAACCGGGCTAATATGGTCATACTTCCTGGTTCTAGTAAGGACTCTAGCTGCTGCATTTTGGACCAACTGTAGTTTATTGATCAAGCGTGCAGAACAACCACCCAGTAAAGCATTACAATAGTCTAACCTTGAGGTCATAAACGCATGAATTAGCATTTCTGCATTTGACGTTGAGAGCATAGGTCGCAATTTAGATATGTTTTTGAGATGGAAAAACGCAGTTTTACAGATACTAGAAACATGGCTTTCAAATGAAAGATTGCTATCAAACAGCACACCTAGGTTCCTAACTGATGAAGAAGAATTGACAGAGCAGCCGTCACGTGTTAGATAGTGTTCTAGGTTATTACATGTGGGGTTTTTAGGTCCGATAATTAACACCTCTGTTTTTTCAGAATTTAGCAGTAAGAAGTTACTCGTCATCCAGTTTTTTATATCGACTATACATTCCGTTAGTTTCTCAATTTGGTGTGTTTCACCGGGCCGTGAAGAAATATAGAGCTGAGTATCATCAGCATAACAGTGAAAGCTAACACCATGTCTCCTGATAATATCTCCCAAGGGTAACATGTAAAGCGTGAAAAGTAACGGCCCTAGTACTGAGCCTTGAGGTACTCCATACTGCACTTGTGATCGATATGATACCTCTTCATTTACTGCTACGAACTGATGGCGGTCAGATAAGTACGATTTGAACCATGCTAAGGCACTTCCACTAATGCCAACTAAGTTTTCTAGTCTATTCAAAAGAATGTTGTGGTCGATAGTGTCGAACGCAGCGCTAAGATCCAGTAGAACTAATAAAGAGATACAACCATGATCAGATGATAGAAGCAGGTCATTTGTAACTCTAATGAGAGCAGTCTCAGTACTATGATACGGTCTAAATCCTGACTGGAATTCCTCACAGATACCATTTTTCTCTAAGAAGGAATATAATTGTGAGGATACTACCTTTTCTAGTATCTTTGACAGAAAAGGGAGATTTGAGATCGGTCTGTAATTAACTAGATCTTTGGGGTCAAGTTGTGGTTTTTTAATGAGAGGCTTAATAACAGCCAATTTGAAGGTTTTGGGGACATATCCTAATGACAATGATGAATTAATAATAGCCAAAAGAGGATCTATGACTTCTGGAAGCAGCTCTTTTAGTAGTTTAGATGGAATAGGGTCTAACACACATGTTGTTGGTTTAGATGATTTAACAAGTTTATACAATTCTTCCTCTCCTATAATAGAGAATGAGTGGAATTGTTCCTCAGGGGATCTATAGTGCACTATCTGATGCGATACTGTAGCTGACGGCTGCATGGTTACAATTTTATCTCTGATAGTATCGATCTTGGAAGTAAAGTAGTTCATAAAGTCATTACAGCTGTGCTCTTGAGAAATGCCAACACCTGTTGATGCTTTATTTTTCGTTAAATTAGTGACTGTATTGAATAAATACCGGGGTTATGTTTGTTTTCTTCTAGAAGAGACGAAAAGTAATCAGATCTAGCCGTTTTTAATGCTTTTCTGTAGGATAGGGTACTTTCCCGCCAAGCTATACGAAATACCTCTAGTTTTGTTTTCCTCCAGCTGCGCTCCATTTTCCGGGCTGCTCTCTTTAGGGTGCGAGTGTGCTCATTATACCACGGAGTCAAACTGTTTTCTTTGATCTTCCTTAAGCGTAAAGGAGCAACTGTATCTAAAGTGCTAGAAAAGAGAGAGTCCATAGTTTCTGTTACATCATCAAGTTTTTCTGCGCTGTTGGATATGCTGAGGAATTGAGATAAATCAGGAAGATTACTTACAAAGCAGTCTTTTGTGGTAGAAGTGATGATTCTACCATACTTGTAACAAGGAGTAGAATTTACAGTTTTAGCTATATGGAGTTTACACAAGACTAGATAATGATCTGAGATATCATCGCTTTGCTGCAGAATTTCAACACCACTAACATCAATTCCATGTGACAGTATTAAATCTAGAGTATGATTTCGACAATGAGTAGGTCCTGAAACATGTTGTCTAACCCCAATAGAGTTCAGAATGTCTATGAATGCTGATCCTAATGCATCTTTTTCATTATCGACATGGATATTAAAATCACCAACAATTAAGACTTTATCTGCAGCCAGTACTAACTCAGATAGAAAATCAGAAAATTCTTTAATAAAGTCTGTGTGGTGCCCCGGTGGCCTGTACACAGTAGCCAATACAAACATCACAGGGGATTTATCACTAACACATGTTTCTCTAGATAATGTTATACGCAGCACCATAACTTCAAACGAGTTATACTTAAAGCCTGCCCTCTGAGAAATACAGAGAATATTGCTATAAATTGTAGCAACACCTCCCCCTTTACCTTTTGGACGTGGCTCATTTTTATAGCAGTAATCTTGGGGGGTAGACTCATTTAAAGTAATGTATTCATCTGGTTTTAGCCATGTTTCTGTCAAACAAAGCACATCTAGCTTATGGTCAGTGATCATATCATTTACAAATAGTGCTTTTGTAGAAAGGGACCTGATATTCAGTAAGCCAAGTTTTATCAGTTGTTTCTCTGTATTGTAAACATTTTTTATTTGTTGAACATCAATTAAATTGTTACTTTGGTTTGGACGTTTTCTGTATTTTCTAGTACGGGGAACAGACACAGTCTCTATAGTGTGATATCTAGGTGAAGGAGTCTCTATGTGCTGAGAATTAACTGACTTCTGTGACGTGAGGCGGCTAGCAGACGGTCGGTTTAGCCAGTCTGTGTGCTAATCTTTTACATTGTAATCCTTTCATTTTTAATATTTGGCATGTTTGTGTGCTGCTGCGTGTCCCTTTGTGTGTAAGATGTGTGTTGTGTTGTGCGTTTTTTTTTTTTGTTTGTTTGTTTTTTTTTGTATGCGCGTTATGCACCTACAGGTGGATGCACATTACTAACGCACCCTTTAAATAAATATAAAAAATGCTGTGCCATCGACTTTAGACCAGGTTTTAGTTGGTCAATGGCGCAATCGTTTTCAGTTGCCTCAAAATAGCAACGCACCAACAATGCGCCTGAACACACCTCATTTTCAGACCAGCAGGCCCAGGGGGGAACAGATGGGCGCAAGTGCATTTGCTTTAAACAACGTGGCGCTGGACATGAAAATGATAACTGCGTTGGGCTGAAACTAGCAAAAACCACTTGCGTCACGCCTGGCATTGCATTGTACCGGGTGTATGATAGGGCCCTTTGGCTTTTTTGAATAAACATAAGCACTGCACGTTTCAAAATCAAAACGTGGCGCGGGTGTTTTTATATGAATGTTTCTTTGAAGGGAACCGACTGTCTTCAGAAAAGTTTCAACATTTCATTTTATCTGATAAAGTAGCGTTTATAAGCACTTTTGTTTCAATCTGTAAAAATAGTCAGCCTATGTTATAGTTTAAAGATATTAATATTAAAAAGGTGAGTCTGAGAGTCGTTTTGACAGTTTATTTGGCTTTTTGTTTATTTGACGTTGATTGCACATTTATTGTTTGTATGAAGGCTAAATACAAATAAAAGGTGAACGTTAATTTATTTGTACCAATTTTATTTCTAAAATATTATATAGTTTTATAGGAGGTGGTTTCATAGACTTGGCAAGTTAATTTTTCAGAAGTTTGTAGGTATAGCCATCCGTTTTGGGCGTTCTTGGCAGTTTTTCTGAGGCTTTTTAAAATATTGTTCATATCGATATCGGAATTATACCACATCGACCGAAATTAAGAAATATATTGTGATTATAAATTTTGGCCATATCGTGCAGCCCGACATGTAGTGAAATGGTTGTGAATGAAAAATTACACAGAATAGTGACTATATACCTTGACAAACCTTGGCAAAGCCTTCTTGCCGAAATGTTGGTTAATTAAATAAAATACTTTATTTGCAAGTGAGTGTGTGGTTATGTATCCTCTCTACACACAATAATGACTAACATATTTAATACAGATAAATAAAGGTTCATTCTGATCGTATTCATCAGATCTCACACGCACTGCAGCATTGCGATTACTAGTTTAGAGCACTGACACCCTGTGGTGAAAATCACGTTTACCAGCCACTACTTTCTCAGATTGGTTTATGTTGGATTAAAGCTTAAAGTTCTGTCGAGTTTGGAAAATTCTGTACACAGTAATCATCAGAATATCTCTTCTCCTGCCTCTGAAAATGCCAAGATTTTGAAATTATCACGTGGACTCCCATTTTAATAAGCATTTAGGTCAACTAGATGATTACAACACATTAAAAATGTACATAACCGGAAATAACTGAGTTGTATTATTTCAAAATGGAAATGCGTTATGATGCTCAGTGCAAGTAGTCCATAGGTTTACATGCATCTAACATCAAAAAAATCACTTCCGTTTTCTCATAATATGCATTGCAGCATCACCTCTTTTCTCAGATTGTTTGACCGGTTAGTTGCATTAATTGACAAGCTGCATTCGACACTGGTGATTTCAAGACAATGTGTGACTGACACTTCACATCCTCATTCTTTGGGATCACATATAAAGTAGTTTTGCCTTCACAGCACAGAAAACAGTGACTAGACATTGCACCAACATGGACCAAAACTCTGCAGGCAGTTCAGAATCGGTTCTTTCTTTTGGGTGGTGATAACCCCATTTATCATACACTTTGAACTTTGAAACTTTGGAAACCTCTTACATTCAACAACAGCTATATATTTTAGTGTGCTTTACTGTGCACTGTACACACTAAATGTAGGTAATATTCAAAACAGCATAACAGAGGCACTTTAATACTTCAGTTCTCTTAGGTCAGTTGTGTTTTAGGTCAGTTGTGTTTTAACAATTTTAATTCAGTATCGTGCAATGTTGTTTAAGTATGCAATATAATACAAATAAAGACAAAAATAGGTGCATTTTCTGCCCCCATATTTGAATGTCAAAAGCATTCTAATGAGTAGCATTACACATTGAAAGCATGCACTCTTAAAATGTTTATATTTGGTTTGTGCAAAGTAAGTGACACTCAATCTCAGCTCACACGCTGTTAAACCAGTTACGATACCATGATAGATAATATATATTGCACACCTGTATTTCCATCTAAATGTTTTAAATTAAAATTTTCACTTTCAAGGGCTGTTAATTTGTATTTCTAACAAAAGTATCTTTCACTGTGCTTTTTTCTCTGAATAGTGAAGAGGAGGCAATTTCTTTTGCCCATGAATATCTGAAATACAGAGAACTGAAAGGAGGGCAAACGGCATCCCTGAGCAACACTTTCTCTGATCCTGTCAGGGTAATCCATCTTACATTTTAAAATGATTTAAATTTTTTTGGGGGATGCACCAATACTCAGAATGATATCTGCCAATGCTGATAGCTTAGTTTTCTTAAGGAACACAATCTCTCCCAACTGTTGCTGTAAACTATACATGGAACCCTCTTATTGGGTACATTACTATAATATTAGAGGTTAAAATTAACAACAAACTTTGTTTACTTTCAGATGTATTAATCACACCCGAAAAATAAAAACTGAAATGTTTGTATACAACTCAGTTTTCATGAAAATTTGTCTTCGTTAAAGATTACCAAGACAAACTTTTTTTTTTTCATTTATTTATTTATTTTTTCTGTGGATTAACTTGCACAGATTAATTTTTCACCTGAAGATTAGCAATGCTCGCTAACGCAGTAAATAGGGTTAAACAGAACCTGTGTTAACTGCTATATTTTTAAGTGAGATTGTGATAATTCGTTATTATAGTTGCAGTCTGACACATTTTTCTGGCCCCTGTTGATTGACAGGATATAATCGGCCCTGATCATTAGTTGTTTTTAAACAATTGGCAGGTGGCCAATAATGCTGATAATTGCTTTTATTGGCCAATACATGGTGCATCCCTCTTTTTTTATTTTACTCATTGTTTGTAATTAATGTTTATTGTGATTGTAGATATATACTTATGGTTCTCTCTCTGTCTCTCTTTTTTATATTTTTATTTTTTGTCCTTCAGGAATTTTTGGAAAAGGCCCTGGAACCCAGGGGTACACAAACATTGGCATAATATTTAAATTCCAGTATTTGTTATCTGTGGGTAATAATGTAGTCACTCAGTGTAGGATAGCACTAATTAAATATATGCTTGCACATTTTGCATTGAATATTGTTACTTAATAGTATTTCAGTACTCATATTTTGTGAATATAAACACCATTGAGGCATTGAGGATATAGACATACCTACTTTACAAATAAAACTATAACTTTTTTTTTTTCAATATGTAAATGTTTATGTTCTGTAGCTATCATGGCTGTTATACAAAATATATTATACACAAAGACTATAGTCAATATTTTAGTTTTAGATCCTGTTCCAATACTATAAGAAGATTAAAATGATCTGAAAAAAAACACAGGTAAAGAAATTTTAATCTGATAGTAATTGACATTTCACTGCTTAATGAATAGGCTAGATTTTAGAAATATCAATATAAATAATGAATTAACGAGTGCTTACAACATTGACAATAGTTTGTGGCTTCAGTGAATTCCTGTTCCTCCATGTAAAACAAATAAAAAATAAAATGATAATAATAAATAGCACAATGTCTTCAGTCTGTTCTCAAATGAGATAATATGAATCAAACTGTAACATCAAAGGATACGGCCCAAGTAGAGATTCCTGGAGGCACCAAGAGGTTTGGAAGATGATTTACTCCATCCTCCATTTTCAACCATTTTCTCTTCTATTGATGGGAGCCAGGAGAATTGCCATAGGTTCCTTAAACAATAAAGAAATAGTTTACCCAAAAATGAAAAATTTACTCACCCTCAGACCATCCAAGATGTAGTTGACTTTTTATCTTCAGTAGAACAATAAAGAAGATTTTTAGCTCCTGATGATTAGGGATGGGCATTTTTCAAAAATATTGTATGCAAATATTTGGGCTCATAAAGAAACGAATATTCAAATATGTAGCGTCTGCTTAGGATCAGTGATGGTGGTTACACTTTATGCTCTTAGAGACCCTTTTAGCCTTTTGACATTTGCATATAAATTACAGACATGGCCCCACATTCAATGTTTATGTGGGTGCTAAATTGCCAATGGTTCCCCCACTATCCAGGAGATGCTAAACAGATCAACACTCTCGTCTCCCATCAAACTTCAAACACATTCCAAAGAGGAGTAAATGACCCCCGTGCCAGGCACCAATGGCCTGACTAGACCAGTGGTCTATCTCCACAATTTCAATACACATCACGCACATACATAAAGACATTTTCTTTATTTAGGCCATAATTAAGCCGTTATAAATGTATCTGGTATCAAACTGTAACATCATGTGTTGTATGTATGTTCCCCTATTATATTAGCCTAGTTACAACTCTTTATTTGTATTAGACTCTCAATGCTTATATTCAGGTGTATGAGTATCTCTGCTTTAACATCTTCTAGAGGTTTCTTTCTTGGTATCAAAATGATCTTCTCTTTATTCCTCAAACAATGATGTATACTATGTAAGGGTGGCCGCGGGTCCTTAAAAAGTCTTAATGTCTTAAATAAAATTTTCCTAATAAAAGGCCTTAAAAAGTCTTAAAATGTCTTAAATTCAGATTCGATGGGTCTTAAATATTTTCGGTCCCAATTCCGCAAAAATTTCTCCAGTCTGACGGACCTGTGACTGTTTACAATCATTGGACAGACAGATTTTTCCCCCGCTGTAGTTACTGCATGCTACAGTTAGCTGACCAGCTATATAGTTTAAAATGGGTTAAATGAAGTTTACTGAAAAATGGCTTGAGAATTTTACTCGCCCGACCGGACAAATAGCCTATGTGACAAAAAAAAAAAAAAAATCAGTGAAGCATCGAAAAGCAAGAATGATTCTTCTGATTTTATTACACTCAACGTAAACAGCGATTGATAATGGATAGTGTTTCTGGTATCAAGGTCGCGCTGTTTAGGCTCGTGCTGCCTGTTTCTTTGTAAGAGACTTTTATGGAGAAATCAAATCAAATGACTATGAAATGAGCAAAAGAGTTGAACGGGACACACGAAACTCACAGAAGAAACATACTGAGGTAAAAATTTCATAATGTTGAGTTTTTTATTTATAACATGATGTATTTAAGCAACATACCACGACAAGGGAGCTAACTGCCAAATATTCTCACGACTGCAAATGTTATATTCTTCATTGTGACATTTGAAGCCTCAAACGTCATTGGATACATGATCACGGAGATTTGATACAAGCCTCGACACAATCTTTCGAACCAGTCTGCTTCAATAGAGTAAGACAGGCTTCGGAGTCTCAGTGTCAAATGTCCCGTCTCTAGACTTTCTTATCTTCAGAAGAACCAAAGGAAACCCTCCCGCTCACTCCTAAAGAACCCATCAAGAACCTCTGTTGTCTACCGCATCGGGACTCTTGTTCAGCAACAAAGCCAATGCAAGCAACCGTTTACAACTATTTAGATGCATGTTTAAAGGTGCAGTAGGAGATCTTGGAAAATGTTAACGTTAGCCTGATCGCACTGAAAGTGAACGTCCCACCCTCCCTGCAATCGCGTCTAAAGCCACGCCCCCTGCACGCATATATGCTCACAGACCAGAATAACAGAGACAATGTTACTACAATAGGCTACATCAGCGGTTCCCAATTCCAGTCCTCGCAAAGAAGCGAGTGTAAGGAGCATGTCAATCGGAACACAGTTCATGCACGTAACTCACTTCTAACGAGCTGGTTATCTGAATCGGGTGTGTTAATTAAGGGAGACATGCAAAATATGCAGAGTGCGGGGGTGCGAGAACTGGAATTAGGAACCGCTGGGCTACATCATGTGTCATTCTGCGGTGAGAAAACTTTATAGTACAGATAGTAAAAGTATTACATTACCAGGAAGGAAGATCGGGTTGTTGATGTTTGTCTGCCATTCTTGCTCTGTCCGCACAGTGTGCGTGAACGCGCCGATGACACATCTTGTCTGTGCGAACCGGGTGTACAGAGGTATGCAAATACATACGTTGACAGGCAGGTAGGAAAGACCATAAAAACGCTTGGACCGAGTGTTTTGATTGGACGAACATTTATTGGTCCTACGCCTTCCACAGAATATATAAATACATACAAATACATTTAGCCCACTTAACTTAATGATTGCTATTGCGATTTGAAGAGACTTTCAACCAGCATAACAAAAACTGTTTCTGAAGACAATCATCTATTGCATCTTTAAGTTTGAGCCCCTTTTTAAGGTGATTTTTGATTCTTTGATGATTCTCATTAGTATGAAAGTTATTCGTCCTTGGCCAAGAAAATAATCTTTCCTAGAGTTGATAAATGATTATATTGTCTGCCCAGTGGACGGACAGATCACATAATTGTAATATCAATTCTGCTACAGTTAATTCTAAGATCTAATCTAAATATTCATTATTAATTATAACTCGTTATAATTAATGATAAATATTTCCCTTTTGAGCTGATTTGCTACAAATATTAGTTGATTTAGTTGAAAACGTGTGTAAACAAATTATATTTATAATGAACAAAAGCATTCGAGCTCAAGCAGAGCAAATGGAAAAAAGAAAAAAAAAAAAACATGCCAGTTACAGCACAGAATGTACATACACTCAAGTCGGCCTATGTTTTTCATGTTTATATTGTTTCACCTGTTAATGTTGAGAAAAACAATATCCACATGCTCGGATGAAAGTTGGCTCCTCAGTCTGACAACAATAAGAATATGCAACGACACAGACGTTCCAGAGACACAAAGATAATGGTGTGCTAAGCAAAGTTTCTTACAGTGCTTTGTGTTTTCTGTTCTTAAACCACTCTCCCTCGAGGAAAGTAAAAGGAAGCATATGTCTCAAGATCATTTGACTACCAGATAAGCTCTCTTTTCTGCTTACTCGAGGTATAGCTGTGCTTACTTGCAAGTCGTGAAAACAGTCCCTGATAGCACACGTACATCTCAGAGACGTCTATTTGACGTCTGCATTTACATCTGCAAGACGTATTTTTTAGTGTTTGCTCATCTGCAATACGTCTATAGGGCGTTTCCTTTTAGATGTCAAATAGACGTCTATTAGATGTCTTTAAGATGTTTATGATTTAGAATGTACGTAAAACTGACATCTGAAAGACGTTTGTAGACAGCAGATGCTTTCCAGATCAAGAGATCTTTAACAGACATCTTGCAGACGTATGTGTGCTATCTGGGGTGATGGACAGCTGTCTTTCCTCAGTCGACAGTTTCACTGTTTCATTGGATCAAAATTTTGTAAGATCATTTTGATCAAAGTAATTCAAAACTTTGCGAGGTAGACAACGGCATTCTGTGGTCAAATACAATCAACTTGTTAACATGTTCCACAGCGCCACCCAGCGCATTTAGTTATAACTGACTCTTAGTTTGCGTGCTTAGGATTTATCATGGATTTCCTGCATTTACATCCAGCAAAGCAACATGTGGTAAAGTTTAAATAGTGTTTTTATTTTTCAAATAATAATTACAGATCAAATATTCAAATATTTGATTATTTGTGCACACCCCTAATGATGATATATTGAGGTCTTATGAAGCAAAACAGTTGGTCTATGCAAGAAAAAAAAATGATTACCTATAATCCATAGCCTCAAGCAAATGGGGAAAATCCAATTATTTTTCGTGAACTGGTTCTTTCGGACAGTTTGTTTCAATGAACTGGTTCAATTCACTAGTTCAGTTAGGCTACATTCACACTGCAGGCAAATGTGGCCCAAATCGGAATTTTTTATTTTTATTTATTTTTTTTTTTTGCTCACATGTGACTCAGATCTGTTTTTGTCATGACAGTGTGAACAGCACAAACCGCATGGAATCTGATCTTTTCAATTCCGATTTGTGCCGCTTCCATATGTGGCACTAAATCCGATACATGTCAGATGTTTTGCAATGCGACCGCAGTGTGAACGGTCATGTCTGATTTCATGCAGCTTTTATGTCACTCTAGATCGACATTCATCATAATTCCACGCTACCCAAAGTTATCAAGACAGCTGCGAAAGGTAGTCACTGGAAGTACACAGTATTACAGTGACAACTCTATATACAAGCAAAACATGAGGATTCGTATCATAAAAGTTTCAAAACTGTTGTCTTTTGTCACATCCTTGTCTTTATTTTTCATATTGCCTGTGCATAATTTCGCTGGCTTCTGCAGCAGATCACAATATAAATAAATGCATAATCGCTTATATCCTCCGTGTTTACTTCCGTATAACAACACACTGCACAAGTGTTGCCAAATCCACAGTTTCACCCCGGAATTGGGCTACTTTTTCCCACCATTGCCGCGGGTTGTTCTTCAATTTTGTGGGTTGACACGACCCCACTAACGCAATATTTACCCGCTGAACATGGTTGGGCTAGTTTTGGACTAGTTTTGAGAAGCAATTGGGCAGATTTTGTTGTGAAAATCTGGAAACCCTGTTTGTATCGTTCTTTTGCGCATGCGGATCAGTTCAGAACCATGATCTGTTCACACTGGAAATATGATATTGGCCACATTTAAAACAATGGAATTGAGCACTAAGGCTCGCAGTGTGAACGTAGCCTTACATAACGTATACACAATCATATTATTAAAGCACCCAATAATGATGTAAAACGTGGATGTTTTACATGTCTAAAGCATATAAAGTGAATAAACTTCAAGTCACTTTTTTACATTAACAATAAGCCATAAAAATTTTCATTTTGCCCCTTCATTCAAGTGCTCAGTTCACATGTGCTGGTCTTTGGTCCAAGTCAGAACTGTTTCCTCAGTTCAGTAACTCTTGGAGTAACTGGAGCGCTGAATGATTTTGCAAAAAACAGTATCATAGGATCATACGCACCAGTATATTGACTCATTTCAAGTCGATGTGACTGTCAGGCATGTACAAAAGTGAGGTTAGACTGAGTAACTTGTAGAGCTGTATCAGACAGTTCAGTCCGATTTGGTAAACTGGTTAAACAAGTTCAGTTGGTTCACCAAAAAGAACCAGTTCACCCTGGACCATTTGCCTGAGGCTATGGATTACAGGTAATAATGTTGTAAATAATATTAAGTTTCTTGCACAGACCGATTGTTTCACTTCTTAAGACCTCACTGTATTGTTAGGAGCCAGGGGTATTCATTTTATATTTCTAGATATGCTGCTTATTTATTTAGTTAGTTTGCATTTTATGAATCACCAAAGACCATGGTTTCAGCTAAAAATCTTATTTCAATCATGACAGCTCATGTAAGATTTTAGCATGGTAATGGTTATGACAGTGTTACTGTATTTGGTCTTGGCGGAATAGACCTGCTACACTGCTGCTGGTTATTGTTGTAGATTATTCAATTCAATTCAATTCAAGTTTATTTGTATAGCACTTTTCACAATACAAATCGTTGCAAAGCAGCTTTACAGGAAATTAAGTTTCTACAATATATTTATATATTGTAGAAACTTAATATATTTAACTTATGGCGAAATTTGGTAGTTCTGTATGTTGTCTGAGGGTAGGCATCATCTGAGATCCTCTGAGGGGTTGGCATCATCTCTTCTCAGGTGTTCTGGATCCAGACTGAAGCTTGTGTAAATCCTAGTTACCACGGGATGTTAATCCCGTGGCAGAAACAGAGAAACAAATAGAGACATAAATAGCGTAGCTGCTGTTCCAACCAAGCAAAAATGATTTGTTCAATCCAAGCCAAAGAACAATAATGTGTGTTTGATCAGACATAACTGCAATACAAGATTGAGATGCATTATGTGAATGCTGAACTCCAAACGTTATCAGGAAGGCTATTCCAGAGTTTGGGAGCCAAATGTACCTCCTTTACCTCCTTTAGTTGACTTTGTTATCCTAGGTACTACCAAAAGTCCAGAGATTTCCGACCTTAGGGAGCGTGATGGATTGTAGCATGGTAGAAGACTTGTTAGGTACGCAGGAGCGAAACCATTAAGGGCCTTATAGGTAAGTAATAATATTTTGTAACTGATGCGGAACTTAATAGGTAGCCAGTGCAGAGACTGTAAAATTGGGGTAATATGATCATATTTTCTTGACCTGGTAAGGACTCTAGCCGCTGCATTTTGGACTACCTGTAACTTGTTTATTGAAGATGCAGGGCAACCAGCTAGCAGTGCATTACAATAGTCCAGTCTAGAGGTCATGAATGCATGAACTAGCTTTTCTACATCAGAAACAGGTAACATGTTTCGTAGCTTGGCAATGTTTCTAAGATGGAAGAATGCTGTTTTTGTAACATGGGAAATATGATTTTCAAAAGACAAGTTGCTGTCTAATATAACACCCAGATTTTTGACTGTAGAGGAAGTAACCGTACATCCGTCTAGTTGCAAATTATAATCCAAGAGATTCTGTGTACTGATTTTTGGTCCAATAAGTAATATCTCTGTTTTATCTGAATTTAATAGGAGAAAATTATTGGTCATCCAATCTTTTACATTTTTAACACACTCTGTTAGCTCAGATAATTTAGAAGTTTCATCTGGTCTTGAGATATATAGTTGAGTATCATCAGCATAACAATGGAAACTAATCCCGTATTTTCTAATAATATTACCAAGGGGCAACATGTATATTGAAAATAGCAGAGGACCTAGGACAGATCCTTGTGGTACTCCATACTTTACTGGTGATAACTGAGATGACTCCCTGTTTAAATAAACCAAGTGGTAGCGATCAGACAGGTAGGATCTAAACCATCTTAAAGCCTGCCCTTGAATACCCGTATAGTTTTGTAATCAATCTATGAGTATGTCATGATCTATAGTGTCGAACGCAGCACTAAGATCAAGTAAAACTAGCAATGAGATGCAGCCTTGGTCTGACGCAAGAAGCAAGTCATTTGTAATTTTAACAAGTTTGGTTTCTGTGCTATGGTGGGGCCTGAAACCTGACTGAAATTCTTCATAGAGAGAATTTTTTTGCCAAAAAAAGCACAACTGAGCAGACACAACTTTTTCTAAAATTTTAGACATAAATGGAAGATTAGAAATGGGTCTGTAATTTGCTAGTTCATTAGGATCTAGTTGTGGTTTTTTAATAAGAGGCTTAATAACTGCCAGCTTGAATGATTTTGGAATGTGACCTAAAGATGTCGATGAGTTGTTAATATTGAGAAGCGGTTCTTCTGCTACAGGTAACAACTCAGTAATTTAGTGGGTACAGGATCTAATAGGCATGTTGTTGGTTTAGATGCAGTAAGTTTATTTAGCTCTTCCTGTCCTATAGTTGTAAAGCACTGCATTTTTTATTTTTTATTTTTTTTTTTTTTTTTTTTTTTTTTTTTTTTGGGTGTGATGAATGGAGCTGAAGTACTAGATGCTGCAGAATCTACATTTGTTATTGTATTTCTGATGTTATCTATCTTATCAGTGAAGAAATTCATAAAGTCATTACTATTAAATTGTGAGGGAATATTTAGATCGGGTGGCGTCTGTTTATTTGTTAATCTAGCCACTGTGCTAAATAAAAACCTTGGATTGTTTTGGTTATTTTCTGAGTGTGCGGATATGCTCTGCCCTGGCAGCTTTTAAAGCCTGTCTATAGTTGGACATACTGTTTTTCCATGCAATTCTAAAAACTTCCAAGTTAGTTTTTCTCCATTTGCGCTCAAGTTTACGAGTTTCTTTCTTGAGAGAATGGGTATTACTGTTGTACCATGGCGCAGTACATTTTTCTCTAACCTTTTTCAATTTGATGGGCACAACAACTTCTAATGTATTAGAGAAGATAGTGCCCATGTTGTTAGTCATTTCATCTAGTTCATGTGTATTTATGGGTACACAGAGCAGTTGAGATAAATCAGGCAGGTTATTTCTGAATCTCTCTTTAGTGGTTGGAACAATAGTTCTTCCTGGATGATAACGCGGAGCCATATAGTTAATATCAGTAATACTCAGCATGCACGATACTAGGAAATGGTCAGTAACATCATCACTTTGAGGTACGATATCTATGTTAGTAAGATCAATTCCATGCGATATAATTAAATCTAGGGTATGATTAAAACGATGAGTGGGCCCGGTGACGTTTTGCTTGACTCCAAAAGAATTTATTAGGTCAGTAAACGCAAGTCCTAACGCATCATTTGTATTATCAACGTGAATGTTAAAATCTCCAACAATTAGCGCTTTATCAACAGTAACCAATAGGTCTGAGAGGAAATCTGCAAATTCTTTTAAGAAATCTGTATTCGGCTCTGGCGGTCAATACACAGTAGCCAGAGCAAGAGATAGGAGAGATTTCTTTTGCATATCTGACAGTGTTTAAGCAGAAGTAATTCAAATGAGTTAAACCTGTATCCTGTTTTCTGGGTAACATTGAGAATATCACTATATATTGTTGCAACACCGCTGCCACGGCCAGTCTGACGGGGCTCATGCTTATAACAGTAGCTTGGTGGAGTAGACTCATTTAGACCAAAATAATCATTTGGTTTGAGCCAGGTTTCAGTCAAGCAGAGCACATCAAAACTATTATCTGTGATCATTTCATTTACAATAACTGCTTTGGGTGCGAGTGATCTAATGTTTAGGAGCCCAAGCTTTAAAAATTGCTTTTGTTTATTTGTTTTGCATTTTTCTGGTTTAACCATGATCAGATTATTTCTAGATCCTGCATTAAATTTATATTTTGGCTTCACTGTTCGGGGAACAGACAAAGTCTTTATAGATTGAGCAGCACAAGTATTTCCATCATTTAAGTGGGTAGAACAAAAGTCATCATAGCATTTATTTGAGAATGGGCTTACTTGTCAGACAGAGCGTAGTCCTGGAGATGTTGTTCGACAGGAGTTCTGCTCCGACTCTGCTGGGGTGCAGGCCATCAGCACGGAAAAGCCTAGGACGCTCCCAGAAAAGATTCCAATTATTAACAAAGAGCAGATTCTGTTCTTTACACCATGACAATAAGCATTCGTTTAAAGCAAAAAGTCTACTGAACCTTTCGTGTCCTCGTCGATACGTGGGAAGCGGTCCAGACACGATGATCGTCTCGATCAGGCTCCTGAAGTCCCTCTTCAGTGTCTCCGTCTGCCGTAGCCTGATGTCGTTCACCCCCGCGTGCAGGACGATCGCGCTGATGCTCTCGTCGTCCTTCAGGATCGCGGGTATCTGTGCAGAAACATCGAGAACACGAGCGCCAGGGTAGTGAGTGTGCACTTTACCTTCAGCTAACGTAACATGGACGTGCCGGACGATGGAGTCTCCGACGATCACAGCGTCGCGTTCCATCTCGCGTAGGGGAGCGAAGCGGTTCTGAGTAGAGATCTCGAAGACCGGAGGGGGAGAGGTCCTCACGCGGGGCCTGGCTCGCGTCTTCCGCTGCTGCTGCACCCAGGGTCCGTGGTGTCCCGGCGCCGGAGTGAAGGACATCTGGGAAGATCGCGTCCTGGGTGCACAGGGTCTGTGCAGAGAAACACACGGAGTAGAGGTGGTGGGAGTGTTAGCGGCGTGCTGTATACTTACCTCGGACTCGTGAGCGTCAGCCCGGGATGTTTCCAGCTCTCCACCAGCTCGCGGATCTGCTTCTCCACGGCCTCCAGCTCCAGCTGCACTGAATGCAGCTCGAACGTGTCCTCGCCTGCACTCAAAGGTAGTCACACATCCGCCATTAAAGCAAGTAGCAGTGAGTAAAACAATGGTAATGTGTGTGAATAGAGTATTAGCAATGTAAGCGAGATTAGCGACAACCTTCCTTGGTTGCCGCTAATGCAACCACGCTGGCGATGCTAACGGGTTATAAGCTAATAGCGGACTCTGGAAATCAAATAAAACTAGTGATAACAAGGCTCTTTGATTGTTTTTGTTGTAGAATACGATAGGGGATATATTCACATGTTATAGAAACGAAAATGATGGTGTGTAAAATAGATTTCAGGATTAGAAAATAGACTATTTTGCTTGCAGATTATTGCTGCAAGCAAGTACAGGAACTTACTACCGCCAATGCATATGGCGATACAGTGCTGAGTATTTAAGACATACTGCTGCTGCACAAATAGCATATAAAATAACCCGTAGCAGATCTATACAGGTGGAGCTGGGGAAGTTGGTGGGTTTCAGAGGAACTCTGAAGCGCGCTGCAAATGCTCAAGTGAATGCTAACCAGCCATTTAAATGTAAAACTTAGCAAGCTCATTGGCTGCGTATGCAACATGAACCAATCAGCTTGTCAAGTCGTTTAACGCTGTGAATATCATCAGTTACGTTAATACCCATCAGCCTGCGCCACCTAGAGTTTCATGACTGAACTATACATTCCAATCATGACAACTGTAGAAATTGTAAATATATAAGTAATATATATATAAGGGAAACAAGTCAATTTAGCTCAAAGGAAATCATTTATGATTTTATAGGGAATTTGAACAGAATCACTGTTTCACGGCGGATCACTGAGTCGGCAGCGAGTCACTGAACAAGCCGTATAACATCAACTCTGCACTGGATATTAAAATCCAAAATATAGTGAAAACACTATTAATAGCACAGTAACAAGATCAGCAGTTTAAGACATTAACTTGTAAGCACAAAACACAAGATACTTCTCTTTTCAATATAAATAAGACTTTATTTATATAAACCTAAGACATGTAAACTAATCTAATCTAACACATTCACACGTTCCAGAAAGAGAGAAAGTGAGGAAAGGATGAGTTTACAGAATGAAAATGTGAAATCCCAAGTTTACAGCTATATGCGCAATTGCCTATAGACCTGAACCATCAATCATTTGACCCTCGCATTGAGTTTCTCAATGAGGCTAAAATTTATATTAAACTGCACCGACTCAGCAAAAGTCTGGAGGTTGTACTTGCTTGTGTTGCCTAAAGTGTTCCCTTGTGTCCTTGTTGTCTTTGGAGAAAGGGGTTTCCCGAGGTTGCTGATTGGCTGAGTTCAGTGGTCTTTCGTAGTAAAGTCTTGGGCGTTGGCTCTTGATGCGGAGTTGGTCTGGTTGAAGTTTGGGCGGGTGCAGTCGAAGCTGGACTTTGCGGCAAACTTAACGAAACTCTCACGGAAAGACAAGAAATTAAAGTAAAAGAATAAAAGAATGTAACGAGACTAGGTGGGTTTTACTTCTCATTGTGTTGGCAGCTGGCATGTAGGCCAGAGCACGCTCAAAGAGCAGCGTCAAAACGCGGTGGCAAAAGAGAAGAGATCTGAGAAGCAGAGGAAGAGCGCCGAGAGCTTGAGGGTGTCCTGAGTATTTAAACTCGGCTTCTAGACCGTCCTATCTGGACGTCTTGACCAATTAGAAATGATCTTGGCTCGTGGTGTTGTATGTTTCTCCTCCCCATTCATAAATCTAACATGTTATCTTATCAGTCATATGGTCCAAATTTTCCCGCTCTTACAGAGTACAATTTTGGACATGATTTCTCTAACAAGACTATGGTACATTTGACAAAGAATTGATTGGAAGAAACATTTAAAGCATGATTTTTCAAACTCATACATACCACACAAGGATATTAACTCTTAAACTGTTCCCTAGTTATTAAAAAACATACATCAAATGTGATTAAAACATGATGGTTAATCGTGTGGGTTACATACTTGATATGGGGTTATGCATAAACATAAGTCTCATAAGTCCTTTTTTCAGATGATTTTGGTGCATCTATATGTGAAAAGGCAGTTTCTGTACCGTTCTGTGAACATAAGGACATGTTCTGTGAAGACTAGAGAGGTTAAAAGGTCTCTTAAGGAATTTCAGTCTCCATCTTTGCCTTCTAGGTGGAGAGCTGGGGTGACCCACCCAATGAAGTCTCTAGCTCGTGATTTCGATCACAGATTTACAAGTGACAGCCATATCTTTGACCATCAGTCCTGATTACTTGCCCCAAATTTAATCGTCTCCTTCCTGAATTGGAATTATCAATAAGTGTTCTTTTGTTTTAATGTTGCAAGCTGTTCTGTGAAAGAGGCTTGTTGGTTTGCTTTCTTCAGAGGGCTGGAGCTTGGAATCTGATTTATGACGAACATCCTGTTGCAGCCTTGGGATCCTCTCTGGAATTTCGGCTCATGTTTCAATGTTCGGATCGAATCTTAACTTTGTCTGACTCGTTCTGATCCTACACAACTCTCGGAAGATTTTAGCATGGTAATGGTTATGACAATGTTAATGTATTTGGTCTTGGCGGAATAGATCTGCTACGCTGCTGCTGCTGGTTATTGCTGTAGTTGTAGATTATTGCTGCTGCTGCAAGCAAGTAAGTACGGGAATTTGCTACTGCTAGCGCATACGCCAATACAGTGCTGTGAGTATTTAAGACACTGCAGCTCCACAAATAGCATATAAAATAACCCCCCAACAAAGCTGGACAAGAAGAGAGATGAAAAGAAAAAAGAAAAAACAGAACAAGCAGATCTATTGCCAAGACATATGTACTGCTGCTGCTCCAGAGAGCAGTTTATCTATGTGAGCCTGGGCCTGCTTTGCCGAATGGCTTAACGCTAGTGAACAATTGCTGTGTGTACCTGATCGGTTGACCTGATATCTGTAGCCATAGACTCACGCATGCTTTGTACTATAAAAAAGGATATTTTATATCTGAGAAACTAATTATAATTGTTTAGCACGCAATTTGTGAACAGAGTATTAAAAATAAACATGGTATAAACATTATTAGACGCGTAGCATTCATCATGTTGTAGTTTGGGAAAAAACCCAACTAGTAAATGCTTTCAAGTTTGTCACAATAACACGTTAACTAATGCAAAAAAAGAAACATTACTTACTCCTCTGATTGATCTCCTCTACTGGATGAAATCTTGTTCTTCTTTTGAGGGGAAATCCAGCCTTAGCGCGTCGTCTTCCAGAAACGAACAGTAGCCGCAATGAATGATCTCCTCACGCTTTGATTATGTTGGGCGTTTCCATGTGCACGCGTCTCACGTGGATATTTACATATGAATGGCGCGAGCCGCGAGGGGGTGGGATTGCATTAGAGATGAGTTAGACAGGAAAGACTGAAACTGAACATCGTGTTGGTTTCATACGGATTGCTTCACCACAGAATGTTTGTTTTCGATAGTACTTACTTCATTTAAAAGTAGACACTTCAAGCTTTCTATAGATATAACTCCCATGTCTCTGTGCTGAGTATTTGCTGAGTTACAGTTCATTTAAGTGACCCGTTTCTAAAAGCAGTTCGCGGAGACGGAGAAGACAGAGAGCGCACCCTGTTTGTTTTCTTTATTTTCCAAAACCACATTTTGTTTTTATTGTGAGTGTACCCTAAAAAAAAGACACTTCAAAGTTTCAATTGATGTATAACACTTATCTGTATGACCAAAATCGACTGAGTATTTTTAGTGTCTTTCGCACTAAGAAAAAAAAAAATGAGCTTGTCTCGCCGGCAAGACAGTCCACCCCAGAGAGTTAAACTAGTGGCTTAGCAATGTGAACCAGTGTGCTGTACCCTTATGTTTATTTAACTAATGACCTAAACTATGTGTGTCTGAGCCAATAGCTCAAACTTACCTAGGTAGTAACACGCACTGTGTGCCATTAACAAACACGAATCACGTTGTAGGCTGATAGATGAAGTAACCCCCAGCAACCACCTGACTCGGGCTCAGTGACCTGAGCAAATAGTTTTAAATTTGTCATTCAAGAGTTGTGTCATGATCACCAGCTGGAGCGCCCATGAGCTCCACCAGAGGTCAATCCATCCCTGACTTTTACTATTCACCCAGGACTTCCTTTCCCATAATCCTTTGCCCGGACTCATCTGCACTCATCATTAATTGCAGTCACCTGTCTCTGATTACCTCATTAGTCACACGCTATAAAAGCCTGGTTTAATCTCTCATTCATTGCAAAATATTGTATGTTTAATGCTGCACTGCAATTCCTAGCCCTGCTCTCTGTTTTCCTGTTTCTGTGTTTGCCCATGGATTACTCTTGGACTGTTTATTCTCATTGTGTTTCTTTGCTGCCTGCCCTTGCCTTTCTGCCTGCCTTGATCACATGCCAGTTTCTGGATTACAATTTGCCTTGCCCTTACTGTTGTGTTTGCTGGCGATTGACCCTGCCTGTCTGACCATGCTCTTTCAATAAAACCTGTGAGTGGATCCTCAACCTTGTTGTCACGTTCGTCTACGTAACAGAATACTTCGCCATCTATGGATCCAGCTGCTAGTATCATTCAGATCACCATGGATCCGATTGATCTGTTACTAAGTCTACTTCAGAGGGACTTATCGATCGAGGACTATGTACAACAGTTTCGTGAGTTATCCTCTCATGTACCATTTGAAGAAAGTGCACTAAAGTCCTTATTTCATCTTGGCCTCAATCAGCCTATTAAATCATGACTTCCTGAGGGGAAGTTGAATTTTAATTTACAGGATTTTATGGACTATGCTTTGATTTTGAGTAATTCATCTGTTACTGAGGGTTTCGTGGAGGCACAACACGGCACTCCTGCAGTATCTGTCCTTCAAGAAACTTTTGATAAGTTGGCTACTAACCCAGAGACTGCTCACAAAATGGCCGCCGTTTCTGAGTCTCGTCCCGTCATGGCCCGCCGTTCCTGAGTCTCGTCCCGTCATGGCCGCCGTTCCAGAGCCTGCTCACGTCAAGCCTGCCAAATCAGAGCCTACCAAGCCAGAGCCTGCTCACATCACAGCTGATCATCCAGAGTCACGTCATGTCACAGCTGATCATCCAGAGTCTTGTCACTTCCTGTCTGTTGCACCCAGATCTTCGAGATCGATTCTTCAGTATCCTAGACTGGCATCCAGCGTGGAGGATCCACCGCTGGTGTCAGTAGGCACAGCTGGTATCCCCAAACCCACTCACTCTAGCCCTCCTGTTCCTGAACTGATTCCCCTGTCTACATCACTTCCTATAATGGGGATCGCTTTATGGTGTGTTTGGGCTGCATGCACCACTGCAGAATCTCCCGAGGCGGCGGCGTCAACTACGATTCCTCCAGAGGTGGCAGCTGACGTTGCAGAACCTCCTGAGGTAGTGGCGCTAGCTGCTGTGTCCCCAGAGGTGATGGCGCCTGCCACAGTCTTTCCAGAGGTGGTGGCGTATGCTGCAGAACCTCCCGAGGCAGCGTCGCTCACTTCAGCTCCTTGCGCGGTGGTGGTTGCCAGCAGTGCACTCTCAGTCTGTCATGTCGTGGTCAAAGAGACCGTTACTGAACTGTCCCTGTTTCCTGTTGCTTTTAAGACCTCCAAGCGTTGTCTCGGAACTCCCTGCGTTTTTTGAAGCTCCTGATGCTACTGCTGCAGAACCTCCCGAGGTGTCAGGGGTGTCCACTTATAAGCTTTTTGATTGTCCTGTCACGGTTATGAAGGCTGTCTGTGAACTCTTGCCCTGTTCCAAACCGGCCAAGGAGGCCTTTCCTGAACTCTCTGATTGTTCTGTAATGACTAAGGAGTCGGTTTCTGAGCTCTGTAACTGTTCAGTCATGGCCAAGAAGGTCAGTTCCGAGCTCTCTGTTTGCCCTGTCATGACCGAGAAGGATGTTTCTGAATCCTTTGACTGTCCACTCACGGCCAAGGAGACTATCTGTAGATTCTCAGTCAGGCCTGTCACGGTCTGTGAAGCTGTTTATGAACTTTCAGCTTGTCCTGTCACAACAAAAAGGGCTGCCCCTGAACTCTCATCCTGGTCTGAACTGACCACGGAGGTCATCTATGAACTTGTGTCCTGTCTTGACAGAGGTCGTCTGCTCTCTGCTACTCTCTGCTCGCCCTATCATGACCAACGATGTCATCTCAACACTGTCTGCCTGACCTATCATGGCCGTTGAGGCCGCTGTTAACCTCTCTGTGCCTTTTCTTCCAGTTATGCATGATCCGCCTTGGAGGTCCTTTGCCCTGCTCTGGAGGTCTTTTGCTCTGCTCTGGTGGTCCACAGCTCCGCCTGCTCTGTCTGCTCTACTGTGGTGGTCTTCTACCCTGCTCTGGTGGTCATCTGATCCACCGTGGAAGTCTTCAGACCTGTCTGCTCAGCTGTGGTGGTCATCTGCTCCACCGTGGGGATCTTCGGATCCATCTGCTAAGCTATGGTGGTCTTCAACTCTTGCTCAGCTGGCTCCGCCCTGGCCTCCTGCTCTACCGGCTCCGTCCTGGTTCACTGCTCCGCCGGCTCCAACTTGGTTCACTGATCCGCCTTGGCTCATTGCTCTGCCGGCTTTGCCTCAGTCCCCTATTCCTCTCTTTCCTCATGGACCTGGCCCTCCATCCCATCCCTCCCCCTGTTCTGCCTCCGCTCCACCTCCCTCTTGGACTCTGGTCTGTTAATGAGTGTCTGGAAGCCGCTATAAAAGCCTGGTTTAATCTCTCATTCATTGTGAAGTATTGTATGTTTAATGCCACACTGCAATTCCTAGCCCTTCTCTCTGGTTTCCTGTTTCTGTGTTTGCCCGTGGGTCACTCTTGGACTGTTTATTCTCGTTGTGTTTCTTTGCTGCCTGCCCTTGGACTCTAATCAGTTGTGGACTGTTTAGTGATTGTTTTCTGCCTGCCTTGACCCACATGCCTGTTTCTGGATTACGATTTGCCTTGCCCTTACTGTTGTGTTTGCTGGCGATTGACCCTGCCTGTCTCACCATGCTCTTTCAATAAAACCTCCTAGTGGATCCTCAACCTTGTTGTCATGTTCGTCTACGTAACAAGTTGTCATTTGTCAACATTACTGCAATGGAAATACTTACCTTTATTCTTCCCCTTTAAATAAGCTAACAAAGTATTCAGTGAAAGCATAATCACTGCGTATTCTGTAGTGGTAGTGTCATGTGCCGAGAAATAATTTTGGCTAAAAGGCAGCTGCTCACTTATTTTCATCGTTACAAATATTAGCATGCCTAGTGTAGGAAACTTTTTTTTCCTCGTCGAAGCAGAGACCAGGAGACGCTGGGATATCTTTCAAGCAGAAGTTTCTCTTTATTGAGAACTCGCTGTGCGTCGCTGCAGTCATCCAAGTCTGACTATAGCTCAGCACAGTAGAGTTTATACCTTTCAAGGGGGAGGGATACATAGAGGTGGAGACAAAAACAAAGCATGCAAATGCTGTACAGGAATAACCCCGTTACCTGAATTTCCCCAGCCCTGATCTCATCAGCATAAGTGTCATTCAAATGCATAGGTGCTAATCCAATCAGCCTGACAGGATCGCCCATACATTATCATAGAGACAAAGGCACAGCTGTGCCTTGAGCTTAGCATTCACCTTTAACTTGGGACTCTACTCAATGGTCAGGAAGTGCATAAAGACAAAAGGTTAATGTCTCAGACACCTGGGCTGCCTGACTTGATCTTCTTAGAATGTCATCATCTTTACCTCAAAATGTAAAACACAATGTACTATTACATTGGAAGCTAGATTTACCATTTTATAAATTTGTAATCCCACACTAGTAAGAACAATAAGTTGCATTGTATGATCAAATCATTAGCTACAAGCGTGGCTCTCTCCAAGATGGTCTTCAGCAAGATATTACAGTGACTTTATTTTAATGCAGTGTTTGCTTGCATGCTACTGTGCTGTAAAATTATTGCTACGTTGCCGTCTGATTTTACTGTACATATGCTGCTGTTTATATTAATTAATTGTGACCAAATTAAAATCCGCAACATAGAAATGCTATTCATGCTGCTGCTGAGAAAACTAATATTCTCGATGACTGAAAGTCTATGCAGGCTGCTGCTACTGCACAAGAAAACTGAACTGCTGTAAGCTCCGTTAATTAGGCATATAGGTAGCTAGGCAAACGTCTATATTACTCCAACACAGTGCCTATTCCACTTTGAGTTAAATTACCATCCATGAGATATCACTGAAATTTCATGGAACTAAAGCACTTTCTGCTGCCGCTGCAATATTAGCAAAAATTATTTGACTTGCTATGCATGCTGCTTTTAATATTATTTCTAACCTTGCATCTGAATTTGCTATGCATGCTATGCAATTCGCTGACATTGCGATCTGAATAGCTATGCATGCTGCTGCTGCTACAGCTGTACAAACAGACTTAGAACTGCTATAGCCCCTTTATTAAACAAATTCAAGTTTTCAATTCAAGTTTATTTGTATAGCGCTTTTCACAATACAAATCGTTGCAAAGCAGCTTTACAGGAAATTAAGCTTCTACAATATATTTATATATTGTAGAAGCTTAATATATTTAACTTATGGCGAAATTTGGTAGTTCTGTATGTTGTCTGAGGGTAGGCAACAAATGCAATCAAATAATGCTTATTTCACTTTGAAGAATTCACAAAATCTGCTGTAAGCTCTGTTGAATAAGCAAAAGTAATAAAATGCCTATTTCACTTAAAGATTTCAATTACCATCCATGCATTATTACTGAAATTTCATGCGACTAAATTACTTTCTACTGCCACTGCTAGATTAGCAAAATAACAATTGGTTTGCTATGCAGACTGCTGCTAATATTATTTCTAACATTGCATCTGAATTTGCTATGCAAGCTGCTGCTATTAAAATTCACTAAAATTGCAAACAGCTACACAAAGTACTTAGAATTGCTATAAGCCTCTTATTAAATAAGCAAACGCAATCAAATAATGCCTATTTCGCTTAAAGAGATCACGTACCATCCAAGCTTAGTCACTGAAATTATCTGCTGCTGCTACCAAAACATCATTTAATTGCAATGCACAGGGTTCGTACGGTCATGAAAAACCTGGAAAAGTCATGGAATTTTAAAACAGCAATTTCCAGGCCTGGAAAAGTTTTGGAAAAATAAATTAACCCAGAAAGTTTTGGAAAAGTCATGGAAATCTATTTCACAAATCTCTGTATAATTATGTTTAATCAGGTCCTGAATTTCGGTGCGGGATTGCGCATATATCGCATAGTTTTACTCATTCTCGCAGCTTTCGACTTTAAAATGGATATTCACACATTTATTCAATAGCCTATATACCATGTAGGTTTGATGAGTAAATCCACACAGAATATCAGATCAGTCATTTGAAAACCGCGTGAGTGATTCAGCTGTACCGCGTCTTTGACTTTATCTTAAAACGGCTTCACATCGGCGCATCTCATCTGCACTAAAGAGCTGCTGCACGCTGCGATACAAGACTTTCGCTCGTGTTTTTGTACAGTTGACAGAATTGTCACTTGCCTAATCTGGTCATTGTTGCATTGTCACAAAAATGTATTATTTATTTGCACGTCTTTTAAAGCCATTTGGTCCTCGCGCGCTCCAGAGGCGGTTTCCTGTGCGCTCAGTCATGTACAAAGCGCGCGCGTATAAAGCTGCCTTGCGAGTACCAAAATGAGTTTGGTACTAAACAAGCTCAGTAGAACCCTGCACGGGCCTCAAACATATGCCCCAGTCCGGCCCTTGTCCAACAGCTTATCAGAATTACTGGCCCCAGTCAGACTGGAGCCCATGTCTTTTTTCTCTCTTTCTCTTCCCAATTATACAGCTGCTGTTGGAGTCATTAAAATAGTTCAGTTTCGTTTTTAATGGCAAAGTGGTTATATTTATTTTCGTTTCTTTAAGTTAATTTAGAAATATGTTTGGAACATTTTTTGTTTGTTAAATTCAAGCATTTTTTGTTTGTTATATTTTGTTTTTAAGTAGCCTAACGACCAAGTTGCCAGCTGCAGACAGTGAGTTAGCCTATATGTTTGATCAATTTAGCCTTCTAAAATCAGCACCACTTGACTAAAATAAAATCTATGTATAAAATACTTAAAAAAAAAAAACAAACATATTACAATGTTAGTTTACGTTTGTGCTAGGCGCGTATCCAATCGTTTGTAGTAAGTAGAATAGTAGAAACGATCGTCATTTTTGCTCATAAAGGTAAGAGTAATACATCATTCGGGACTGTTAAGGGTCTACTTTTATTTGTGTGCACTCACAATATCAGCATAAGTTGTGATTTGTTTTTTTTTTGTTTTTTGTTTTTTTTTTTGTTTTTTTTAGAAAACAAACAGGATGCGCTTTCTGCGTCACAAAAATGAACCGAAACTCAGCGAATATTTTATTTCCCCTGGCCCCGACACATTCATCAGGGTAATTACTTGCGGGGGTTTTGCGGCAAGCTTTATTGTGTGCGCTTTAACGCGGAACTCTTCCAGCACTCGCTGCTGCTGCTGCTGGACACTAAACACCATCCGAGCCGCTCTTCACAGTCGAGGTAGCATCGTGTTGTTTCCACCAGCGCTGCAAATCCTTTTCATCACCATAATAATTGATGGATATCTAAAATATAAAAATAAGGAGGAAGCCTAAAACAAGCCTGATGCCTGGCCCGAGTCTGAGCTATGACATGAAAATTGTCCCAAAGCCATAAATATGTCGGAGCCTGTCCGGCTTGGGCTGAAATACAGGGCTCTAAACAAAATTAAGTGGCTTAATTTGCGCAGCTTGTTGCGTTTCAGCGGCAAAAATACACACAAAATGACATTAAAATGAGTATCCTTATAAGCATTGTTGTTGTTTTTTTCTTAAGTGAATGTAAACAGTTACGAAAGAGAAAAGTTTCCAAAACGAAATTCAGGTCCTGCATTTAACTGAGTTAAATAAATGATAATATTCAGTGATGCGATATGTTCTCTGTGTGGAGTAAAGGTCATTGCACACTGGTCCGAAATTTTCACACTGTAAAAAAAAAAATAAATAAATAAATAGGCCTATGACCTCACGTTGTCAAGTCACCTTTATTTATAGCGCTTTTAACAATACAGATTGTCAAAACAACTTTCCGATATCTAAATAGGAAAATGGTGTGTCAATCTAAAATGACAAGATTAAACACTCAATTTTCAGTTAGAGACATTTCATTATTGAATTCAGTGATGTCATCGTCCAGCTCAGTTCAGTTTAAATAGTATGTGCATCAAGTCGACGATATCTCTGGAAATTAAGTGTCCCCTGCTAAGCAAAACTCCATCAGTGACAGAATGGAGAAAAAAAAAACGTTGTGCCAGTCACGTTTACACACTGCCTCCGAAACTTTCGTCAGTCATAAAAAAAAAAAAATTCGGATCAGGTTCGATTTTCTGCGTTTTCACATCCATAGCATGCATTTTGATTGGAAAGGATGATGAATACGGAAAAAAATTAAAAAACGCATACGAAAATTTCGGACTCCGTGTGCAAGGACCTTCACATCTGGCGCAGTTGCAGCTTGTATTTATTACTAAAACAAGAAAGCAAACAATAGCATTAATAGTCATTAATTTTAGTTAACATATGCTATGATAATTTGAACAGATTTTTATTCTTATTGTAAAATAATGGAACATTAGGTCATGAATATTTTCTCAAAAGTCATGGAAATTTATTGGTAAAAATGTGTATGAACCCTGAATGCATACTGCTATTAATTAATCTGGATGTCTATGGATACTGCTGCTACACTCCATGAAAGTACTAGAATTGCTGTAAACTGCAGTTGAATAAACAATTAAATTACAGTTTAAAGTGCCTTATTATTATGCTGAAATGTACATGGGCTACTAATCTGAACTAATTTATTACTAGTAGTACTATCTTTATATATTAAACAAACTCATGATTTGTTATCTTTAAACTATCAGTAAACACGACTTTCATAATAAACACTTCGCTATCGCTGACTCAAATGTAACGAGAGAAATAGAGATGTGGCCCCTTTGAGAGTGAGCGCTCCCTTCTGAAATGCATCGCATGTGCACCACAAGTACATGTATAAGCGTGTATATTATTTTCTGCTGCTCATTTAAGTTGTTTTGGTTTAATGAGTAAGGGGCCATTCACACAGAACGCGTCTTTGCGTCTAAAAACGCGAGACACAGCGTTCAGGAATGGTTTTAAAAAAGTGCAGCATAGAGCGCCTCCTCCGCCATGTTGCAGTCAAATAAAGCAGTTGTCATGCCAACTTGCTACTGTAAACAGAAGCTCCCAACGCTTGCTCCGCCTCCGAGTTCTTCTGATTGGTCCACTGCTTTGGAACTGACATTGATGAGCGGCGCTGCGTGTAAAAGTTGAAATTATTTTAACTTGACACGGCGTCTTAAAAACGCGGCGCTCATGCACGAGGGGCTGCAAGCGACGTGAGCGTAACGGTCATGCACGTCTGTAAAGCGCGTTTACATAGAAAAACAATGGAAAAGTAGCGCATTGGAATGGAAAAACGCGTTCTGTGTGAATGGCCCCTAAGCCTGTTGACAGTAGGACGTTTAAGGAAGACGGTTATACGGGTTCACCTTGACTAAAACTGAATAAAACTGAAACGCCACTGCAAACTGATCCCACTAAGTGTGGCGTGCATTTTCTGAAATCAAACCGAGAAAAAAAGCATTGTAGGTTTCGGGCAAATATGGTAATCCTCAATTCACTTTACTGTTCTAAAATCCGTGACTCTTTGACATTGTATTCTCACACATGACTAGATAAGCTGCTGCTGCTGTTATATGAACACGACATGCTTAGTAATTAATCCTCTCTTGAATAACCTGCATGTAGTTATACAACTATGTTTTCTAGTTTAAAAATGTACAACTGACGAACACAAAAATGCTCTGAAATGAGTGAGACCATTTACTTATCTAGCTATTGGGTTTCAGAGGAACTCTGAAGCGCTGCAAATGCTCAAGTGAATGCTAACCAGCCATTTACATGTAAAGTAGCAAGCTCATTGGCTGCGTATGCAACATGAACCAATCACCTTGTCAAGTCGTTTAATGCTGTGAATATCATCAGTTACGTTAATACCCGTCAGCCCGCGCCATCTAGAGTTTCATGACTGAACTATACATACAGGTGCTGGTCATATAATTAGAATATCATCAAAAAGTTGTATTTCACTAATTCCATTCAAAAAGTGAAACTTGTAAATTATATTCATTCATTACACACAGACTGATATATTTCAAATGTTTATTTCTTTTAATTTTGATGATTATAACTGACAACTAAGGAAAATCCCAAATTCAGTATCTCAGAAAATTAGAATATTGTGAAAAAGTTCAATATTGAAGACACCTGGTGCCACACTCTAATCAGCTAATTAACTCAAAACACCTGCAAAGGCCTTTAAATGGTCTCTCAGTCTAGTTCTATAGGCTACACAATCATGGGGAAGACTGCTGACTTGACAGTTGTCCAAAAGACGACCATTGACACGTTGCACAAGGAGGGCAAGACACAAAAGGTCATTGCAAAAGAGGCTGGCTGTTCACAGAGCTCTGTGTCCAAGCACATTAATAGAGAGGCGAAGGGAAGGAAAAGATGTGGTAGAAAAAAGTGTACAAGCAATAGGGATAACTGCGCCCTGGAGAGGATTGTGAAACAAAACCCATTCAAAAATGTGGGGGAGATTCACAAAGAGTGGACTGCAGCTGGAGTCAGTGCTTCAAGAACCACTACGCACAGACGTATGCAAGACATGGGTTTCAGCTGTCGCATTCCTTGTGTCAAGACACTCTTGAACAATAGACAGCGTCAGAAGCATCTCGCCTTGGCTAAAGACAAAAAGGACTGGACTGCTGCTGAGTGGTCCAAAATTATGTTCTCTGATGAAAGTAAATTTTGCATTTCCTTTGGAAATCAGGGTCCCAGAGTCTGGAGGAAGAGAGGAGAGGCACACAATCCACGTTGCTTGAGGTCCAGTGTAAAGTTTCCACAGTCAGTGATGGTTTGGGGTGCCATGTCATCTGCTGGTGTTGGTCCACTGTGTTTTCTGAGGTCCAAGGTCAACGCAGCCGTATACCAGGAAGTTTTAGAGCACTTCAAGCTTCCTGCTGTTGACCAACTTTATGGAGATGCAGATTTCATTTTCCAACAGGACTTGGCACCTGCACACAGTGCCAAAGCAGCCAGTATATGGTTTAAGGACCATGGTATCCCTGTTCTTAATTGGCCAGCAAACTCGCCTGACCTTAACCCCATAGAAAATCTATGGGGTATTGTGAAGAGGAAGATGCGATATGCCAGACCCAACAATGCAGAAGAGCTGAAGGCCACTATCAGAGCAACCTGGGCTCTCGTAACACCTGAGCAGTGCCACAGACTGATCGACTCCATGCCACCCCACATTGCTGCAGTAATTCAGGCAAAAGGAGCCCCAACTAAGTATTGAGTGCTGCACATGCTCATACTTTTCATGTTCATACTTTTCAGTTGGCCAAGATTTCTAAAAATCCTTTCTTTGTATTGGTCTTAAGTAATATTCTAATTTTCTGAGATACTGAATTTGGGATTTTCCTTAGTTTTCGGTTATAATCATCAAAATTAAAAGAAATAAACATTTGAAATATATCAGTCTGTGTGTAATGAATGAATATAATATACAAGTTTCACTTTTTGAATGGAATTTGTGAAATCAACTTTTTGATGATATTCTAATTATATGACCAGCACCTGTATATGAAGAGTTTATTTGCAAAAACCGATAAACGCCACTCTAAAAAAAAAAAAAAAAAAGGCTGATTGCCGTGCATTATTCTCCACATATAGCGCAATCTGAACCCTAAAAAGCTGGTATTGTCCACTTTCAAGGCATTGCGAGTTCACATTTTACTGCAGAAGCCGACAAGCGCCCTTGTAGTTTGTGAACAAAAGCCGATAAGTCCATTTTAGCGAATCAGCGCGCTCTATTCAGGTCAGGTGACAAGGCTACTTTCACTTTGAAAGGACGTGCCAGCTGAGAGGAATTTCGTCAAAGCTGACAAAAAGTGATCGAGGATGGATAATTTTGATGAACTTGATGAACCTGTGATATCTTCTTCAGGGCGTAAAAGGAAAATAAAAGCTGAAATGTTTTCATGGAACCTTGCAAAAGCAGCGTGTTACAATGGTGAGGGAAAAGCTCTGTGTATTTCGTGTAATCACATCCATACATTCTATGATCACAACAACAACAATGTTTGTCAGGCATCTACATTGTCATCTGAGGAGATGGCAAAGATTAAAGAGTGTTTGTTTAAACTCTAAAACATGAAATGTGGAGTTATATGCTTTTGCTTTTTTCCATGTGGGTTTTTGATGGGCTGTCACTTGGGCCCTGCATGGGCAACCCAAGTGGGGCCCAGATAATTCATCGGCTCCACTTGGGACCCAAGTGTGCTAGCCCCTAAGGGCACATGATGGGTCCATATATGGGGTTTTTGTGGGACCACAGTGGGTGAGAATTGGGCCCCATTTATGTTCCTTTATTAATTCCTCTGGATAAAGTTAATGTGCTAATATGCAAAATCAACTTTCAAAGCACTCCAACTCTGTTACATTGTTTTTTGACCTAATATCAGTTGAATTTATGTGGTGCTCAATACATTTTAAATTACATGATAAAATATTTCAACTGTGAAGAAAATGACTTCAACTCAAAATCTCTAAATCACTTTTTTTTTTTTATTGGGGAAAACGAAGGATCAAGGGTAAAGTAGATCCGCACTCATCCAAACAGTCCAAAAAGACTTGTATCATTTCTTATTCAGAGGTTACAAAATTTGCAAAAAAGGTGCAAAAGTGCAGAAGTGCAAAACATTTTTGGGTATTATCCCTTCCTCAGTGCCATATGCTACCATGCACACACCTGCGCTCATTAAACCATGTAATACCGTAATACACTTAATATCACGAAGATACAAAAAAAAAATATATATATACACGCATACATACAGTCAGGTCCATAAATATTGGGACATCGACACAATTCTAACATTTTTGGCTCTATACACCACCACAATGGATTTCAAATGAAACGAACAAGATGTGCTTTAACTGCAGACTGTCAGCTTTAATTTGAGGGTATTTACATCCAAATCAGGTGAACGGTGTAGGAATTACAACAGTTTGCATATGTGCCTCCCACTTGTTAAGGGACCAAAAGTAATGGGACAGAATAATAATCATAAATCAAACTTTCACTTTTTAATACTTGGTTGCAAATCCTTTGCAGTCAATTACAGCCTAAAGTCTGGAACGCATAGACATCACCAGACGCTGGGTTTCATCCCTGGTGATGCTCTGCCAGGCCTCTACTGCAACCGTCTTCAGTTCCTGCTTGTTCTTGGGGCATTTTCCCTTCAGTTTTGTCTTCAGCAAGTGAAATGCATGCTCAATCGGATTCAGGTCAGGTGATTGACTTGGCCATTGCATAACAATCCACTTCTTTCCCTTCAAAAACTCTTTGGTTGCATTTGCAGTATGCTTTGGGTCATTGTCCATCTGCACTGTGAAGCGCCGTCCAATGAGTTCTGAAGCATTTGGCTGAATATGAGCAGATAATATTGCCCGAAACACTTCAGAATTCATCCTGCTGCTTTTGTCAGCAGTCACATCATCAATAAATACAAGAGAACCAGTTCCACTGGCAGCCATACATGCCCACCACCACCATGCTTCACTGATGAGATGGTATGCTTAGGATCATGAGGAGTTCCTTTCCTTCTCCATACTCTTCTCTTCCCATCACTCTGGTACAAGTTGATCTTGGTCTCATCTGTCCATAGGATGTTGTTCCAGAATTGTGAAGTCGTTTGGCAAACTCTAATCTAGCCTTCCTGTTTTTGAAGCTCACCAATGGTTTACATCTTGTGGTGAACCCTCTGTATTCACTCTGGTGAAGTCTTCTTTTGATTGTTGACTTTGACACACATACACCTGCCTCCTGGAGAGTGTTCTTGATCTGGCCAACTGTTGTGAAGGGTGTTTTCTTCACCAGGGAAAGAATTCTTCGGTCATCCACCACAGTTGTTTTCCGTGGTCTTCCGGGTCTTTTGGTGTTGCTGAGCTCACCGGTGCGTTCCTTCTTTTTAAGAATGTTCCAAACAGTTGTTTTGGCCACGCCTAATGTTTTTGCTATCTCTCTGATGGGTTTGTTTTGTTTTTTCAGCCTAATGATGGCTTGCTTCACTGATAGTGACAGCTCTTGGATCTCATCTTGACAGTTGACAGCAAGAGATTCCAAATGCAAATAGCACACTTGAAATGAACTCTGGACCTTTTATCTGCTCATTGTAATTGGGATAATGAGGGAATAACACACACCTGGCCATGGAACAGCTGAGAAGCCAATTGTCCCATTACTTTTGGTCCCTTAACAAGTGGGAGGCACATATGCAAACTGTTGTAATTCCTACACCGTTCACCTGATTTGGATGTAAATACCCTCAAATTAAAGCTGACAGTCTGCAGTTAAAGCACATCTTGTTCGTTTCATTTGAAATCCATTGTGGTGGTGTATAGAGCCAAAAATGTTAGAATTGTGTCGATGTCCCAATATTTATGGACCTGACTCTACATATATACACACACACACACACACACACACACACACACACACACACACACACACACACACACATATATATATATATATATATATATATATATATATATATATATATATATATATATATATATATATATATATATATGCATACACATCTCCTTCCCAAATGCACACATCCCAATACATTCAAAATGATCCACATGACTACATAAAAAAAAAAGTATACAAGTACATATATATATACAAAATTCTTAGCATCAGTTTTTATATACAATAAATAAACTTCATACTCTTTGGAGTCCCAACATCTATCCTTAAATTATTATAAAAAACAATTCAAAGACAAATCTTCATTCATACCAAGAGGATGTAGACTTTTGAGATCAAAAATCCACCTACATTCCTTCTGCAAGAGCCTACGTTCCAAATTCCCTCCTCTACGAGTCTGTGTCAACTTTTCAATAACGACAAAGTTTAAATCTAAAACCAAATGAGACATCTCAACAAAATGACGAGCCACGGGAGATTTTAAATCTTTCCTTCTAATACCGCTCATGTGCTCAATGATCGGAGTCCTAATTTGTCTATTTGTTTTACCTACATATTGTTTTATACACGGACAAGAGAACAAATATATCACATTGGTGGAAGCACATGTGACCAGTTGTTTAATTTTATATGTACGCTCAGTAATACAACTCTGAAACTCAAATCATCTCTTGCGTACAAGTTTACATGCTGCGCATTTAAGGCAAGGATAAAAACCAACATCCTTACTTACGTGCCCATCAATACCATCCCTGACGTAAGTATCCGATTTAACTAAAAAGTCTCTTAATATTCCTCACTCTGTAATGAGAGAAAAAAAGGGGGGGAGAACTCATTTTACCCACCGGATCACTGGATAGTATATACCAATGTTTCTTAATAATATCTTTAATGGCATAACTATAAGTCTATAAGTAGAATATGTAGTAGTGCAATATTACTACATATATTAGAGACTTTTTAGTTTTATGTGTATATATATATAATATATATATAAAAACACACACACACACACACACACACACATATATATATATATATATATATATATATATATATATATATATATACACACATGTATGTATGTGTGTGTGTGTGTGTGTGTATATATATATATATATATATATATATATAAAAACACACACACACATATATATATATATATATGTGTGTGTGTGTGTGTGTGTGTGTGTGTGTGTGTGTGTGTGTGTGTGTGTGTGTGTGTGTGTGTATTTTTTTTTGTATCTTCGTGATATTAAGTGTATTACGGTAATACATGGTTTAATGATCGCAGGTGCGTGCCTGGTAGCACATGGCACTGAGGAAGGGTTAATACCCGAAAACGTTTTGCACTTCTGCACTTTTGCACCTTTTTGCACATTTTGTAACCTCTGAGTAATAAATGATACAAGTCTTTTTGGACTGTTTGGATGAGTGCGGATCTCCTTTATCCTTGAACCTTTGTATTTTTGGATCTACGCACCTTATACTATTGGTCTATTGGACTTTTGGACTAGTGTTTGGTGCTACGACCTTTCCTTTTGTTTATTGGGGAAAACAAAATATAAAACAAAACAGGAGAAAAACTGGATAAAAATAGAACGGGATGAAATGGTATTATTCCTGGGGCTGTGCAGACTTCTCAGCTTCATTCCCTAAAAAACGGTAAAGAAAGAAAAACAGAAAAGGCAATTATTTTAAAATACTACTAAAACATTCACAAGAGCAATAAAAAGCATGCATGATTATAATTAAGCCGTGCCAGTACTTCATATTTCTGCCTAAGTGACAAAACTGTCACTTAAAGGGATAATTGTACTACTAAAGGTAATATGAACAAGTTAAAAGTGATTATATTCAGTTTAGAAATGTAATTATGTGCTAGGAGCTATTTTTGTTACGAGACGGCCTACACAAAAATGCAACGCAGTTTGATTTAAAAAGGTTGTATAACCATAAAATGTTTATCATCAAATTAACAGTAACTTAATGGCAACAATTATCCAGTAATTGGTGTATTTCATACCACTGTAAAATTACTGTGAAACTAAGTACAGTAGTTTTAAGTGTGCTGTTATTTTTTTTTTTTTATTTTGTTATATATTCAATAACACAAGTTATTGCTTTACACCAACAGCTTTATTCATGATTCATCTTTTACATTTGTAAGGATGGCGCTGAGGCAGAACTAGAATCCATTCGCAGAAGTTTATTAAAAGGATACGAGAGATCCCAGGATGACCTGTGCTGATAGAAGTGTGGACCCACTGCATGATACGTGGCCGCATGTAATGAGGGACATACTGTTTGTTTGGGGGCAGTCATTTGGAGTAGGTTCATTCTGTTGGGCTCTTTGTAGTTCTTCCATAATATCCCAGGTTACAGGAGCTATGACCACGCAGGATGGAAGGATAGGTTCTGGGGATGAGTTCTCGGTATATGGGTCATACCACCTGGAAAGTGCATCTGCTTTACTGTTCTTGCTGCCTGGCCGATAAGTGACTGTGAACTGAAATCGAGTGAAGAACAGGGCCCATCGAGCTTGACGTGGGTTGAGCCGTTTGGCGTTCTTAATGTACTCAAGATTTTTATGGTCAGTGATAACTTGAAATGGATGAATAGCGCCCTCAAGCCAATGTCTCCACTCTTCCATGGTGGCCTTCATGGAAAGAAGTTCCTTATTGCCCACATCATAATTCCACTCTGCTGCCGTTAGTTTCCTTGAGAAGAATGCACAGGGGAATAACTTGCCTGGTTGACCATGGCGTTGTGATAAGATCGCTCCGATTCCACAGTCCGAGGCATCGACTTCTACCACGAAGGGCAAGTTGGGATCAGGGTGTTTCAAGATGGGCGCGGTCCTGAATCACTCCTTCAGTGATGTGAAGGCTCTTGTGGAACCTTCTGTCCATTGTAATCTCTTGGGGTTATTTTTGAGAAGGGTGGTTAGAGGAGCTGAGACCAGGCTATAATTTTGAATGAAGCATCGATAGAAGTTTGCAAAACCAAGGATTCGTTGGAGTTCCCTGATAGTGTTGGGTTGCAGCCCTTCGGTGACTGCCTTGACTTTGGTTTCATCCATCTTGACTCCTTCATGGCTGATGTGGTATCCCAAGAAAATTGTTTGTTTGACGTGAAACTCGCATTTTTCTGCCTTGACGTATAGCTGATTTTCAAGGAGTCGTTTTAGGACAGTTCTCACATGGGTGATGTGTTCCTTCTCAGTCTTGGAGTATATCAAGATGTCATCGATGTAAGCTACTACATACTGGCTCAGTAGGTCTCGGAAGATTTCATTGATGAAGGATTGAAACACAGCTGGTGAGTTAGCAAGTCCATAGGGCATGACCTGATATTCATAGTGCCCCCTAGTGGTGAGGAAGGCAGTCTTCCACTCATCTCCTTCCTTGATCCTGATCAGATTATATGCGCTTCTTAAGTCGAGCTTGGTGTAAATAGTGGCCTCACGTAGTTGTTCCAGGGCAGAGGGAACTAAGGGAAGTGGGTAGCGGAACTTTATTGTGACATTGTTCAGTCCTCTGTAGTCGATGCAAGGCCTTAGTCCACCGTCCTTCTTCTCAACAAAGAAGAAGCCTGCTGCAGCTGGTGATGTGGATGAACGGATGAAACCTGAACTCAAGGCTTCCTCAATGTATTCCTCCATGGCCTGACTCTCTGTTCTTGACAGTGGGTAGACTTTGCTCTTGGGTGGCATGGCGTTGGGAAGTAGATCGATGGCGCAGTCCCACGGACGGTGGGGCGGCAGTTGTGTGGCTCTGGACTTGCTGAACACCTTTGACAGATCGTTATAACAAGAGGGGATGTCTACTGTCTTATGGGTCTCAGGGCTTTCAATACTGGTAGTGAGACATGGTAGGGGTTGAGCAGTTAAACAGTGATGGAAGCAGAAAGATGACCAGCGACGAAGCTCACCATAATGCCAGGAGATGTCAGGGTCATGCGTAGAGTGCCAGGGATGTCCTAGAATTACTTCATGATGTGATGAGTTGACCACGTACAGGGTTATGGATTCTTGATGGAAAAGGCCGACGGTCATAGTGAGAGTTCTGGTTCTTTGAGTGATGCCTTCTCCAATGAGGGTGTTGTCAATGGCTTTGATTTGTATAGGTGGAATGCATGGCTGAGTGGGAAGATTGTTTCTTGAGGAGGCTGCTACTGATTAGGTTGAGGGCTGCACCAGAGTCGATCATTGCTGTAAGTTCAAGAGAAGCAGTATCAGTCTCGAGGGAAACAGGAAGCAGAAGAGACTTATTAGTTATAAGAAAGTAATGGTCAATATTCACCGTTTGTGTAGTTTGGCGCTTGTGGGGACATCCGGAGCAGCGGACCTGGACCTGGTTCACCGCAGCAGAAGCATAACTGAAGTTGTCGACGTCGAATTCTTTCTTCTTCAGGTAATTTAGTTCTACCAAGTTGCATGGGTTCGTTACTGGGAGTGGATTCAACGGCCTGAATACTTGGGGTTGAAATCAATGGTTCATAACGAGCTCCTCTGTTGATCCTTCATTTCGGGGCTTGTCTCATCAGGTTATCAATCTTTATGGTGAGTGTTACAAAGTCTGAGAGCGAAAGATCCTCCCCCTTGCAAGCTAGTTCGTTCTGGAGTTCATGGGTGAGGCCTTGTTGAAAAATAGCTTTGAGAGATACATTATTAAATCCACTTTGAGCAGCAAGAGTACGGAATTCAACAGCGTAATCAGCAGCAGTGCGGGTACCTTGCGTTGTATGCAGAATCTGTGTGGTTACGCTCTTGCCTCCAGCTGGATATTCAAAAACCTCCCTAATTTGTTGGATGAAGTAATCGACGGAGGTTCTTAAATGTGGGTCGGTGTCCCAAACTGCAGCTGCCCAATCGATCGCTTTACCAGTCAGCAGGGTCATTAGAAAAGCACATTTATCCATTTCAGATGCAAACTTCTCCCCTTGGTGATTGAGATAAATTCCCACTTGATGAAGAAAGCCTCTGCAATGCTCAGCAGACCCATTAAACTTATCGGGAAGAGCAAAGCTTACCGTCTTCGGTGTTGGTGAGGGAAGTGATCGGATGTAGTGCGTAAGGTGTTCATTGACTGACCGAAGATTATCGAGTTGTTCCTGGTAGCCCTTTAACAGTTCACTTTGGTAAGCAAACACCATTTGCAGATTTGAAACTTCCACTGGATTCATCGTTGGCAAAGTATTCTGTAAGGATGGCGCTGAGGCAGAACTAGAATCCATTCGCAGAAGTTTATTAAAAGGATCAGCAGTAGACAGAAACGTGAAGACAGGCAAAGGGTCAAAACCAGAGTAACAGTCCAAACAGTTGACATACACAGGGGCAATCCAAAAGAGGAGAGTCAGCTGGCAGGCAGAGGGCTCATACACAAACATCAGTCCAATCATGCAAACAGAGCAAAGGGGTAAATCCAGGTAATCAGTAGTCACAATAATCAGGCAGAGTAATACACTAAAAGTCAGGCAGAAAATAACTATGGACAAACGCTCGGTAAGGCAGGTAAACTGGCAATACTTCGCAACCTGCCATGTGCTCAGTACTCGGCTAAAAGGCCACCAAACAGGAAGTGTCAGTAGAGGAAGCAGAGGGAGCGGCAAGCAGTCAGTACTCGGGTGAGGGCTCCCTCTGCTGGTTTGGTGTTACAATATTTCACAGCTGAACTTCAATAACACAGAATTACCAGCATAATAACCATATTTCATCAATGAACATACATATAGTTTACAAGTAAAATCACAGATAACACATTGTGCCAGTGGAAAATAAATGGTGTAAATATAAAAATAAAATTTTGAAGAGTTCATGTACTTAATTAGTAACAACAATACAAGAATAATCAGAGAACACATATCATCTGAACACATTTAAAATGGTCTTCTTTATGGCGACGACTCTTCCCGCCTGCCTCACGATGGTCCAGCTGGTCAGCCAGTGCCATTGCGGGAGGGAAATGCTAGTTAGCATGGCTTAATTGATAAAACAAATGAGACGACTGCAAGTGTTTTAAAGTATACCTACCTGTACCCATTTAAAGGGATAGTTCACCCAAAAATGAAAATTCTGTCATTAATTACTCACTCTCATGTCGTTCTAAACCCATACGACCTCCGTTCATCTTCGGAACACAAATTAAGATAATTTTGATGCATTCTGAGAGCTCTCTGACCCTCCTATAGACAGCAATGTAATTTACAAGATCAACGTCCAGAAACGTAGCAAGGAGAAAATAATCCATGTGACATCAGGGATTCAACTGTAATTTTACTAAGCTACGAGAATACTTACTGTGCCATGCGGATATGCTGTTTACGTCTTTTACACATTGATCTGAATGAAAAAAACAACGTATCCATGTGGCACAGTTGATACAGAATAGCATACGCTGTTTACGCTCAATGGATACTCTCCAAAATGGTGCCATGGCGCAAACTATCCCTTTAACGTACTTGTACGACTTTTCGTCTTCACAAGTCTCCCCATTGGTCTGCTAGTGCCGCTGCAGGAGGAAAATACTAGTTTAGTGAGCAAGTAAAATTACAATAATACGCACAATATGAAGAAAACTCTATACATGTATTTTAACGTATACTGTACCTACCAATTTAACATACTCTTAGGACTTCACGACGAGTCTCCCCCCTGGTCTGACAGCTGCGCTGTAAGAGGAAAAGTCCAGTTAGCACAGCTTGACTCAGAAACTGAGCGTTTGCTCACATATTCTTATAAAAAAATTTAATCTTGCAAACATCATCAGAATAAAACGTATAAAGAGATAAAAAATAAAAAAAAGTTGAAAATTAAAGTTAGCTTACCACACTCTTGTGGGCTTTCATCTTCACAATAAATCCGTCATGGTGCCATGCCATGGGGAGATGTTTGGTAACACATAAAACCTAATAACACCTAAAATGAAACTCATTGCACTCTCTGTGCTGTCTGTTTTGGGGGGATAGACATTGATAAATTAGATATTATTTTTTATCACAATTTGTTGATACTTTACTACATGCTAGGTGTGGATAAAATGTATTATTTATTATTCATGCAACAATGCTTATTACTGTTATAGCTTTCATAAGAACTGCTATATGGATGATAATAAGAACTTTGTCTGTTGCTCTTATGAATGTTTTTGGCATGATATTTGTAAAAGGTTAACTAAAAACTGAGTGAAATAGGATAGCATTCTTCATGACCACTGTTTGCATATTTCATACTGTAACCTATTAGTTTTATGCTCCCCACAAAGACGCTTATAATAGATGGATCTGGCAACACGGTGGAGGCTGCGCCCACGCCCTCACTGGCAACTCTCTCTGACTTACACATCCGACACGTTTGCCCACAAAGATAGCATTTTTAATCTATGATGAAGCAGACGTGCCTCTATGCGCTCATATTAAAAGCTTATTGAAGTGGAAACATTATATATGGGTGATTGCTTTTCACACGGAAGCATTCAAGAACATTGAAACTTGTTTTCAGCTTCTGCCCCGTTAATTGTATAAATAAAACATCCTACTGAAAGTTTGCTGGTTAGCTGCCAACATTTTCATTTTTTATATAACTGTTTAGCTACGATAGTTCAATCGCGACTGGCTTCGTTAAGTTTCATTAGTGTCGACTCTACCATTACAGTTACTGAATTTTCAAATATTTAAAAAAATATATAATATAAAAGCAGCAATTTGGCTAATATAAAATGAAATATAAATATCTTACCTTGATAGAATAGAGAGTTTATTGACACGCAGGTGCCCGACCGTGTTGAAGTGAAGTGGCGAGTGGCAACCGTTGTTTTGTTTTTTTTGTTTGTTTTTGTTTCGTTTTTTTTGTTTGTTTTTTTTTTTCGTTTTTTTTTTTTTTTTTTTTTTTCAAATGAGAAGGGGCGGGAAGACAAGCACGCCAATCATTGCAGGCCAATCATCGCATGACACAATGACTGCATAACACAAGTGCTTTTAGATTATAAGAAAAAAATACCCTTTGAGATACTTATAAATAAATATGATATATTATATACACAGTATATATATATGTAAGGTCCACACAGTTGGTCCAAGGAAGGTGTCCAATGGTGGCTGAACGTTCCTGCGTGTTTGGTTTTCAGTGCTCAAAGTTCTTTAATTTAAGTTAAACTCTAATCTGACTCCATTTTATTACGATCTCAAATTTAAGGCTGAAATGCCAATCGGTTGTTTATTCATTTCTAATTATTATTATTCTTATTCAGATATTTGATTATTCTATTTCACTCTTTAATCGTATTGAATTTCATTAATTTTATTCCTATAACACTTTGAGTCTCGTACCGGCCGGTGTATGGATATCATATTCACAAACTCGTCAGTCTTGGTCATTAGACAGAGGCGATTGACTAATATTCTGGATGGTTCGTGCAATACATAGCTCATTCTAGAATACTTTTATGAGTCCCCATAGATCTGTAAACACTTAATTAAGGTAAGAATATCTAACCAGAGGGCATGGCCATTACTATAGAACCAAGTTGACCAACTTAACTTCTTCTAAGTAACTTTATATAATCATGCCGTGATTTCTCACGTACACATAGTTAGAATAATTTTACAATAATCAGAGGTTGAGGCTGACCCGAATTTAGGTTGGTCAACAACACACTGTCGTTCTAAACGGAAGAAACCAATAGCCTCTACAGTCTAAGTATACATAACTAATACCAATCTGTTAGCCGGAGCTCTAAAACATTTTAGTCTGTTACTAACCTGAGCGCAGATTTGCAGTGTTATAGACTTGGCACAATTAATTAGTCAATTATCTCAGAGTAAGTCAGAATAAATTAAAATGTAACAATTTATTATCAGTCAGGTAAATATGTATTATGCCAATTGCATAGCCAATTCAGAGATATCAAATCATATTAATAAAAATCATCAAATTCTGAAAGATTAATCTAAGAGTAACAGATGCATACCTGACCTTAGAAAATACATAGTATGGAGTGTAGAGACACACACCACACTACGGGCTTTCTGGCTACAGAAATCGCCCTGATCTTCTTGCAAGATTTCCTTAAGTACTCTGACCAAGATAAACATCCCCCGAAATAGAGACAGAGACTAACAATTGGAATTTGCATTGATCAAGTAGAGTTATCACCTTTTGGGACAGAAGGTAATTTGCATCAAAGACACTGGGAGTAGTCTGTTTTCAGTATTTTCTAATCTTGATGGCTGTCTGTCCTATTGTTTAAGAGAATGAGACCTTTTACCAGATACACAGAGACCTTTCAAATGACATCAAAACATGAACAGTTGCATTGTTATAAACTGATTAAGAAAAGTGGTTTCGGTGATCTCTGTAGTGTAATCATTCATAAAGTGTGAAACTTTTGTCTCTCTTTGTCTCTCTCATTCATAAAGTGTTGTCTTGAATGAGGATGTGAGGCTTGTTAGACAGTGTTCAGACGTTGATTCTCGCAAGAGTTCTTTGTCTTTTCAGACTGTGGCCCTCCTCTGGTCCAGACAAATGGCATCAGCTTTAGAGTTTATCAAAGTGTCTGAGTGTATCTCAGATGATCAACGTGTCTGAGGTGTTTGATCAAAGTGTCTTGAGATTCTAAGTTCTGCCTTTAGATGGCAACAAGAGACTGTTTTTATGAGTCAGCAGGAAAGACTTTTACATTGAAAAGTTATAAACGCTATAAATGGGAATTACTTTGTTTCAACAACAGCTTGATGCAGCGAACAAATGCACTAAGCAGCAAAATCACCCTTAACAGATGAAAGGATATTAACGTTACGACAAAGAATGCTGTATCAGATGCAGGTAATCACACTCGCCCAGTCCATCTCTCTCTCATAATAATCTACATAATACAGCGAGTTTTTAATACAGTAATACAATAAGCTTTCAATGAAGCAACTCAACTTTCCTTCGTTACTAGTTCTAAGGTGACGTTTTCAAATTAATAATGGAGGCTTGGGCTCAGCTGTTAAACTGTCAACTTTAGATTTGAATCCATGGCGGAAGGAAGTAGTTCTGCACAAAAGAGGGCTTTTAAAGACACTCCGTTGTTATTTTATGTATTTACACACTTGTGCCGTCGAACTGTTGTATAAACGCAATATCATACTCGTAAACGTGAGATATGGCTGTAAATTGGCACACTGTGATTACCTGCGGCCTCGTGCCTATGGCCAAATCACAGCTGTGCCTATATACAGCCATATCTCATGTCTACTCGTGTGATATTGCTTATATATGTATATGTATGTGTGTGTGTGTGTGTGTGTGTGTGTATATATATATATATATATATATATATATATATATATATATATATATATATATATGAAATCTATATTGCAATTTCTAATATTGGTTTCCTATTTTAATATACTTTAAAATAGAATTTATTTCTGTGGCGCAGCGCTGAATTTTCAGCATCATTACTCCAGTCTACAGTGTCACATGATCCTTCAGAAATCATTCTAATATGCTCATTTATTATGAGTGTTGAAACTGTTGTGCTGCTTCATATTGTTTTTTTTTTTTTTTTGTTTTTTGTTTTTTTTTGGAACGTGATACTTTTTTCTTTGATTCTATATCTATCTATCTATCTATCTATCTATCTATCTATCTATTTTTTTATTGCTGTATTTTGCAACTATGTTCTCAACTACAACAATTATTTGGTAATCCTCGTGTCATGTCATTATCTGTATTTTTTTGTTTTTGTTTTTGTTTGCTTGCAAAGAATTAAGTCTGACATTTCTCTCCGAAGTGGTACCATTGTTGTCAGCATAAGTCTGAGAATAAATGTCAGGAAATAGTCCTATTTAAATTCTTTGGTTCACCATACTCACCTGTTGATAAAAAAAAAAAAAAATTGTCTTTTTTTATTTATTTTCTGAACAGTCATCTTTGCAACAATATTTTATCACTTTGATAAGAAAATCTCTTATCATTTTATTATTTTTCCTATTAACTTGCTGGATATCTTCAAGGAACATAATGCCTTTTATGTAAAGAGAAATAACTGGATTTGTTAAATTTCAGTACTTATTTATGCTGTACTGTATGCGCGTATGACGTAAAGGTGTCACCTTTGTGACGATTCATCATCTATGAACTCTTTTGTCCTAACGTGAATTCAGGGGTATTAAAATTATTACTCCTCCCACAACAATGCTGTAGTACGACTCAAACCGGCAAGAAGCCACGAAGCCAGAACAGGTTTTTCTCCATGTCCTACTTAGCGTCGTGGTGTTCCTGATAACCTACCAGAAAATAAACCTCACAGCCACACTGGATTGTCAAACGACGAACAATTGGAGCATAACACGCTTGCGATACGGAACGATTTGTTAATAAAAACCGCGAGCATATAAAGGATGAATTCAATACGACAGGTGCCTTCGCGGGTTAAAAGCAAAAGGACAGAAACGATTTTAGGAGCCGAGAGGGAGCATTTCGAAAAACAGCAGGTATGGTAACCTGAATAGTTATGTTTTGCTGCGATGCTAATGGTTAGCGTTCTTATGTGTATATTGTGCTAACATTGACTACGTTTTACGACATAATATGGTGTACACTCGCAGAATACGTTATTGTGTACATTATTGCACTATTATTAACACAGCTTGCGTAGGCACTGTAAGCTACATTATTGCAGTAATTCCAGAAATGCTGATCTTAAAACGTAAAGGCATTGACGTAAGACAGAATTAATTTATTTAACGATTCTTACTTAAGTACTAAACTTATTGTCGAAACGAAACAATTGGTTTTCAAACAACTGGTAAGACCAGTTCATATTGACATAACGTCATCCGGGAACTCGCTGAACCTGTCCATACAACTACGTTGCCTACAAGATAAGAAATCCAGTGTTCAGCGCGTAATGTTAACATACGTTTTTCTGTCTGCATTATTGTTCATTTTAGACCAGCACCATTTTAGACCATCTAGCATCTGACAGGCTTACATTTGTGATGTTCATATGCCCTTTAAAAGTAAAAATAAATGGTGCGATGCGATGTAAACTATAGATCAAAGTAAAACGCAACAGACGTTTGTCCTGGCCATTTGATTTATGTCATAGTTCTTTGCAGCTCTTTTAGAGATGTAGGTTATAATATATCAAAGTAAACCACCGTCATCTTTGTCTATTCTTTGCCAAATCAAATCAACCAAAACCAACCAACCAAAACAAGAACTTATGTTTACACAGACTCATGTTTATCTTCCTATTCCAAAAAAAAAAAAAAAAGACATAGTAATGTATTTATGTATCAGGCCTATATTTAGAATCGCCAGTCAAGAGAATTAATTAGGAATCCCTTAATAAGACCCAACTGAATAAACAAACAAACAAAAAAAGAATCATTATTTATTTATTTATTTACAGGTACATCTTAATGAATCAGAATGTCGTGGAAAAGTTAATTTATTTCAGTAATTCAACTCAAATTGTGAAACTTGTGTATTAAATAAATTCAATGCACATAGACTGAAGTAGTTTAAGTCTTTGGTTCTTTTAATTGTGATGATTTTGGCTCACATTTAACAAAAACCCACCAATTCACTATCTCAACAAATTAGAATACTTTATAAGACCAATAAAAAAAAAAAAAAAAAACATTTTTAGTGAATTGTTGGCCTTCTGGAAAGTATGTTCATTTACTCAATACTTGGTAGGGGCTCCTTTTGCTTTAATTACTGCCTCAATTTGGTGTGGCATGCAGGTGATCAGTTTGTGGCACTGCTGAGGTGGTATGGAAGCCCAGGTTTCTTTGACAGTGGCCTTCAGCTCATCTGCATTTTTTGGTCTCTTGTTTCTCATTTTCTTCTTGACAATACCCCATGGATTCTCTGTGGGGTTCAGGTCTGGTGAGTTTGCTGGCCAGTCAAGCACACCAACACCATGGTCATTTAACCAACTTTTGGTGCTTTTGGCAGTGTGGACAGGTGCCAAATCCTGCTGGAAAATGAAATCAGCATCTTTAAAAAGCTGGTCAGCAGAAGGAAGCATGAAGTGCTCCAAAAAATTTTGGTAAACGGGTGCAGTGACTTTGGTTTTCAAAAAACAAAATGGACCAACACCAGCAGATGACATTGCACCCCAAATCATCACAGACTGTGGAAACTTAACACTGGACTTCAAGCAACTTGGGCTATGAGCTTCTCCACCCTTCCTCCAGACTCTAGGACCTTGGTTTCCAAATGAAATACAAAACTTGCTCTCATCTGAAAAGAGGACTTTGGACCACTGGGCAACAGTCCAGTTCTTCTTCTCCTTAGCCCAGGTAAGATGCCTCTTACGTTGTCTGTGGTTCAGGAGTGGCTTAACAAGAGGAATACGACAACTGTAGCCAAATTCCTTGACATGTCTGTGTGTGGTGGCTCTTGATGCCTTGACCCCAGCCTCAGTCCATTCCTTGTGAAGTTCACCCAAATTCTTCAATCGATTTTGCTTGACAATCCTCATAAGGCTGCGGTTCTCTCGTTTGGTTGTGCATCTTTTTCTTCCACACTTTTTCCTTCCACTCAACTTTCTGTTAACATGCTTGGATACAGCACTCTGTGAACAGCCAGCTTCTTTGGCAGTGAATGTTTGTGGCTTACCCTCCTTGTGAAGGGTGTCAATGATTGTCTTCTGGACAACTGTCAGATCAGCAGTCTTCCCCATGATTGTGTAGCCTAGTGAACCAAACTGAGAGACCATTTTGAAGGCTCAGGAAACCTTTGCAGGTGTTTTGAGTTGATTAGCTGATTGGCATGTCACCATATTCTAATTTGTTGAGATAGTGAATTGGTGGGTTTTTGTTAAATGTGAGCAAAAATCATCACAATTAAAAGACCCAAAGACTTAAACTACTTCAGTCTGTGTGCATTGAATTTAATACACGAGTTTCACAATTTGAGTTGAATTACTGAAATAAATGAACTTTTCCACGACATTCTAATTTATTGAGATCCACCTGTGTATACATATACACACAGTTCTTTCTGGTCCTTGAATCTGATTGGCTGATAAGAGTGCAATATTAGAGTGATATAAGAACTCCAACAGCTGTTTCACAGTTTGTAATTGTATCACTCCGCTTGTGGTACGTCTTACAGCGAGTGTCATGGCGGACGCCCAAATCCAGTATCATTTTATAAATATTACAGTTTTTGTGTCGCGGAATGTAGTTTTAACAGATTTTCAGGTGAGAATGTACTTGTTTATAGGCTAGGGCTGGGTATCGATCAAATATTTTCTATATCGATACCGATACCTTGACTTCTATACCGGTTCCTGAACGATACTTTTTTCGATACCAATTTTCTGAAATCAATTTTAACAAGATTACATTATCTCAAAAAAAAAAAAAAAAAAAAAAAAAAAAAAAAAAACCTTTGGTTTTATTTTTTCAGCTATATCCAACACAATAAATAAGTGCAAATAATTTTAATAAAGCTCAAATAGTTTTCAGTTTACACATCTGTTAGGCTACGTTTACACTAGTGCATGTTCGTTTTAAAACGCATAGCTCAGACAGAATAAGCATTTCTGTTCATTTTCCACTAATTTACTGATTAGCATTAGCATCGTCCAGCGCTGTCTGCTGGTATGTACAAGGTTATATGCCTTCTCTCTTCCGCAATCGCTGTTCTAACTCAGAGGACATAACATATTTCAGCAACATTACATGGCCAAAACACACATTAGACGTCAAACGGAAGTTATTACAAACACTCGATGGTGGTTTAAAGTGAGTTTTGAGTAAAAGCGGAATATAAATCTTATTTATTGTCTTATGTAGCATGATGCTACAGTGTACATGAATTGTCACGTAATGCGCACTTTCGGTCGTGTAGTATGGACGGAGATCTTTGGTTTGGTTTGGTTCAGCGCAGTTTTTTTTTTTTTTTTTTTTTAAATCGATGTAGAATTTCTATACTTCTCTGTGTTGACCTGACGGTCACTCTTTTGTGTGTTAAACAATCTGCTACATATAGATAACTTCATTTTAGACTAACTTCATTTTAATTAAAAATAACAAATGAAAAAACATATCTATGACAAAAATACTATTATAAACTAGGTTAGTGGATAATTCAGCAGCAAAAGATACTCTAGAAAAATCATGGGTGCGCAATAATTTTATAAAACCTAGTGAAACATTTTTATTTACAAATAAAAGTGAATAAGTGTAGGTCTAAATCTGGTAAAATGGTACACATTGCTCTTTGTATTGTTGTAAAATACATTCATGAAAAAACAAGCAAATGCATTTATATATAAATATGTACTATAAAATTAAAAGTCATTTCTTTTAAATCTATAGCACAGTAATGAAGGCAGCAACATATGATAAATAGGACAGAACAAGAAAGACTATTAATAATCTTTCATTGTGCAGAAGTATTATAAAACGAAAGGCTCCAATACAGAGTGGCACAAAGCGCTTATGCGCATCCTGTGCGCAGAATTATGCGCTTGAAGCGAAATGGAGTCACAGCAAGCAGGCTCCGCAGCCCTCCGAGTCCGCACAGAAAAGTTCAAAGTACAAAGGGAAAAGATATTGATGCGTAGTGTATTAAATCTGTGCGTTAGTTTATTGATCATTTTCTTTTAACAGTTTTAAACCTGTTACTGTGCGCTCTTGAAGAGAGTTTGACTGTAGTAACCGAACGGTGACACGCAGTTTGACGCTGAATGGAGGATGACAGACAGACGCAGCAGAGAGAAGAGTTTACCTGAACTTGAATTTAACTTAAATATTCATCTGTACCTCAGATTAAACCATGGAACAGCTTCAGAACACTTGAAATATAGTACACGAAAACTTTATGGTGCTTTATAATGTTTTTGTGCCTTTCGTGGGGCTCAACAATAACACAGAATAGTATACGCACTATCGGATTTGGATCGGTCTCGTCTGACCGATACCCGATCCGCAGAAAATGACCGCATCGGAGCCGAAACCGATCCTGAGTATCGGATCGATGCATCCATAATGGTTACATACGTAAAGTGCTCTCTACTCCATTCAGAGCACAGGTAATAACTCTATCGGTGCTCCTCCTTCGGAGCAAGACCAAGAGTTGAATTTACTCTGCCCTGTCAGGGCACTGAATGTTATGTTGACCGCTCCTCTCCGTTCAGGCAGTCAGATCAGCCAGTATGCTTCGGTGGCCGCACCAAGGGTTCTCCGGTCACAAAGCAGAGACTTTCCAAATGGATAATTGACACTATTGCGCTAGCGTACTCTTCTTTGGGCCTTCAATGCCCCATGGGAGTAAGAGCCCACTCAACTAGAGGCTTTGCCTCTTCCTGGGCCTGGTCTAGTGGTGTGTCCATTGCAGAGATCTGTGCGGTGGCCGGCTGGGCCTCATCATCCACGTTTGCCAGGTTGGTTTTATAATCTGGACATCCCGGCCTTACAGGCTCGGGTCCTTTCTGCATAACAGGGCACTCTGTCATATGACAAAAATCAGTGCTTGGCGTTTTGCCCTTTTTCATGTACGCTCTTGGCCCTCTCTGAGTTCCAAGGCTGTACTGAATTATCTTGGGACGATTATTCAAGGCTGGGCCGACCTCTGTGAGTTTGGCCCTACTGCCTCCTGCGGGGCTTCCCTGCAAAATAATTGGTCCTTCTGGGCCCCCTTGGGTGCTTAAGGCGAGTTCAAGTATTAGTCATTCCTCTAGCATAACACGGCGGGATTGCACTGGTTCCCCGTCGCGTCTTACCAGACGCACTACGAGTAAAGTATCGATAGGGAACGTACTCTGTTACTAACGTGACCTCGGTTCCCTGAGTTACGGAACGAGTACTGCGTACTTTGCTGTGCTATGTAGCTGCACGACTCAGTCGGCGCTTCAGTCGAAGTAACCTGAGGATCCTACGGCAGAATGCCCGATTTTATAGCCAGGTGACTCCGCCCATTCTCCGCTGTGGAGCCATTGGTTTGTTTTTTATTCACTGCACGAACCAATGGCCGTGCAGTTACACTGCGTTATTGAAAGGCTTCAGTCATCAGAGAAAAAGGAGTTTTCCCCATCGCGTCTTATCAGTGTGGGCGGTTCTAGACCACAGTAACTGGGGGGGCCAGACAGGGGCCACTTATGCTTTTAGGGGGCACAATTTTTAAATTCATCTTAACCTACTTTAAGTATTGTTCATTCAGTCATTTTTCACCATGTCATGTATCACTGCAAGCTCTCTTGCTTGCCATGTGACGCACAGCAGCCACAATACCACTGTATAACTGATATAGGCTTATGTCCCTACTGAAAAACAACAAAACAAACAAAAAAAAAAAAAAACAATAAAACCATTACAGAAAATTTTAATGGTTTACACTACAAATACCATTACAAACCATCAACATTTAACCATTAAAAAATGTTTTTCTGTAGTGTGTTTTAAGACATATTCCATTAGGATTTATTGGTTTTAACAAGCCACCAATAGAAGGCAACCAATTACCAGTAGAGACCAACAGGGTCCATTACAGTTTCCAGTAAAAACCAATACAAGTCCCATTATAACCAGTAAAACCATTACTAATTTTGTAATGGTATCTATTGTTTTTTTCAGCAGGGGTTTTATTTATTTTTTTATTTATTTTATTATTCGATATATCCCTAAAATATATCATGAAATATCTAGATTCTGAAATGTAAGTAAATGCATGTTGCACCTTTATTGATTGTTATTTGATCTATAATGGGCGATGGGAAAAGTAGCCTAATACTGTAATCTATTAACTACACATAAAAACCCGTCTTTTTACTTAAGTACCTGATAAGGGTGTCATGCCATAAAATACGTTTAATATGACTGACTTTGTATTTAATGTGAATTTAATCAAAACATTGTAAGTTACTCATTAGCCTATAACACTTTCATTGTCCAAAAAGAGAGCAAAGAACATTTACAATATCAAAGAACATTTTCACTTCAGTCCAGCGAGTTCAAGCACTCTCAAAAACGGTCATAATAATCTCTAAAGCTGTTTACACTGTGAAATTATCTTACTTGCATTCGTACTTTTTCACTTTGTTGTTTCTGATGAGAGAATTAGTCAGAGAATTCAGTCAGCCAGCGCGCGCGGTGACGAAACCGCTGTTTCAGATTGGTCATTGCATTCATGAGCTCAACAGAATCGTATGTGAGTGGTTATAATGCGCAGTGCTTTAAAAACATGCGTACCTCTGGTTCCGTGCCAGCCAGCGAACGCAGATTTGAATTTAGCAGCTGGTGATGTTTTTCTTTTTATATACACATAGTTTACAGGACAAACTGCGCATTTCACCCAAAATTGTTTGCTGTAATATGATTCCAAATTTAGGGGGGCCAAAGGGGGGGCCAAGCTTGTTGACAGGAGGGCACTGCTTTTTTTTTTTTTTTTTTAGTAAAAGATCAAAAGGATTAATAATGCACATATATTTTCACAGCCTTCTTTGATCATATTTACCAAGGGTACCAACAATTCTGACCACGTGTATATTTCTTCATGCACCTGTTCTGTACATTCTAATGCAAAAATGTACTGATATTGCCACGTTGTTTGTACATATGGCTAATTGCTTAATAATGATTAAAAAATGCATAGGTCCTCCCTGAACTTCCCGCTGCCCTGTATCTTGCTCTCTCATTGGCTGTAGGTCATTGCCGATGTATGCTTAAGTCAGAACTCATTTCACACAGCAGGATTTTGAATCGCTGACAGGTCCAGATATCTAGCATGCCAAATATTTCACGGCGTCAATGATTGATTCTCTCAGATCGCCTCTTTGATAATTCACACTGCGTGACTGTCACTCGCATGAACGAGCTCCGATCTGCCTCTGATTTCGGGCATTTGTCGGCGATTTCGCAAAACCTGTCGGCGAGTGAAAATCAGGGCAAAAATCGTGCAGTGTGAACTCGGCATAAGGGGGTTGGGATGCTTTTACACTACAGCCTCATGTGCGAGCCACATCTCTGAGTGTAACCGGTGTAAACTAGTAGGTGTGTTCGACTTCACACGGCACTGCGCAGGACAGAGAGCGCTATAGAGAGCAGACTGCTTCATATGCTTTCGAATCGCTCTCGCGGATGTCAAACACCAATTGATCTGCGCGGCCCCACTTCTAGTCGAACAAACCTATTGCTGCAGGCTTATTGGCTCACTGACGTTGACAAGATTAACCCCTTAGGTATCGAAGTTTGGTACCGAACGACAAGACGTTTTTCGATACTCGATGGTAACGAGGCAGTTCGGTCGGTGCCTAAAAAGTATCGAACTCGATACCCAGTCCTGTTATAAGCTAGTTCAAATATGCAGTTTGTTAATAAAGATAACGTCTGTTTGAAAATTTGTGTCACCGTTTTCAGACATGTGAGCTCCAGATAGTCAGCGGCCGTTCAGCGATCATGAATCCGCCTGAGAGCACCTAACATCGGCTAGATCTTCTGGAATTTACCACTGGCTCTGATGTCTCTGTAGTGGTTACACAAGAAATATAATTCGTTATGGGTAAATCTAACGGTTGTCTTTGGTGTCATTAATCTATTATTTGTTCCAGAGAAGATAGTTTAGGCAAAATCTCATGTTTATGTAAATTCAATGCTGTATATCAGAGCGCTGCCTTTGTACTTTTGACTGAATTGCCTAGCAACTTTTATGATGGCTGTTGTTGTTGTTGTTTATTGAATATTATTATTAAATAAATAATATTTTATATAAATAATAGTATTTAATAATAGTGTTTAGTATTGAGAAACGGTGTGTTCGTGATGGCGATTTTAGTTACATTGTTCTGCAATTAGATGGCGACAAGAGACCGTTTTATGAGTCAGCAGTAAAGACTTTTACATTGAAAAGTTATAAACACTATAAATGGAAGTTATTTTTAGTTTCAACAGCTTGGCGCAGCAAACAAATGCACTGAGCAGCAAAATCATCCTTAACAGATAAAAGAATATTAATGTTACGACAAAGATAACGCTTTCCTCAGCAGATATTCAAACTAATGTTTATTGTGAATATGAGACCGATCTAAAGAATGAATGCTGTATCAGATGCAGGTAATCACACTCGCCCAGTCCATCTCTCTCTCATAATACTCTACATAATACAGTGAGCTTTTAATACAGTAATACAATAAACTTTAAATGAAGCAACGCAACGCTCCTTCGTTACTAGTTCTAAAGTGACGTTTTCGAATTAGTAATGGAGACTTGGGCTCAGCTGATAAACTGTCAACTTTAGATTTGAATCCGTGGCAGAAGGAAGTAGTTCACACAGAAGAGGGCTTTTAAAGACACTCCGTTGTTATTTTTTATGTATTTACACACTCATTCTGTCAAACTGTTGTATAAATGCAATGTCACACTCGTAGATGTGAGATATGGCTGTATATCGACACGCTGTGTTTACAGCCAAAACACAGCCGTGCCAATATACAGCCATATCTCACGTCTACTCGTGTGAAATTTATATACATATATACATATACATATTATGTATATATATATTGCATATTCAGAATGAATAGAATCTTCTGTTCAGGTCCATAAATTAGGCAACCAGGATTTTATATCAGACTTTTGAGGCCACAAATGTCAGTAACTTTGTCTGCTCTGTATCACTGCAGTGGCAACCTTGCTTGCCAAATGGTTAGGTTTTTTTTTTTTTTTTTTTTTTTTTTTTTTTTTGGGCTGACCTTTTTGAGTTCTTTTGTATGTGACATGACATGTCTTTTTATTTATTTACTATTTTTACCTCCATGTTCAGCGTGTTTATTTACTTAATAGGTAAATACTAGTCTATAGTAAGTAACAGCGGTTTGTGATTTGATTTTGTGAGTCATTTTGAACAGTTTCACCAAATAATGCTACAAATGAGCTAAATAATATATTTTTGCCCTGGAAGTAATAGTATATGTCTATAAGTAATTAAGTGAAATAAATGAATGAATGACTGAATGAATGTTTACTGAGGTAAGTCCATCAATTTTGTTTTGATATTTTAAATATTTTAAAGGTATTTCATGTTGGTTTCTGAATAACAGCTATAATTTCCATGTTAGTTAAGTTGTTATTACAGGAGAGGGGTAGAATTTGTGTGTGACAAGGCATCATACATTTGGTTAATTATAGGAAAAAAAACACACACACAAGATGTTGGAAGGCTGCAATTTTTCATTGAGTTATGTAGATCTGAAACCTGGTTTGGCAGGTTCTTCTTCCCTTTACTGTGATTTGTACTCCACACATAAGTGTTGTTGCTGGTTGAAAATGGTGAGGAACACAGTCAGTACTAAATGTATGTAAGCAGAGAAAATAAACTTAAGAGCTGACGGTTAAATGGTAGTTTTGTGTTTCTCTTACAAAAAAGAAAAATAAGCAATAAATATATATATATTTTTTAGCATGTGCTTCCAGTAAGATATGTAAGTTGAAGGGATAGTTCACCACAATTTAAATCCTGTCATTATTTATCCACCTTCCCAACTTGTGGAATTTCCTCCTTCCATGAAATAAATGTTAGGCAGAATGTTAAATGACTGACAGCCTCAGTTACCATCCACTTTCATCCACTTTCACTTTTGTTTGTACAATGAGTGGATGGTGACAAAGGCTGTCGTTCTGTCTAACATTGCCTTCAGTAAATGAAAGTCATACAGGTTTTGAACAACACAAGGGTGAGGGTGTTATCAGATCTTTTTAATAAAACTATTAATTTAAATACACAAAACATCAAAAATGATCTGACACACACAAAAAACTCAATTTTCTTTTCTCACTGACAAGTCAAATATGCCACATAGTTCTGTCTGTTTACTTCACAGCTCTGTGTGTTTTGTGTCAGTTTGCTGTAAGCTCTCACGTGAGCCGCCCTGCATTGACAAATGTTTCCAAGCAACATAGTGCCTTTTTGTTACCTCTCTGTTAAGCAGCTATACAGAGGTTGTGGATATATGTAGGCCTCTCGTAGGGATGTCCTTGCACGTGTTACTGTACTCTCAGTGCAGTCTCAGTGTAGGTTGCGTCAGGAGCGGCGTCAAGCATAAAACGTGCCAAATAAATATGCAGTGAATCCACTGTGATGTCCCCTAATGGGAGCAGCAGAAAGTGAGTGAGAGATTGTATGGATATTCTTTTTTCAGGTGGATTAGATGCTGCACATGCAGAGGAAGTTAACTAGAGAAAACAGGGTGTATTGTACACTTCTGAGCTAATGCTAACACAGGGCCTGAATCTCATTTTTAAAGATGTTAACGCATGCTGGCAACCTGCTCAAGCATGTTAGCAACATGTTAAATCATGTTAGAAATGTGTTAAAAATGCTAGCAACATGTTAAATCATGTTAGCAAGGTGTTAAAATGTTAGCAACATGGTAAACCATGTTAACATCATGTCAAATCATGTTAGCAATGTGTTAAAACATACTATCAACATTTTTTGTTGAGGTTATTCCCTGAGTAAAACTTTCAAACTGCAAGATTTTTAAAGTTATTTTCAGCTTCAACATCAAATTTAGTCATAAAAATGTTATCTATCTAGCCTAGTTGTGTCATTAATATTGTAGCAAGAGGATAGTTACACATACAAGCAGTGATGAAGAGTAACCACAGGAAGTATTTTTACTTCAGTACTGTACTTGAGTACAAGTTTCAAGTGTCTGTACTTTCCTGGAGTATGTTAATTTTGAGAAACTTTTATTTCACTACATTCCAAATCACATTATTGTACTTTTTACTTCACTACATTTCATAAAAACATGTTCCTCGTAATTTTGAATTGAAGAAATCATCACACGCTATGAGACGTGATAGCGATGTCCGAATCGCGAACAAGCTGATTCTTTTCAATGAGCCTGTTAAATCAGTTCGCAAATCGCATTGAATGATTCATTTCGCAAATTGGACTGAGCGGATTGCAGCTGTTCTCTGAAGGCTTAAGCACACTGTATGTAATGCTTGAATATAGACGTCCATATTTGTGTATTACCATTTGAATAGGGTAGGCTTTATTCAAAAACTAAATATAACGTTAAAATAATGCAATTTAATGTCCGTGCATCTACCCCTTTCAAATGATGCAAGAGTAGTATGGTAGCATAAGGTTTTTTTTTTGTTTTGTTTTGTTTTTAAATGCTAACACATTTTGTCCAATGTAACTTTTGTTTTTATATTGTGGCAACGCACATTTTGTTTTCCATTTCTATACACCTTTTTCCTAACGAGCCTGCTGCGGTTTAAATTATGGGAGGCACTTCCGGTTTGGGAATGTTCCACTCAAAAAGACTGCAACAAATCATTTCAAATCATAAGATTGTGCAACAAATAATCCTTATCCATCATTTTGACTGAATGGACTGTAAATTTTCATTCATTTTATATTTTCAAAAATCAGGAAAATAACCTTACGTTTGGTATATTAATGACATGATACAAAAACAATATAGCTCTTTTCAGCCCACTGCATTGTTTTCCTCCTGATTATTTTTCATGTTTCCCTTGCATTCTGCGGTAAGTAAACGAAAAAAGACAACATATACTGCACATTTGTGGTCTGCTCTCCTGATTTAATTTACAATATAAACCATGAATAATTCCCTGGAATGCACTAAGACTTTCATTTTTCTCCCCAAAACCTCATGTCTCTTTCCAGGTTTGTTTTCACACGGATGCTGTAAAATGTCATTGTAACAATATAGACATATATAACTGTAATGATATTTAACACGTGCGTAATATTGCTGTGGCTAGGAGGAGGATCTTTAGGAGTTATTCATGGTATGTTGAAAGTAATTTGTTTACACTTTTACACTTTTAAATTTGCTTTTAATGCTCGATGGTTGAAGGGTGAGTAAAATAATGTCACCTCATTGAACCCAGTTTTTGAAAATGCTTATTGCGTTCATAGAGCGAACCTTTTGCTGATTGTTACAGTGTAAATGGAATTTACTTCCATAATTTCGGCAAAGCATCATGGGGCATAGGAAAAAGGTGGATACACTATATGATGTTATTTTCACATGTTTGCACAATTGAATTATCAGTATTTATCAGTAGTAATCAGTTTATGACATGCATTTTTAGCAGGATAGAGTATATAAAATTGCAAAATAAATAAATATTCATCAATCAGTAATTTTGATTTTAGTACTTAAGTACATTAAACATTTATTACTTTTGTACTTTTACCTAAGTAAATTTGAAAAGGAGTACTTAATACTTTTACTGGAGTAGTATTTTATTAGGGTATCTGTACTTTTACTCAAGTACTTGATTTGTGTACTTCATCCACCTCTGCATACAAATGCTAAAACATAACAAATGGTAGCAATCACAGTAAAACAATAAAAGGCCCTAAGGACCATACATTACAGCACTTTTATCATAGATAAGAGGTGTTCCTAAACAACACGAAACAGACTGCAATATGATAACCAAGTATAAGTGTAACTGTTGGTGTATACTGTCGGTTTATAATTACCAAACAACATTAAAATAGATTGCAATCAGGTATGCGTATTTCAACTATTTTGTAATGGTTTTGAAACCATTTGAAAATGAAATGTAGGGAAAACTCTATGGAGTCTTCTGTGAGTATGCAGTGTTCTTGGCAGTTCTTTTCTTTTTCTTTTTTTTTTTTTCCATAAAGTAGGTTAAAGTATGCCATTACATTTACTGAGAACAGTACTGAGACAAACCCAGTACTGGCTCAGGTTTCCTTCAGTGTTGGGTGACTGGTGCCTGTTGTTACTATCTGTTTAGTGACCCAAAAAGATAGTAGGCAAAATGAGAAGCGTGTGAAACATTTTAGTGGTGTTTGCAAAGCACAACATCACTATTATTGTCTCACATTTTATTATTATCTCACATTCTTATGGAAAATAGTCTTTAAATATCACTCTATAAACTGTAGCTATCAACTATTTAGAATACACTAGCAACTGTGCAATGCTGGGAAGTTAGCCTAAACTTTTGTACAGAGAACTCAAAACATCTTATGGCCAGGGCTGTATGGAACAAGGTTGTTCCATAACAGCCGTTGCTTAAAGTCTGTATTATCACGTGACCTAGCAGTGTCGATTACGGCACTGCCATTCACAAATCCTCTCCTGTTGCTGCCGCGATTATCTCTAGCACACACGTGCCATATGCGGGAAAAAGCCATGCTCAGAATCGATTCTGAACTAGGGCTGCATGATATATCACATGTGATATTTAATGCGCTTCTTGTCAGTAAAGCCGGTTCTGTAATCAGCGGTAATTTCCATCATGTGCGTGATTTCACATGGAGCTGCATTTACCACACAGAGCCATTGTTCACTGACAAGCTGCGCAAAACCACACTGATAATGATATATATGTTGATTATCATATATATGTGTCTGCGATATTCAGATGTGAAGTGAGTCTCACTACAACCAGGCAATCAAGGTTCACAACCCTGGTCATAACACTTAGTATATGCACTTACACTATCACAATTAATGATCACTTAATTCTGAAGATTTAAAACAATATGAAATTTACAATTGTGGCTTGTTGTCAGACAGTACATACCTCAAAGGTCATTTCATTACATATTCCACACAAAGGGCTTAAAAAATTTTTTTGAGGGAAATTACTCTTTATTGACCAGTAGGTCGAGAATCCACCTCCTGTCCCCCACCGGAAGTGGAGTTAGGCTGGTCAGATGGTCCCTTCTCCCTGGGTCGCATGTCTCAGGAACATTTCGAAGCCTGCCAGGGGTTCTTAGTGCCCTGGCAACAAGCTGGCGGTGCCACCTGCCTGCGAGTGGTGGGCCGTTGTTCAGACCTGACTGCTGGCCCGGGCTGTTGCGCAGCCTCAGCAGTCCTCACAGGGGGCCGTCCCTGGCGATGAGCAGAAGGCGGCTGCTGCTTCAGGGGTGCAGGACTAGGGCCTGACCCCCACCGAGGCAGGATGTTTGATGGCCTCTGTCTGCTTCTTTACCATGGAGTACTGCTGTGCAAATTCTTCCACGGTGTCACCAAAGAGACCAACCTGGGAAAATGGGTGCGTCAAGAAAGCAAATTTTCTCGGCTTTCCACATATCAGCCATGTTGAGCCACAGGTGACGTTCCTGGACCACTCAAGTTCGATCCTGTTGTCTGCCCAGGCAAGCATGGCCACCTTTTCAGCGTTTGCCTCAGACTGAGACGCAACCCCTGTGGAAGCTTGCTCAGCCAAGGCATCAGCTTCTGATGGCTTAAGCCTGCCCTCCGATGCTGCGAGAGACAGTCGGGGTGACCCGGGGTCTTTTAGAAAAGAACGCAAGCCACGAGCACAACGTGCCTATGGCTATGTCCTTGCAAGTGGGACATGAGCCATCTACGAGCACTACTTCAGCGTGAGCATGGCCCAAACACTGAACGCAGCACTTGTGGCGGTTGTTACGAGAAATGAAAAACCCGCAACCAGAAGGGCAAGGATGGAAAGCAATGTTTGCATACACACACAGTTCCGCCCATGAAGCTCTTTTAGAGAATTTACTCTTTTAGGAGGACATTTGCTATTAAAGATCACCGTTAAAGCACCCAGGGGTACTCTCACAACACTTAGCTCCGTATGAGAAGGAAGAGACTGCTGCCCATGCCATAGATCCAATGACCAAGAGATCAAGAGGTGAATGAGTGCTGCTTCTCACGAAGAGACGCTGCATCGGCTCTGAAAAACAGAACGAATGAGCAGATGCTGCCCTGGCCTATTTAAACCCAGATGTCCAGGACGTGTCCAGCTTTTCTCGATGTCAGAAGTGTTTGGGCTCCCAAGAGCGACTCATAGTGTCGGGGCACACGACACAATGTCGAAGTGAACAACCAAAAGCGAACAGATGTCATTTCCCACTATGTTTATAAATGGGACTTTTTTTCCAAACCTTATTAAATTAAATTTCATCTTTCACATAAAATTCTTACATTTTTTCAATTAATTCAGTTAGAATAATAAGACACTCGACAATTGTTACCATTCAAAAAAATAAATAAATAAAAAATCAGTATCAACAAAATATATCTTTTCACTGCAGAGAAAACACAAAACCTGGATCTTAAGTGGAATTATGTACAGCAGTTTCCCACAGACTAAGGCTGTATCTGAAATCTCCCCCATACCCTCATTCACTATTCCCTACATTAGTCCACTCATACAGTTCACTTGAAGGAGTGAATGAAAACGAGTGAGTGAATTCGGACACTGAGTGCACCGGAAGAACTGCCGCTTTTGAAGAGTTTGCTTGCGGTTTAATAATCATTTGAAACGGGTAGCTCCAGTTAGTAAGATTAAAGAATTTATCTTGAACTCTGTCACGGAAATTGTATAAACCATATTTAAACAATTTAATAAATTTACAATGAATTTGTACCCGTGTTGTATTACACTGTATTACGCCGTGGACGAGTGCTTTTAAAATGAATAGATGAGTCAGCTGTGAGGGCCATCTTCTGGCGAGATGTGGGAATTCATTTGGCGTGTGACACTCGCAGTGCATTATGGGTTATCTATAGCCGTTGAGTGTACATCGGTTGTACTCTTATTTTTGCGGTGCATTGTGGGATTGAATGAGTGCACTCGAGAACATTCACTATGGTTTCGGACTCTACTAAAAATGGCTGTCCCCTCAAATAGTGCCCTATTTGAGGGTATAGGGAGCGATTTCGGATACAGCCTTACACTCAATATGTGGTGGGTGAAATATATACCGGTTCACATTTACAACTCGGTTCTGCATGTTTGCTGCGTAAAAACAGTTGATTTTCCTGTTGGTCTGAACGAAAACAGCAGATGGGCTGGTTAAAAAAGAAAATTCCTTCTCTGCCAGCAGGAGGCGCTTTTAGAACTGCAGATATAGAGGTTTCCCCCGGTAACAGCTGTAATCAAATCAGCGCTGCGCTCATGAATGCTACTTTATCAGCCATTATTGGAAAAATTAAATGAAAGTTACATTGAAGGTTTTCTGAAGACAATCGGTTCCCTTAAAAGATACATTCATATAAAAACACTGCAAATTACTGTTTTAATGAGTGAGTCATTTAGTCATTCATTCAGCCGATTCATTCAAACAGATGATTCATTCAGAAACGAGGGAAGTAATTTTCTTTTATGAATGGGTTACTGAATCATTGACTCGATTTGTTCAAAATCGTAGATTCATTCAGTAACGAAACACTGCTATGTTGCTCGCCTGCTCAGAGAGACACAACAGTTCTGCTGCGGCTTTGATTGAAACTATTTTCGTTTGTGAAATTGAGCAGAAATAGTCAACGTTGTGTCTAAAATGTAAGTCACTTAATTTTAACTTCTTGTTTATTTAACTAATATTGTATGAAATCAGTGTCACATTGCAATCGTGATTATATTTTAGGAAACATCTTGGTTGTGTAATGTTGCTTACCTATATCATATATTATAAATATATTTTAAATTGTTTTTTTAGATCACACTGGCAAGCCTCTTTCCATTGTATTACTATAAAATCATTACACTGCAATAATATAACAACTTTCCTAGCTCTTTATGGACTTAAGCACATATTACTCTCCTTACATATCACTGTCAATCCTTGTCTATTTTCTTCAATGGTGAGGCCAGAAATTTTATAGTGAGTGGACCTTGGTGCCTACTCTCAAACTAAAGTACATTATTTTACAATACATGAGATAAAAATAAGGATGCAAATTTTGTCAGGTGAAAACCTGTTTTTGGCTCATGAAGAAAAAGGACAAAACTATGAGCCGAAAATATATGAATGAATGAGGCATTTATATAGTGCTTCATTGTGTATTGCTGTACACCCAAAGCACTTTACAATCATATGGGGGATCTCTCCTCAAACACCACCAGTGTGCAGCATTCACTTGGATGATGCGACAGCAGCCACAGTACAATGACGCCAGTGCGCTCACCACACACCAGCTACAGGTGGAGAGGAGAGAGAGATAGAGCCAATTCAGAGGAAACAGATTGTTAGGAGGCCATGATTGATAAGGGCCAATGAAGGGAATTTGGCCAGGACACCGGGGATACACCCCTGCTCTTCACGAGAAGTGCCATGGGAGTTTTAATGACCACAGAGGGTCAAGGCCTCGGTTTAACGTCTCATCCTCAGGGCAGTGCTTTTTACAGTATAATGTCCCCGTCACTATACTGGGACTTAAGGAGAAGTCGTGGAGGGGAAGTTGTGGCATAATGGTTAGGGAGTTGAAGGTTGAAGGTTGCCGGTTCACACCGGCAGGAATTGAAGGTGGGGGTTGTGAATGAACAGCACTCTCTCTGCCTTCGATACCTTGACTGAGGTGCCCTTGAGCAAGGCACCGAACCCCTAATTGCTCCCCGGGCGCTGGAGCAATGGCTGCCCACTTCGCCGGGTGTGTGTGCGTTTTTTCACTATTCACTGCTGTGTGTGTGCACGTGGATGGGTTAAATGCAGAGCACCAATTTTGAGTATGGGTCACCGTACTTGACAATACGTCACGACTTTCACTTTTTCACTTTTAAGGACCCACACAGACCCCACACAGGGGTGAGCACCCCCTGCTAGTCTCACTAACACCTCTTCCAAAGGCAGCCTAGTTTTCCCAGGAGGTCTCCCATCAAGGTACTGACCAGGCTCAACCCTGCTTAGCTTCAATGGGCAACCAGTCTTGGGCTGCAGGGTGATATGGCTGTGGCCTAAATTAAAAATAAACATGTTACTGTGACCTATTAAGCATCATACATGACATAGTTTTGTGTCATATATTGTTGAAAAGGTCTCAACTAACAGAATGCAACTAGTGTAATTGTTTCAGGTAGAGACCAAACAATACAAAAAAAATTGCAAGTACATGCAAATAGTATACACATCTTTTAGGCCATGTTTGTTACAATAGCTGCTTTTCCACTGGCAGGCCTGTGCGAGCCAGGGATAACAACAAGCTGGGCAGAGCCAATAGCCTTAGACTTCAAGCTGTGTTTACACTGTTTGACCAGTGCTACTCTAAAACCTGCCCTTAACACATCTCCCTGAAACAAACATCACTCAACATTTCAGATGTTCTGAAGAGACAGAACAAATATGGCAATGGCTATCATACATAAAGTCTCAAATGTGGATGTTAGCTGATTGCTTGATATGAAATCATGGTCATCACTGCTGCTCATTTCCCATATCCAAACTCTGATAAACTCCACCTTTGTTCATCTAAACATCTCCAGTGAGCCTGCTTTAGATCAAGGTATTTGGCGGGCAGAAAATCCCTGGCCGTTGGCCCAGAGGACACCCCAAGCAGGCCCAATCAATACCCGGAAGTGAAAACACGACTGGCCCTGGCACGCACAGTAGAAATGGATCGGTTCCTACCAAAATGTGCTTACATGTGGTCACATATGAATAAAACTATCATCTTATTCGTTGGATATCACTTGTTTATGTTCTGGCATTTCGTTCACAGTGGTCATCCATTAAGATGAATTGTCAAGTCAGCTCCATGGACTAGAGGTTGTTAGACACACACACACACACACACACACGTTGGTATTGGAGGTTTACCGGGACTCATAGGCATAATGGTTTTTATACTGTATTTTCTTCACACTTTTTGGCGTGTTCGCACCGCAGGAACTAGGAACAGTTTTAGTTCTAGGAACTCTGTTTGGGGGAACTAAATTAGCTCCTACTTCAGAGTAGGGTCTAAAACTGTTCTATAGGAACTACCAGTGAGGTAAGTGTACGCTGATTGGCCAAACACAAACGAAACACTGGCTACCTGACATTTTTAATAAGCAGAGTAAAAATATTTATTCCATGAACATGGACAAAAGCGATAATAACGCGATAATAAAGTTATAATTTAGCTACCTGTTATCTGCACATAACAAAAAAAGGTCACATCACAGCGTCCTCCATTCACAGGTTGTTGACATTTGTAAATGCCACAAATAAAGATGTTGCTGTCGGCCACTTCAGAGTTCCTGCTGCCGGTATGACTGCAACTAGGAAAACGGCCCGATGGGGAAATTGGTTCTCTAGGAACCACCACGCTGGCAATTTCTTATAACTGAGTTTTTATAACTATGCAGTGCGAAAGCGCCTATTAGAAAAATTAGTGTCCTCCAACAAGATCTCATGATAATTCGTATGTATTTTACTTAAAATGTGGTTCTACAAAATGTGCATTTACTTATGTTTTCACAGACATTAAAACGTACAATACTGACGTATTTACAGCATCTAAAAGTACACATACTTACATATTTTCAATATTTAAACGTACAAAACTGATGTATTGATGACATCTAAAAATGAATAACGTACTTATGAATATTGAAATCACGGCTTTAATTTTATTGTTGTTTTTAGCTGTCATATCAATGGCCTTATGTTTTCAATTGCATTAATAAATTGTTTAGTTAAAATGAGATGATAAAATTGTGTTCTGTGTGATTTCTGCAGCCAGCTCGTTTCATAGAATACATAATGTTAAACAAGACTATACTAAACCCTTAAAATGAATAACATTTCTGCAATCGATTAACCATTACTTATGTAATATTTACTTTGTTTGCCATGGCACACAAAAGGCTCCTCACACAAATCTACTGTATTCCACCAGAGAGGACTGCGGATGCAACGCATCGTCATTTGTATTATTTTTGGTACTGCTTTTGACATTTTTGCAATAAATGATTGTGATTGCACTTATCAGTCTGTCATGCTTTTCTTATACTGTGGAGAAATAGTTATGGTTAGGTTTAAAAGTAGGACTGGGATTAGTGACTATAAAAAATATTTTTAATGCTACAGTGGGGAAAAATTATTTGATCCCCTGCTGATTTTGTACATTTGCCCACTGACAAAGAAATGATCAGTCTATAATTTTAATGGTAGGTTTATTTGAATAATGAGAGACAGAATAACAACAAAGAAATCCAGAAAAGCTCATTTCAAAAAAGTTTGAATTGATTTGCATTTTAATGAGTCAAATAAGTATTTGATCCCTTCGCAAAACATAACAGTACTTGGTGGCAAAACCCTCGTTGGCAATCACAGAGGTCAGACGTTTCTTGTAGTTGGCCACCAGGTTTGCACACATTTTAGGAGGGATTTTGTCCCACTCCTCTTTGCAGATCCTCTCCAAGTCATTAAGGTTTTCAGGCTGACGTTTGGCAACTCGAACCTTCAGCTCCCTCCACACATTTTCTATAGGATTAAGGTCTGGAGACTGGCTTGGCCACTCCAGGACCTTAATGTGCTTCTTCTTGAGCCACTCCATTGTTACCCTGGCCATGTGTTTTGGGTCATTGTCATGCTGGAATACCCATTCACAACCCATTTTCAATGCCCTGACTGGCTTCAATGCCCTGGCCCTGATGGTACATGGCCCCGTCCATCGTCCCTTTGATGCGGTGCAATTGTCCTCTCCCCTTAGCAGAAAAACACCCCCAAAGCATAATGTTTCCACCTCCATGTTTGACAGTGGGGATGGTGTTCTTGGGGTCATAGGCAGCATTCCTCCTCCTCCAAACATGGCGAGTTGAGTTGATGCCAAAAAGCTCGATTTTGGTCTCATCTGACCACAACACTTTCACCCAGTTCTCCTCTGAATCATTGGCAAACTTCAGACGGGCCTGTACATGTGCTTTCTTCAGCAGGGGGACCTTGCGGGTGCTGCTGGATTTCAGTCCTTCACGACGTAGTGTGTTACCAATTGTTTTCTTGGTGACTATGGTCCCAGCTGCCTTGAGATCATTGACAAGATCCTCCCATGTAGTTCTGGTCTGATTCCTCACCGTTCTCATGATCATTGAAACTCCACGAGGTGAGATCTTGCATGGAGCCCCAGTCCGAGGGAGATTGACAGTTATTTTGTGTTTCTTCCATTTACGAATAATCGCACCAACTGTTGTCACCTTCTCACCAAGCTGCTTGGCGATGGACTTGTAGCCCATTCCAGCTTTATGTAGGTCTACAATCTTGTCCCTGATATCCTTGGACAGCTCTTTGGTCTTGGCCATGGTGGAGAGTTTGGAATCTGATTGATTGATTGCTTCTGTGGACAGGTTGTCTTTTATACAGTTAACAACCTGAGATCAGGAGCACTCCCTTTAAGAGAGTGCTCCTAATCTCAGCTCCTTACCTGTATAAAAGACACCTGGGAGCCAGAAATCTTGCTGACTGATAGGGGATCAAGTACTTATTTGACTCATTAAAATGCAAATCAATGTATAACTTTTTTGAAATGCGTTTTTCTGGATTTTTTTTGTTGTTATTCTGTCTCTAACTGTTCAAATAAACCTACCATTAAAATTATAGACTGATCATCATTTCTTTGTCAGTGGGCAAACGTACAAAATCAGCAGGGGATCAAATAATTTTTTTCCCCACTGTATATACATACATACATACATACATACATACATACATTATATATGTATGTATATGGATCAGTGACAAAAAGGGGTTTGGCAAGATGAGAAATTCAAAAATCTTTTAAAAACTTGTTTTAAAAGCATGCATCGGGTATTTTAAAATGTACACAGTGTGTTTGTTGATTTTATGTAATTAAAAATGACATATGCACCCTTTTTTTTTATTTTATTTTTTTTTACAAAAGTTAAGACTGAATGAACATGAAAATGTCAAATGGTGTAACCGCCAAAGGATGAGAAATATTAAATATTGTATCCACCTAGATGGCATGTAAGCTTACTCATAGAAATAAATACTTCATTTTTAAAATATCACACAAAAATAGATTTTATTAGCTATCTCAATGTAAATTTTAACGCGGTTTTGCAATATTTGGCAGAACATATGCTGAAAACACCTCTGATTTCTAAATAATCTTTGACAAATTATGTAAATTTTTTTAAAAAACAATATTATTATACTAAACTACATGGACATTTTATTCCACATTAATTTTCCTGTATATAATTATATTTTTATGAAAAATACTGGTTATGCCAATTTACACAAACCAGTTCACCACCTGACCATGTTGCTTCTACAGCCAAAGGCCATTGTTTGTTGAAGAAATTGGCATCAATGCACTTTTGTAAGAACAATATCCATATTTAAAACTTTATAAACCATAATCTCTAGCTTCTGCTATCTGTCGTACTTGCGTTCACGAGAGAGTGGCGTTCCAGCAGATGATGTAGAACGTAGACATAGCGTAAGCACTAGTGAAAATATGCTAGTCTCGCGAGAACCAAGTTTTGTTTACAGCAAAGGAAAACCAATCTTTTCTTGGTTATATCGAAATCCTTTGACATTTTTCTTTACAAATCCTTGTTTTATACTTCTAATTCGTGACCGGTATTTTGTTTTGCTCCTCCTTCTCTCCTCTACGCTTCCGTTCACCCATTCACTGCCATTATAATGCTTGGAACAGCCAGGACATTTTTTTTTAATATAACGCTGATTGTATTCGTCTGAAAGAAGAAAGTCATATGCACCTTGGATGGCTTGAAGGTGAGTAAATCAGGTGGTAGTTTTCATTCTTGGGTGAACTATCCCTTTAAAATTTTAAGTGAATGGAATAGAAATTCCACTTTTAGAATGAAAATTTCCAGATAATTTACTCACCCCCCTGTCATCCAAGATATTCATGTCTGTCTTTCTTCAGTCGCAAAGAAATTTTTAATTTTTTAAATTTTTTGGGGAAAACATTCCAGTATTTCTCTCCATATAGTGGACTTCAATGGTGCTCAACGGATTAAGGTTAAAAATGCAGTTTCAGTGCAGCTTCGAAGGGCTCTAAACGATCCCAGCCGAGGAATAAGGGTCTTATCTAGCGAAAAAAAGTTATTTTCTAAAAAAAAAAAAAAAAAAAATACAAATTTATTGACTTCTTAACCTCAAATGTTCATCTTGTCTTGCTCTGCGATGCGCATTTGTACTCTGTGCACTCCGGTTCAAGACAGTTAGGGTAGGTCGAAAAAATCCTATCTCATTTTCTCCTCCAACTTCAAAATTGTCCTAAATCGCTGTTTTACCTTTTTTGTATTGGGCGTTTGACCTTCTTTGCATGTTCACTTTGTAAACACTGGGTCGGTACTTCTGCAGCAATGTAGGATGATTTTGAAGTCAAATTTGGTGACCTCTGGTGGTGAGCGACCGGAAGTGCATGGACAGGATTCGTGACATAGCCCGTGACATAGCCCGTGACATAGGAACTGATAAACAGCTCATGGACTGATACAGGGCAGGCAGATAGTACGACATCAGAATTGTCAATTGGATCGAAACAGGTTGATTCTGGATAGGCTGATAGTTCATAATTGGCCTCTATGGCCAGTTCAGAGCAGGGCAACAGTTCAAGAGCGGCCTCTGTGGCCGTGACAGAACAGGATGAGCTTTCAGAGACAGCCCTACTAGCTGCGACAGGACAGGACGAGGATTCATTGACGGCCTCCATAGCCGTGACAGGGCAGGACGAGAGCTCACAGATGGCCTCCTTAGCCGTGACAGGACAGGGCAAGAGCTCACAGACGGCCTCCTTAGCCGTGATAGGACAAGGCAGAGAGATAATCCAGGTACATGAGCAATAATCCAAACGAGGTGCAAACAGAGTCCGAACGGCAAGGCAAGGGTTAATCCAGATAACACGGGCAAGAATCAGAACACGAGAAAACAAGGCAAGGCAAAACTATGATAACTAAAGTGGGCTCCGTAGAGTAGCTATCCCTATGAAAGTGATATACGCTAAACAATACTCGGCAGTGAGGGAGAGGAAGTCCATGGCTTAAGTAAGGGGTGTAATGGGAATCAGCTGTATGATCAGTCTCAGATGTGAGCATGTGATTAGTGAATTGGCTGCTGAGAAATGTAGTCTGGGGGTGACGTGCAACAGTTAGTGTAGTGCAAGAGTCCATGTAGTGAGCGGATGACCTCTGGTGGTGAGCGACCGGAAGTGCATGGACAGGATTCGTGACATTCACTGCATGTATTTATGTGAATGAGTTTAATATGTAATATTTATATTAAATATTAATATAAATAATAACAGTCACTTCTGGTCTTGTACTGTGTTGCATATAGGGTTGGGTATCGTTTGGGTTTTTTCGATACCGGTGCCAAATCGATACTTTTAAAATGGTACCGGTGCCTGAACCGATACTTATATCAAAAATTACCAATTAATAATTGGATTGACAATTAGCACTAAAAACATGATGTCTTTTTCATTCATACTGGATGCGAGAGGGCGCCTTCGCACAAAAAATTCACAAATCCAGTCACAGAAGAAGCGGAACTCATGAAGCTCCAGGAAATCCCCAATATGGACAAAGGCATTGCTATCGCTGCAACTGAGTAAACAGAAGATATAAACGTTTTGAATGATAAAACAAATACAATAAACACTCGACTACGACAATGTATAGTTTATATGTGTTATTCAAAGTAAGTAGTATATTTATAATCCATTGCTAATCGATGTATTTATTAGTAGCCTGTGGAATTTTCTGCCTCATTCTGTGACAAGAAACTGCATCAGATCACAAAAGGAAGCATTTAACTGGTGTTGTGGACTAAAAAGATTATAATGTTCTCTTTTGTTGGACAACAGGTTTAAAAACGTGAATACAAGAGAATTTTAGCTTTAGGCATTTTAATTTAAGCATGTTTAGCTTAGCTAATTAATGGAAGGCTACCTGCTGCTGGTCAGAGCAAGTGTAATTTCTGCATTCACGCACTCCTCGGATGCTCTCATTTTCCGAGTTGTGCTTTTAAGTCAGAATGTGAAAACAGCACACTCGCTTTGAAAAGTGAAAAAGTGAAAGTCGTGACGTATTGTCAAGTATGGTGACCCATACTCGAAATTGGTGCTCTGCATTTAACCCATCCAAGTGCACACACACAGCAGTGAATAGTGAACAAAATGCACACACACACACCGTGAACACACACCCAGAGCAGTGGGCAGCCATTACTCCAGCGCCCGGGGAGCAATTGGGGGTTCGGTGCCTTGCTCAAGGGCACCTCAGTCATGGTATCGAAGGCAGAGAGAGTGCTGTTCATTCACAGTCCCCACCTTCAATTCCTGCCGGTGCGAGAATCGAACCGGCAACCTTCAGGTTACAAGCCTGACTCCCTAACCATTAGGCCACGACTTTACTACAAAGATTTGTTGGACTTGTTGTATTAGAGCTTTCCGACTTGAGTTCATGTGCATTTTCTCAGTCGGGAAATTATTTTTCACGTGCGGTGCCGGTGATGATGCTTCTTATGTACGTTTCGGAGAAACAAAGGACAAATATTTCAATCGATCGCTCAGGCATGGCACCGAAATGAGGCATCGAAATCTCCGTTCTGATTCGGTTCTAGTACATACCGGTTACATAGGTAACGGTGCCATATTGGTACAGGGTTTCGGTACCCAACCCTAATCGCATACCTTTTCAGTGTCATGCACTTTCTTAGCCCTTTGTTGTGATAAACAGTAAAGTGTGTTCAAGCGCTAGCAAAAGACAGTGTAAAGAAATACTCTTTGTGAGAAGAAATCTATCAGCGGAAGTTAAAAGCAGATCGTAAGTGTATTTATGTCTTGTCTCATTAGTGTTTAGTGCAGTTGTCAGTGCTAGGAAACACTTGTTTTGTTTACTGTGTTGAGACATGCTGAAGTCGCGTTTGGTCTCGTACTGTATCGCATACCTTGTCAGTGTCGTGCACTTGCTTTGCCCTTTGTTATGATAAACAGTAAAGTGTGTTCAAGCCCTAGCAAAAAACAGTGTAAAGAAATACTCTTTGTGAGAAGCAGTCTATCAGTGGAAGTTAAAAGCAGATCGTAAGTGTATTTATTTCTTGTCTCATTAGCGTTTAGCACAGTTGTCATTGCTAGGAAACGCTTGTTTTGTTTACTGTGTTGAGATGTGCTGGTCTCGTTTGGTCTCGTACTGTATCCCATACCTTGCCAGTGTCGTGCGCTTGCTTAGCCTTTTGTTGTGATAAACAGTAAAGTGTATTCAGCTGAATTCAATTTTCGTTTGGTCAAACGGGTATAAAAATGGTTAGTATACCATGGCAGCCCTCGTATGAAGCCCTCCTTGTGTGAAGACCGAAGAGTGTAAAGATCGTACGACTCCACCGTGCAGGGACACCGGCAAGGGACATAAGGAGGGACATCGCTTTTGATTCATCCTCTTTTCTACACCTTGCTTCAGTTCTGCTTCAGTTTTTATGACCAACTCTTACTGTGTGTTTCCATATCCCTACTATTACTACCACTCGCAAACCACGCATAACACACTATAGGCAACGCAATCCTAACAACCTGCGCACTTTGCCTATGTCTGCTAATACATTACTTTCTTTTTCTATTGGTCTCTGGAATTGTCAGTCTGCAGTAAACAAAGCAGATTTCATTACATCTTTTACTAGTCATTCAAGACTAAACCTCATGGCCCTGACAGAGACGTGGATCAAACCATAAGACACTGCTACTCCTGCAGCACTCTCAAATAATTTCTCATTTTCCAACACTCCCCGTCTGACTGGAAGAGGTGGAGGTACTGGTCTGCTTATCTCTAATGATTGGAAATTTATTCCTTTACCTTCTCTGGATATTGACAGCTTATTTGAATCACATTCAGTCACTATTACCCACCCTTTTAAAATCCATTTTGTAGTTGTTTATCAACCCCCAGGACCAAAAGGTAACATCTTGGATGAATTAGATGTGCTGCTCTCACCTTTCCTGAGGATGGTACTCCCCTAGTTATGCTTGGAGAATTCAACATCCACCTAGATAAACCTCAGGCTGCAGACTTGCCTCTTTTGATCTCAAGAGAGTATTAACTGATCATGTACTGGTAACTCCACTGCACACCTCGGATCACTTCCTCCTCACTCTTAACCTCAACATGGTTCCTGACACAACACATACCCCTCCACATGTCATCTTTCGACATAACCTATGGTCACTCTCACCCTCCCGGCTATCTGCTATGGTTTCATCGTATCTTCCTCCCCTTAAACAGTTAGCATCTCTTGATGCTAACAGTGCTACTGATACTCTCTTACATCTTGTTTAGACACTGTCTGCCCCTTGTCTTCCAGCCCAGCCCGTACCACCCCTTCTGCCCCTTGGCTGTCGGATGTTCTCCGTGAACATCGTTCTAAGCTCAGGGCTACTGAAAGGGTGTGGCACAAATCAAAAAATCCTACTGACCTTAATGTGTATCAGTCACTCCTATCTTCCTTCTCTGCTAATGTCTCCACTGCTAAAAGGACATACTATCATAACAAAATTAACAATTCATCTAACTCTTGCATGCTCTTTAAAACATTTTCTTCCCTCCTTTGTTCTCCTCCTCCCCCTCCTTCATCAGCTGCTGACGACTTTGCCACATTCCTCATTAATAAAATTAAATTCATCAGTGCACAATTTTCCACACCACAATCTGTCAAGCACATCTTACCAGCAAACATACACTCGTTCACATCCTTCTCTTCACTCTCTGAGGCAGAAGTCTCCAAACTCATCCTTTCTAATCATCCTACTACTTGTCCACTTGATCCTATTTCATCTCATCTCCTTCAAGCCATTTCTCCTGCAGTTGTACGAGCACTCACTCACATCATTAACACATCCCTTCACACTGGTGTTTTTGGTGTTTCAGCATTTAGACAGGCTCGTATAACCCCACTACTTAAGAAACCCACCCTTAACCCATCTCTTTGAGAGAACTACAGACCGGTTTCTCTTCTTCCTTTCATTGCAAAAACACTTGAACGAGTTGTGTTCAACCAAGTCTCTGCCTTTCTCACATAATACAACCTCCTCGACAGCAACCAGTCTGGTTTCAGAAGTGGACATTCAACCGAGACTGCCTTGCTCTCAGTTGTTGAAGCCCTAAGACTGGCAAGAGCGGATTCCAAATCTTCAGTACTTATCTTGCTGGATCTGTCTGCTGCTTTTGACATGGTTAACCACCAGATCCTCCTGTCAACCCTATTGACAAAGGGCATCTCAGGAACCGCACTCCAGTGGTTTGAGTCTTACCTCTCAGATAGGTCCTTCAAGGTATCTTGGAGAAGTGAGGTGTCCAAGTCGCAGCATCTAACTACTGGGGTGCCTTAGGGCTCAGTTCTTGGGCCACTTCTCTGTCTACATGGCATCACTAGGTTCTGTCATTCAGAAACATGGCTTTTCATATCACTGCTATGCTGATGACACTCAACTCTACCTCTCATTCCATCCTGATGATCCGACGATAGCTGCTCGCATCTCAGCTTGTCTTAACAGACATTGCTTGCTGGATGAAAGACCATCACCTTCAACTCAACCTTGCCAAGACAGAACTGCTTGTGGTTCCATCAAACCCATCGTTTCATCACAATTTCACCATCCAGTTAGGCACATCAACCATAACTCCTTCAAAAACAGCCAGAAACCATGGAGTTATGATTGATGATCAGCTGACTTTGGTTTGAGGTTTGCTTTATTCAACATCAAGAAGATCAGGACCATTCTTTTGGAACATGCTTCACAACTCCTTGTTCAAACTCTTGTTCTGTCCAGGCTGGACTATTGCAGTGCTCTCTTGGCAGGTCTTCCAGCCAGTTCTATAAAACCTTTACAATTAAGCTGAGCTAATTTAGCTGAGTCCTTAACCATCTTCAAGAATCGGCTAAAAACACATCTCTTCTATCTTTATTTGGCCCTCTAACTCTAGCACTCTCTATTCTAATTCTATTCTAAAAACAAACAAACAAAAAACACTAGCTTTTCTAATCTTTTTGTATTCTATCTGTTTTCTTTTTAATTATATATTATAGTATTATTAGCACACTCCGTGACTAAAACAAGAATCATCTTGGATCTCATATTTATCACAATTATACAAACCTACAGTTCAAATAAACAATCATCAATATCTACTCCACCAATTAACTTTAAATTGTATAACAATGGAAAATTCAATAATTCAAAACATCAGAAATACATAGTCATAGACAATCGTTTTTCACACTGTTAATACTCAAAATGTATTATATAAAATATTAAAGATGAATTCGACCAATTATAATTCATTAAGAGAAAACTGAATGATCTAATTCCTCATTCATGCTATTTGGGGTCAGTGATTTAAGTTTATGAATCAAAAATGCTTCTCGTTTCAATAGTTTTTTTTTATTTATATTACCTCCTCTACGTGACCCAAAAACCTCCTCTATTCCTATGCATTCCAATTGTTTGATGTCCCAATTCAATTCAAATGTCTTGCTACTGAAGAGGTTATATCTTGTCATCGTATACTAGACTTATGTTTATTAATTCGTAATTTCAACTGATGCGATGATTTTCCTAAATATATTGACAGGGACATTTTAACATATAGATCACATTACGAGTTGAACAGGTAATACAAGATGTAATTTTAAAACATTTCCGTGTTACTAGTGTCAGGATTATCTTGTGTGTCTTGTTTCCCTTCCTCTTGTATGCCCGTATTTGGTTAGTTTCTTGTTCCTGTGATTATTAGTTAATTATGTTCCAGTTGTGTGTTTAATTATCTAGTTACGTCGTGTACTTATAGTGTGTCCTGCCCTGTGTTTCTTGTCGAGTATTAAACGTCATCTCTGTCTGTCGCATGTGTGTTTCCAGCCTGTGATGTACTTCCCTGTTTGATTTCATTAAAGACTTAAGTTGGATTATTCACGTCTCCCCATTCCTGGTCTCAGTCTCCCCGTGAGAATCGTAACAGAATACTCGACCAAAAAAAGTAAGCGGCGCTCCCTTTCCCCGTGTTTTGTTTTCCGGTTTAGAAAAGTTTTTGTTTGTTCGTTTTGTTAAGCCCGCCGCCGCAAACCCAAGGCCGCCACCGTCTGCAGCTGGTACCTGCCAGCTGGACGGATTTCAGCCAGGTTCGGCTGCCATGCCTGCCACCGTTCGCGGCTCAGTCAAGGCCGCCGATGTTCACGGCTCAGTCAAGGCTGATGTTCGCAGCTCCCTCAAGGCCGATGTTCGCAGCTCCCTCAAGCCCACCGCCGTTCGCAGCTTAGTCAAGGCCACTGCCCGCGGCTCACGCAAGCCCGCCGGCTGCTGCTCCCTCAGTGCTCCTGGACATGGAGCTGCCCTCCAGTGCCCGCTCCTCGAAAGCGCCTGCCAGAGCGCCCTCCAGTGCCTTTCCCAAGTCAGGTCATGTCCCCTGCAGTCTTGTCCAGTCGTCCGGAACCCATTCGAGTCGGTCTTGTCGGTCATGTCATGTCTGTGGGGGTTTCGCTGGAGCAAGAAGCTTTTCTTGTCAAGGCCAAGGAGGCCCTATCCCAAGCCGCTTGCTTATCAGGACGCCCCGACAGAAGCAGTTCCCGAGTGTACCCATGAGAGGGCCCCTGATGCCTCAGCCAGCACACGGAGTGCTGTTCAGCCCCAGTCATGCCCAGAATGGTCCTTGGATTCCGAGCCTAGCCCTATTGGGGCTCATGTTCCGGAAGATAACCCACGGAAGACTCCAGCTCCTGTTCCCCAGTCAAAATTTCCAAGTTGAGCCCAGGAGAGGCTCCAATTCCCGAGTCGAGCCCAGGAAGGGCTCCAATTCCTAAGTCGAGCCCAAGAAGGGCTCCAGTTCCGGAATCGAGCCCAGGAGAGGCTTCAGTTCCCGAGTCGAGCCCAGGAGAGGCTTCAGTTCCCGAATCGAGCCCAGGAGAGGCTCCAGTTCCCGAGTCGAGCCCAGGAGAGGCTCCAGTTCCCGAGTCGAGCCCAGGAGAGGCTCCAGTTCCCAAATCGAGCCCAGGAGAGGCTCCAGTTCCAGAGTCGAGCCCAGGGGAAGCTCCAGTTCCCGAGTCGAGCCCAGAAGAGGCTCCTGATCCCCAGTTCAGCCCAGAGAGGGCTCTGGATCCCCAGTTCAGCCCAGAGAGGGCTCTGGATCCCCAGTTCAGCCCAGAGAGGGCTCCTGATCTCCAGTTAAGCCCCGTAAGTTCCTCCAAGTATTTTGGGGGGAGGGGGAGTATGGCTATTGCCGTAGTGGCCGGGACTGGAGCCACGGCCTCGAAGGCTGCACCGCCATGGCCTCCTGAGCTTCCTGCATCGTCATGGCCTCCTGAACTCCCTGACCCGCCATGACCTCTTGAACTCCCTGACGCACCGTGGGTGCCGCCCTAGAGGCCATCTGTCCTGTGTTTGTTTTCCTGTTCCTGGAGGCCTCCAGAGCGCCCACCCCCCCTCCCCATTGGATGGCATATGGCGCGAGGACGCACCTTCAGAGGGGAGGTGTAATGTCAGGATTGTCTTGTCTTGTTTCCCTTCCTCTTGTATGCCCATATTTGGTTAGTTTCCTGTTCCTGTGATTATTAGTTAATTATGTTCCAGTTGTGTGTTTAATTATCTAGTTACGTCATGTACTTATAGTGTGTCCTTCCCTGTGTTTCCTGTCGAGTATTAAACGTCATCTCTGTCTGTCGCGTGTGTGTTTCCAGCCTGTGATGTACTTCCCTGTTTGATTTCATTAAAGACTTTAGTTGGATTATTCACGTTTCCTCCCCGTTCCTGGTCTCCGTCTCCCCGTGAGAATCGTGACAACTGGACACATAAACTCTTTAGACTTACAATTTCGTCATGTGGCACAGTTTCTAAACGGTAAACAGCCTTGTATATATGCATAGGAATAGAGGAGGTTTTTGGGTCACGTAGAGGAGGTAATATAAATAAAGAACTATTGAAACGAGAAGCATTTTGGATTCATAAACTTAAATCACTGACCCCAAATCGCATGAATGAGGAATTAGATCTTTCTGTTTTCCTTTAATAAATTATAATTGGTCGAATTCATCTTTAATATTTTATATAATAAATTTTGAGTATTAACAGTGTGAAAAACAATGATTGTCTATGACGATGTATTTCTGATGTTTTGAATTATTGAATTATCCATTGTTATACAATTTAAAGTTAATTGGTGGAGTAGATATTGATAATTGTTTATTTGAACACTAAGTTTGTATAATTGTGATAAATATGAGATCCAAGATAATTCTTGTTTTATTCACGGAGTGTGCGACGTAATAGTGGAAGTGATATTTTGAGTTGTGTGCATATATACATGAAAATTGTCCAGTATTTAAATGAAAATGATCTAATGATTTTAGTTGGCTAATGAATGATGACGTCAACATAATTAGTGATTTGAAAAGTGGGTTTAGAGATTGAATTGCTGTACACACTGAGGAAGGCTTTGAGCCGAAACGTTTGTGTCTTTTCCCATTGGTGATGATTGTTAAATAAAACGTAAAAGAAGACTGTTCTCGTGAGTGCGGATCATAATTTTCTATTTTTATTTATTATATTATTTTAAAAAAAAACTTTGCTATGTGTACTGCGTTAAGCTAACTGAGACTTATTGCATTTGCATATCATTACTCTTTTGTTGATTTTGATTTCTTCCATTGTCCTCATTTGTAAGTCGCTTTGGATAAAAGCATCTGCTAAATGACGAAATGTAATATTAAGAAAGCATAGGTAACATTAAATATACATGTATATTTAATGTTACCTACTGTATGCTTTCTTAATATTAAAGGGGTCATGAACTGCCTTTGTTTTTTATTTTGTCTGAGGTCCACTTATAGTGATATAAAGATTTTTACATCAAAAAACATCATAATTTAGAAGTAATAAGCTATTTTTTGTCCTGTTTTGACCCCTCTCATTGGAATGTTCCGTTTGAATAGCCGTGGTGGATTGTAGACTGGGAAGTAAGTGCCCACTGGTTTGGCTTACAGTTGTGTAGTCCTCTGCTCAATCTGACTTGTGTTGCAGCTTGGAATTAAAACATACCATGCTGGTTTGTCTGGCCAGAGGAGAATTGGCCCCCCAGCTGAGCCTAGTTTCTTCCAAGGTGTTTTTTTTTTCTCCATTTTCTGTCACCAATGGAGTTTTGGTTCCTTGCCACTGTCGCCTTTGGCTTGCTTAGTTGGGGACCCTTAATTTCTGGCAATATTGTCGACTTGATTGATTGCACAGACACTATTGGAAGAGAGCTGAACTGGATGATGTTGACATCACAGATTCATCAATAATCTGACTTTAACTGAAAAATTAACTATTTTTCATTGTTCTCTTGCATTATTGACAAACTATTTTCCTGTTTGACACTGTAAAACTGCTTTGAAACAATCTGTATTGTATAAAACGCTACAAAAATAAGGTGACTTGACTATGCTTGACAGCCTACATCTTTCATAGATGGACTCTGCTGTATTAAGGTTAAAAATGCATACTACTCAGTACATATCAAGCGATCTCTAATAACAGACAAAGCAGACTAAGAAGCATGCTGTACTGAAGTTGTGAATATGATGTATGAATCTTAAAGTAGTGTCGTATAACTCACGTGGGTTGCGCTTGGGATGGAGTATTGGTGATAAAGCGCAACGCAGTGTTGTTGAAAAGCTATTGGAGAATGCGGATATTGTGTGTGTGTGCAAGAGACTTTTTTTATCCAAGCAAGATTTAGATAAACTTAACATTGTTAATAATGATTTTTATGGGGTAGGAGAATCCACAACTGATTTAAGTGTGGGAATTTTGCGAGGTAGATTACCAGGGGGTGTGGTTGTCTTCTGGCATAAGAAGTATGAACCATTGATTAGTGTGATCAGATTTGATGTAGACTGGTGTTTAGGAATTAAAGTGGAACATAATAGAAATGTTTTTATAATTTTGAATGTGTGTACTCCTTATGAATGTTGTCAGAATGAAGATGAATATATAAATAGACTTGCTTTTCTGAGCTGTTTCATAAAAGCAAGTGTACATGTATATTTATAGTAGGGGACATGAATGCTGATATATCAGATATAAAATCCTTGTTCGGTCAACATCTAATCAGGTTTTGTAAAGATAATAAGTTGATGCTATTAAGCCAAATATTGATGCCAGAAGACAGCTATACTTATATTAGTGAAGCATGGAGTATAACATCCTGGCTGGACCGCTGTATATGTACTGCTGATGCACATGATTTTTTAGAAAAACTTGAGATATTGTATGACCTGGTTATATCAGATCATATACCTGTTTTAATGACATTAAATGTAGAAAATCTACCAGAACTGAGTAATTATGATAATTATGAGCCTAGTGGAAAATTAGATTGGGTAAAACTTACAGCAAATGAGCTTTGGCAATATGAATTAGCAACTGAGAAGAGTTTAAGTAGTATAGGTGTGTCTACTGATACCATTAGGTGTAATGATGTTAATTCTAAGAATCCTAAACATATTCATGATTTATATTTGGTGTATGATGAAATAGTGAAATGTTTAAATAATGCAAGCAGACCTTACTATAAAAAGGTAGCTAAAAATAATAATCTAAGGGCTGGATGGAATGATTATGTATCTGAATTGAATTTGGAGGCTAGAGAAGCATTTCAAAATTGGGTATTAACAGGTAAAGCTAGGTTTGGTCCAGAATATGAGAGAAAGAAACAGGCCAATGCTAAATTTAAATATGCCATTCCGTTTATTAAAAGAAATGAGGTGACCATGAGATCAAATTCAATGGCCAAGAAACTTCAGCATAATAATGTGTATGAATTTTGGAAGGAATTGAAGGTTCTTAACAATAGTAAAGTACAGTTGCCAGTTAGTATTGACCGGGTTGCTGGGGCTGAAAATATTGTTAAATTTGTGGAGAAAATATTATGGGGATATTTTTAACTGTGTTAAAAGACAGGAATATGAAGTTAACCATGTTCCATATAGTGATGGTGTGATGATTAGACCTGTTTAGGTTAAGTTTGTGTTTGAAAAATTGGCTTTGAATAAATCACATGGTCCAGATCAAATAACAGCGGAACATTTGAAGCATGCTTGTCAAAGAATTTTAGTGCTACTTGCTCTGTGTTTTACAGGATTTTTAATACATGGCGTGTTACCTGAATCTATGCTATCTGTGTTATTAGTGCCAGTAATCAAAGATAAAACAAGTAAAATATCTAGTATAGAAAATTATAGGCCAATCGCATTGGCTAGTATAATTTCAGAGTATTTGAGCGTGTTCTTATGGATAGGCTCAAAGAATATTTGATTACTACGAATAATCAGTTTGGCTTTAAAATGAATCATGGCACTGATATGTGTATTCATTAAAGGAAGTGGTTAGTAAATATAATAAGCAAAATTCTACAGTATTTCTGTGTTTTTTAGATGCTTCGAGGGCGTTTGATCAAATTAATCATGCTAACCTGTTTATAAAGTTACAAGAAAGAGGGGTTCCCCTTTACTTGATAAGGATTTTACATTACTGGTCCATCAATCAATGTGAGTAAAATGGGGTGGGAGTGTATCGGCACCTTTTTATATGATGAATGGGGCTCGTCAAGGTGGAGTACTGTCTCCTCTTCTTTTTAACTTGTATATGGATGATCTTTAAAGTTAAAAGATTGTAAAACTGGATGTGTAATAGGGGATTGTCTTATAAATCATCTGATATACACTGATGATTTAGTTATTCTGTCCCCTTGCAGTGCGGGATTGCAACAGTTGCTTCATATATGTTCAAGCTATGGTGTGCAGTTTGATATAAAATTTAATAGCAAAAAGAGTGTGGTTATGATTGTCAAAACCAAAGAGGACCTTAAGCAAAATTTTCCATCTTTTTATCTAGGTGATCAAGTATTAAATGTGGTGAATAAAATAAAATATTTGTGTCACATTTTCAAAGATGATATGAATGATGACGATGATGTGCAGCGCCAATGTTGTAAGTTGTATGGACAAGCAAATATGTTGGTTCGTAAATTTCTTTTGTGAACAGATAAGGTTAAAATAGCTCTTTTTAGAGCTTATTGTACTTCATTGTATAGGGTAAACATACCTATTAAGCTCACGTACCCATTTAGCTCACTTACATTTTTGAGATCAGATTATAAAAAGAAAAAATAATTTATTATCCTTTTTGATGTCTTACCCAATTGGAGAATTTTCATCGTCCCCTGTGCCAATCACCTGTGGGGTACCACAGGGCTCGATTCTGGGTCCAGTTTTATTTTCCCTTTACATGCTTCCATTGCGCTCGATCTTTGAGCGTCATAAGATCTCCTATCACATCTATGCAGATGATACCCAGCTCTATTTACCATTAGATTCGGGTAGTGATTCTGTTTTTTCTCTGCTAGCATGTCTAAAGGATATTAAAGAATGGATGGATGAAAATTTTCTTCAGTTGAATGAAAATAAGACCGAGGTTATCCTGATTGGCTCCAAACCACAGACTGACAAATACAGTGCTTTCTTGGGGCATTTTCAGTCAAACAATCACTCCTATGTTAAAAATCCAGGGGTCATTTTTGATTCTGATCTGAAGTTTGACAAACAAATAAATTCAGTGGTCAGGGCCAGCTTTTTCCAGCTAAAGCGACTTCGAAAGTTAAAGCCCCTTCTTACTTTTAAGGATTTGGAGACCGTTATTCACACTTTTATCTCCTCAAGGCTTGATTACTGCAACACCTTGTATGCTGGAATCAGTCAGTCATCACTCTCTCGATTACAGATAGTCCAAAATCCTGCAGCTCATTTCCTGACTGGGAACATATTTCACCCATACAGGCCTCTCTCTATTGGCTCCCTGTGAAACAAAGAATTGATTTTAAGGTTTTAACTTACGTGTTTAAAGCTCTACATGGACTTGCTCCTATTTATATATCGTATCAACTTTTAAGTTTTTATTCTCCTCAGAGATCACTTAGATCTTCAGTCCAGCTGTTATTAAATGTCCCAAAATCTCATTTGAAAACAAAAGGTGACAGGTCTTTTTCAGTCTATGCTCCAAAACTTTGGAACACACTACCCTTAACTATTAGAGCTTCTCCTACATTAAGCCTCTTTAAAGCATCAATTAAAACCTACCTTTTTTCTCAGGCTTACTCATAACTTGGTTTTATTTTTATGCATCTCTTTAATGCTAGAGGTTGTAGTTTTTTTGGGATATAGCAGGTTATGACTATTTTTTGACCATTGTAAATTTTTGTTTTATTATCCTGTTAAGTTTTCGGATTGAATTCTTTTTGGTTCCGTTTTATTTGTGTGTATTTTGCTCTGCTTGTGAAGCATTTTGGTCAACATTCGTGTTGTTTTAAGGTGGTATATAAATAAATTTTGACCTTGACCTTGAATTGATGTGTTTGTTACTATATACCTCCTATAATTTCAAGTCAATCAGATCATTGCACACTGAGATATGTGTCTCCATGTGTTCACACTGTCTGGCGGCCATTTTGAAAGCTGTCTAAAAACTTTCACTAAAAGAGGAGCCCCTTAAATATGTGTTTTTTTTTTTAGATGTTTAAGCCTTTATTTTGGGTAAGTTTCACTACTTATTGTAAAATTAAGAGATTAATGTTCAGACTTTTGCATACTATAACCTGGAACTTGGATGTAGGAAATAATTACATTAGATCCAAAAGATAGTTTTAGCAACATAGCGCAGATGCTACAGAACACAGTTAGCTGACTAGCTGTATAAGATTGTGTGCTACGCTAACATATTACTTCACAGGCATTACTGGCTTATACTTTTACATCCATAATATTATAAATTGACAGTTTATTGCTGGTCTGTGGTTTTACAGTGCTGTAATTTTTAAAGATTTCATATTATTGTAAGGTGAGCTTAAAGGGTACACTACTATGAAAATCACACAGCTTCAGTGTGACATCAATAAGAAAAAGTATAATTTCATAGATATTGTTAATAATAGTTGTTCATATTAAAATATGTATGAACTTAATACATGACCTAGACTATTTATTTAGCAAAATCCTGTCATTTTAATAAATATTACATGAAATGTATTAAAAATTGTTGCTGCTCCAATTAAGCTCAGTGTGCTCCCTTTAATATCTTCCACATTGAACGTCTATCTAAATACTTCATAAACAGACTTTAAGTATTAACTGATGGTTGTCACTTTAAGTTAAGTTAATCGATTTTGTATGGATTCTCTCAACTCAAATCTGCAGACTGGCTCTGATCTTTGGCAACTAGCATCAACTTCTCCAGACTGTAAATCTGTGGAAAATCAGGGCAAAATTTGTGTAGTGTATTCCAGCCTTAAGAGACTACAGATAAGTTGACATCCATTTAAAAAGAGGCTTCATAATGAGGCTAGTTTCTGTGTTCATCCCCATGAATTAAATGTTTTATTGGTTTGTTTTATTTGATTTTTGAATGTGTTACTTAGCTGAACGTGGACTAGTATAGATGTTGCAATGTGCTTAGATGACGCTTCATTATGAACATATAACTGATCGACTTGAATGCCTTGTTGCTTGATTTTAGTGATGTGTTATGTGGGGGTTGGGGGTCTTTGCGAAAGGTCAATTTAGAGTAGGGGGAGGTTGCTGGCTCAGGTTCTGAGATGACAACATGAACATCTTTCTTATAGTAGAAAATGACGTCTGGAGTTTGTGCTAGACTGCAGGGTCAGAATTAACATGCTGCCTATGGTGAGCGTTTATTTTACTTTGCTTGGCATTATAATCTGGTAGAATAGATTAAAATAGTTATTAATAAATAAATGATAAATTACTAATAAATGCATAATTACCAAACTAAAATTACATGCTCTGAATTTTATTTTATTTTTTTTTTTTTGCATTTTTTTCCTCATATTGTACAAAGATTAAACATAAACAGTCTGAAATTAACCAAATTGCATAAAAATATATTCCAAGTTATACTAAAATAAAGTATTTTATGTATATAAACCATCAATTGAATATAAAAGCAAAAAAAAACTGCCAATCTGGGACATATATCTATAATGGAAAACACTCTGCAGTGGTCGCACCACATGATATTTTCAAATTCAATCAAAATTTACAAGCACAGAATTGGTCACCTAAACAAAACAAGCTAGCTTCCCACAAAAGGTCACTATGAAATTTATAATGAAAATAAATAATTGCAGAAATAACTTATTATTTATTGTTTTTTTTGAGGTCATACCACATGATATTCGAATGTGGTAACTACATACCAGCCGTTAAAAAGATTCTTTTTTTTTTCCAAATTTGAAAGAGACTTACAAACCTGCCTGATGCTTCCATGTGTCCTTGGTAAATTGGTATATGATGCAAAGTCTTATCTTTGAATGGATTTCAACATAAAAGTCCCAAAATGGTAATTTCTTGATGGTCGCACCACATGATATTTCATAAAATGGAAATCATCGGACAAAGTTTGTTTGTATATTATGATGGAAATATAAATACAAATACTTTGCAATTTTATACAGTATTACACTTTGGAAATTATACCAAATAGTGCAGAAAATTAATCTGAATAAATTGTGTAATTTCAAACGTTTACAAAAAAAAAAAAAAAGTTATGGCCAGACGGTCGCACCACATGATATTTTGACACTTTGAATAACAGAAAAATTACAAATAACTAATGTTTTTTGAAAAGTTAAAGTGAGTTCATACATGGGAGAGGCCCTTCATATATATTGCATATTTTTTTATGCATTTAGATCAATTTTTAACTGAAAAAAAAAAAATGCAATCGGACAGAAAATGTAGGTGTCACGTCATTGACCCTAATATTAATATTAATATTTAGTTTTGGTCATACTATTTTACAGTGGAACCAGCCAAGGAATTGCACCTTGAAAATAAAGAACAATCATGGAAGATTGTTGAATAAATAAGAATTACAATTAAATTATAGGAAGTTGTAGTCTGACCAATCTGAAGGATTTGTGAGATATCATTAACTTGTAGAGCCTTTTTAACTGTATTATCAACACAAGGAAGACACGTGTAATAAAAAGGGGTTTTATTAACAAAGGGATAGACAAGAGTAACTAACAACTACTAAATATATACAATCGATGGATAAAGTGCAAAGATTGACAAATGGAAGTGACTGAGTTGGATGTTACTATGGACATTATCTTATGGAAAGATAAACTGATGCTTCCTGGAAGTAACAAGGTATTCTAGGTTCACCATATTCTAGGTTCAACAAATAAATCGAGGGATTATTTGTTATTAACTGACATCAGTTATATAGAATCTAATGCAAATTAGATAATCATAAACTGACAATACACTAAATGGCAACGGTCTCTGGAAAGAGGTTTGGATTCGGAAAGAGTGATATTTACGTTCCGCCTGGTCATGTGCTGAGTCTGAGCAGCGACATCTTCCACTTGTCGTTGCAGTGGAAGGAAAGGAGTTGGATACGTTTCACAGTCTTGAACACGAAGCACTGGTGGATGATGAACTCCTGAGCACCGAGAAGGTTCTTTGGTCTGGAACACACAAACCGGAGCCTTGAAGGTGAAGGTTCTGAAGTCTGTACAGAACATCCGGACTACCTGGAACATGCAGGAGGGAGGATCATTGATGTTGCAGGAGATTGGGGGCACTAAGCTTGTGGTCGTTGTCACTGTGGCAATTTCCAAACTCCCCAAACTCACTTCTGGCAGAACTTCCTAGTTTCTCTGGCAGAACCTAACTTTGCAACAACATCTTAGCGCAAGGTCGACCACACCACTTAGCAGTCTAACTTAGCAACAACATCTTAGCACACAGCATAAGATAGCACACTTCTTTGTCTTGGAGAGAACCTTTTATTCCTTCCCTGAGAAGGCAGGGTTTGCAAGTTGGCACCTTTCAGATCCAGCATTCTGATTGGCTGATGCTGTCAGAGGTGGGCTCAGAATGGCCTCTCTGATATGAGGTCTATTTGCATAGCTTAAAGTCCACGTTCAGAACAATGTCTTTAAAGTTTTTCCTATGCATTATTCACTTTCCAAACCAATTCCAGATTAACCTACACATTGTGCTGAAAATATGAAGACCAAACATCAATGGGTAATGCTGAGCATTGACCCATGAATTCATATATACAGTATATACCTTAATAGGTAATGTTGCATACCTTGTTGTATCACATACAGCACTCATTAAGTATATACAGTTCTTTAAATTGATATGAGGAAGGTTTAGTCAATTTGGTGTCCTTTTTGTGTGAATGCATGTGAAAATGTAGTTTTCCTTTGTGGCTTTGGCCACATGGCAAAACTGTGAGGGGGATTTATGATCGTTCACACTTTGATAAGAGGAAGGGAGAACAAAGCAGTTCCTGGGTGGGGGTTACAGTATGATAATGTCAACCCCCCTCTCCACAAGGTAAAACCGGTTTGGTCTGTCCGAGGTAGCGAGTGATTGTTCGCACTTAGGTCTCAAGAATGAAGAACTGTGATCAGTGAAAGACCACATAGTGATTGGATCAGTCTTTGATCCATGAAATGCTGACGTCCTTATCCATGCACAAATGATAAGTTTGAGGGAGACAAAGGCAGTTCCTTCATGGGGGTTACTGTATGTTAATGTTGACACCCCCCCCCCCCACCCCTCCACAAGAAGTAGTGTAGTTATGTTAAAACAAAAGGCATCCTTTGTTGTCCATAAGCCTTATCTCATCAGAACATAACTTTCCACGTGTTGTGTGGAAAAGAGTCTTCCCCTCTTGACCGTTGTTCACTACAGTATACTCAAGAGCATATGGGAATGCAGGCGTTTGGGACATGTGCTCTAGAACGTTTCATCTTTGTCCAGTGTCTATGCTATTTTTCTCCAGATGTTATGACCAATAAAAATTGTGTAAATTCTGCACCTTTACACCCTGTGTGGCTGCCCAGGACTATGACAGGTTTGGAAAGACAGAATAAATTAATAACAGAAATTAATTTTTGGGGGGTACTATTCCTTTAACAAAACAAAGAAAAACATATTCAATTGCAAAGTCACAATGAAAAAAAAAAGTGTTTTTTTTTTAATAGTATTTCTTTTTTCTGTTTCTCTTTTCCTGTCCTCTTCAGCTTAGCAGTATAAGTAAGGCCATAAATTCCACAGAGACGCCACTGAAGGAGAAACATGCACGCAGTATCCTTAATTTAGACATCGATTTATTATTGTTTATTCAACTATTCTCCAACCAAGTAGGTCAAATGATGTATGATGAGTATGTTGTGATTATACACTGTGCTTGAGATCTTTTCCTTAAATGCATGAACAGGAATTATTTTGGGAACCCACAGAGAGAAGGGGGCCTATACCTTCTGGTCATATGCTGTCGGTCTGCCCTTGCCAAGCAGTGCTATCCTTAGCTGGAAGTTCTTCCATGTATTACACAAAATCTTGCGTGATGGTCACCGAAATGTAAGCATGCTTCCATTTGAATTTTGGAATTATCTATCTCAATCAATTTTAAATTTTATATGTATGTATCTCTCTCTCTCTCTCTCTCTCTCTCTCTCTCTCTCTCTCTCTCTCTCTCTCTCTCTCTCTCTCTCTCTCTCTTCTTTTAACAGTGTCTGCTTGTTTCAGAGACCTAGTGCAAAACACTGTTAACAGTTATTTGATTTTTTATTTTTCATGACAACCAAATATAAGCTGAATATACTGTTCTCCCCAAGGATATCTAATTTACTTAATAGCAGATTATTATCATTTACATTATTATTTAATCTTAAACTAGCCTAATGACTCTTTTTTGAGCAAATTGTCTTGTTAATTGTATTATTTGTCTTACCAGACATTACAAGACTGCATGAGACACTACAGCAGCATTGCTGAGACAGGGTTACTATGGGTAAGTCAAAGTTCATTCACAGATTTCAGCATTCAGAACAAAATAAACTCTTTTTGCCTGGTTTGGCAGAAAATTTGTAATGATTTGTTGTCATTAATTTCCATTGTCAGAGTAACACACGGGACAGACATGGGTATGGACAGCTGGTTTCTCTACATTCCAAACTCCTCTGCACCAAGATGGAGTTTCACACTAAGGTAGATTTCAATGCATTTCTTGAGCCCAAAATACAGAAGTTCTAAGCGGCCATGCATTATTATTTTTTTCCTTCTTGTTTTCTTGTGATCACGACATAAGTTTTTTTTTCTTGTGATCTTGTTTTCTCGTTATCACGACTTATTTTTCTCGTGACCTCGACATAAAAAAAGTTTTCTCGTTATCACGACTTATTGCTCTCGTGATCTTGACATAACAAAAGTTGTTCTCTAATTACACAACTACGCCAATAGGTGGCAGTATAGAGCTACTGATGGGGAGTTGTATACACTGTACGCGTTTGGGACAGAGGACCTTCTTCATGATTGCTATAATTTGTGCAGTTAATTACTGACATTTAATTAACTTATAAATGTTAAATGCTTGCATAAATATTATCATTTTGCTTGAAAGTGTATCTGTTATCATTGCGTTATTACTGCTGCAGGACTCATCACACTTTCACATTTACAACTACGTATTTGCAATGTGTATCTTTATTCTTATTTTTAATCTTTATTGTTAATAAATGTATATATTGATAAGAAATGTGATTTACATATGTGTATAATATAGTTCAGTGCTGTGTTTTACAGTGTTGTAGCCTAATCTTTTGTATTTTCTACATTTCTATGTTTGAAACCACATACACAAACACACACAAAAATCACAAACAAATTATGATAATATATTATTATATATAATTTTATTTCAAACAAATGAGGAAAATAAAGTGAGCTGAATCCAAGCAGCTTAAGATTTTTAGAATAGTTCTTTGCATTCTTCTGAAGGCGCTCCGCCTGCACTTGCGGTGTTGAATGCTTTGTTGGACCATTTAAACATGTTAATTACACAAATAAAATGTTTGGCATAGCCTAACTGAAAAATCAGCAGTGCTTGATTAGCCTATATTTATTTTATTTATTGTAGACTTTATTTCTAAGTGAAGCGACATTTGCTGAAATATCCAGAAGATACAGTAGCTATAAGAGCGCACTTATCTGTCGATCATTTCTGCCTCAAATGAGACATTATAAAATGCTTAACGTGGCTTAATGTGTTAAGAGAGTGTTTTTAAAAGACCAAACTCAGTAAATACATTATTAATAAATTATACTATGTAGCCTACAGACAAGCAGACAGGCCAGTAGCTGGGGTTTGCGTGGCCCCGGTGCAGGTTGTACCTGTGGGCCCTGTTTGAAATTGTTTAATTTGTATGCTTGTTCTATTTAGTTATTTGTGCTATTTACACAATATTTAAGTTTTTTCAAGTTTGTAGGTGTCCAGATACAGAAACCGAATAATCAAATGTAAAATAGCACTGCAGAGTCTTCACTGTAAAAATGAAATATACAGCCAAACCAAAATTTATTTAGACACATTTCTCACATTATCACAATGTATACGCTATAGTTTAGAAAAAATGGTAATAAAATGTCAAGAACTCAGAGTTAAACTGTGTCAGAACAAATTCATCTTGATAATGTCAGATAACTTTGATAGAAAGGTATGTAATGGATTACAATCAACCAAAAATTCAGAAAACTGATAGTATGACAATATTTACACAACTATCAATACTTTGTTGATCAATTAACAAGCAATGCTTAATTTTGTTCAGTCTGTTGTGTTATAAGGTCGCATTAGCAATTAAAGAAAAAACACTTAAGCAAAACATGCTCAGGTCAAATTGTCTAAATTATTTTTGGTTCCAAATTTATCATCAATTTTACTTGTAGTCCACTGTATGGAGATTTTTTGGGTATGTCACAGTTTACTTTATTTTGCTATACTCACTTACATGAACTATAGTGTCCTGCACCCACTAGTAAAAATAAATAAATAATATCTGGTGTCTGAATAATTTTTGGTTTGACTGTGGATTAATTCTTGTTAAAACTACAAAGTAATTCAGTCAAGAGCAGTGAGTGATTTTATTCTTTTTCTTTCATTTTCTTGGATTAACATTAAGGACACCGACAGCAGCTAATAAATTAGGTGCGGTCACTTTAAGAGACAATGCATCCATTATAATGATACACATCTAATTTCTTTCCCCACTGTTTACTTTCACTTTAGAAATAACCGACAGTTTTTTCGAGGATGCTCTCCAAGACCGGTATTTTGACATAATTTTGTATGTATATGTCGGGACAAGAGCAAGAAGAGGCAAATTCGGTGTTGAAGCGCTTTGAGACGCGTCTCTCTGCGTGCGCCCTGTGCGCATAGAACACCGCGCGCGGGTGCTGAATTGGGCTCTTTCTCATCTTTTTCTGTTTGCATGTGTAAACTACGATTTGCATTTGCAGGGCGCGAAGGAGAACTCGGTTCGGTGTTGCTGTCTGTGAGATGCGGCTCTCTGCGTGCGCACCGAACACGGCGCGCGAGTACTCAGTTGAGCTTTTCCGCGTCTTGTGTTTGAATGCTTTAAACTCTTTTGAATGTTTAAATTGGCAAGGCTTAAAAACACGCGCAAACGGTAACCTTTCGTGACGACGCGCAGCAGTGGCCCATCAACTGTCCTGGGCTGCGTTTCTCGATAACGATTGATCTTAGCGCTTAAGAACGTTTTCTACGAGTTATTTTACGAATGTTCGTTATTGTTTCACGTGCCTTTCCCAAAAATGCACTTAACACGATCGCACGTAACCTTACTTTAAGTGCTACTTAGGAGTCGCTATCCATTTGTCAAGGGCTGAAATGTCAATTTATAGAATGGCTATTAATTGTAGTACAGGCTCGTTTATTGAAACGTTAACCTAATGCTGCGTTCCAGACAGCTCGGATATAATATAATATAATATAATATAATATAATATAATATAATATAATATAATATAATATAATATAATATAATATAATATAATATAATAATACAACCTAATATTATATAATAGTTATAATATTACATTTAACATTTACATTTAATCATTTAGCAAATGCTTTTATCCAAAGCAACTTGCTATTACAGTATCGGTATTAACGGATACATATTAATCTACTATATATAATAATATTATATATTATGTATAATATATTATATATTATATGTATATAGTACATTAATATTATATTATATAATATATGTAGAGACGTTATTTCCCGGTCATGGTTTTCGTGCACGTCAGCAAGTCATTGACAAGTCAAGATTTTTTTTTTGAGTTAATCCCTATTTTTCCTAGTCTTTGAAGCATATTTCCTACATTACTTTTTTATTCGTTTTTTTTTTTTTTTTTTTCAGTCATTTAATTTAGATGTTTTTATATTTTTTGGTTTTCTGCCCCTTTATTTATTTCATTTATAAATTAAAAAAACAAAAAACAAAAAAAACAACGAGTAATAAAGTGTACAACAAAGAACAATCAAAAGCTTTAATTATAATCACATTGCACTTGAATAAAGTTAAAGGTGTAATCTGCCGATTGTCCTGCAGGTGACCTCATAATTCTGTTTTCTTACGATACACGTAGATTTACTCCAGAGCACTCGTTGATCTACGAAAATTTTCAAGTACTATTTAAGTTACGATGGTTTTGGGATATGGTCCGCAAGTCTAATATGATTCGTGCGATCGTTTTTTACGATCAACTTAAGCTTACGATGCTTTTGGGAAACGCAGCCCTGAGCGCCTTTTTAGGCTGGCCTCAGCCAGTCGGTTGAAATCGCCACATTGCTTTCTTATTATGGGCTCATCTTGTCTGTACATAATGAATTACTAATAATGTGTATACTGAGTTTGGTCTTTTAAAAACACTCTCAATTAACGCATTAAGCCACGCTGTCAAGCGTTTTAGAATGTCCCCTTCAAGGTTGCATTCGTTACTATAGAAACAGTGGACTCTCGATGCATTGTTTTTAAAATCAAACAATCATTGTTAAAAGAACCACTTTTGTTATGTCGAAATCACGAGAAAATTAAATCGTGATATCGAGAAAACAACTTTTATGTCGAGAAAATTAAGTCGTGATCACGAGAAAACAACTCGTTATGTCGAGATCACGAGAAAATTAAGTCGTGATCACGAGGAAACAAGAAAGTAAAAAATTACAATAATGCATGGCCGCTTAGAACTTCCGTACCATAATGTATTTGCCCAGCCGTTTGTTGACTTCAAGCCCCCATTTTGTCCGAGACAATTTTCAAATGCCTTTGAACCCAATTTCATGAGAATAAGTAACTATTTTACGAGGTGATAATTTTGTATGAATTTATATGAAAACTTTTTTTTTAAGGAAAGCATGAAGGTCCACCCTTAAGCAGATCATACAAAAAAAAAAAAAAGACGTATGCGTGAGATCATACAAATTCATATGAATTATAGCCACTAATTCACCAAAATGTCAAACAGTTATGAATTGCCATGAGAGTGTGTTGGGCTCTCGTTTCTAAACTGATGTGTACTTTTGGATACTTTTGTTGCAATAAAACAAAAAAACTCAAAAATATGAGTTTAATGTTTTATATATATATATATATATATATATATATATATATATATATATATATATATAATTTTTATTTATTTTTTTTTAAATCATTTTAATTATGATAGAAGACAGTCTGTCAACTGTCTTTCATGTTGTGCTGTATGATGTACACTTTAGCCAAAACCCTAATCCTGACGGACAGTGTCTCTTAGGTCAGATGGCTGCTAATATATTGTAGGTTCTTCAGACACACTGCAGAGCTGTGATGCAACATTTTGGGGGCCAAGGCTCTTTTACGATTTCCGAAATTTGTCTCATACGGCACAACCATTGCCAAAATTGCATGTTTAAAAAAATGTGAACACATTTATGCTGCTGAAAGGGAAATGGGTAAATTAAGCTTGAAGGGAATTATTATTATTATTATTTTTTTTTTTTTATTTGTAAGAAATTTTGACTGCATCACTGCTCTGAATGATTAAATGAATCCTCTTGTGATCAAAATAGACCTTTTAGTGTTTTTGAATGTCTCTTCTGCTTACTAAGGCTGCATTTATTTTATTTATATTCTTTATTTATTCCTTCCCTTTCAAGCTTGTACTTATTTGAACAATGCCTGAGACTTGGTATCACGAGCACTTCCTCTGTCTGTTGCCTCTTTAAGATGAATCGCTTTTTGTATTCCCCAATTGTAAGTCGCTTTGGAAGAAAGCGTCTGCAAAATGACTAAATGTACTGTAAATGTAATTTATTTGATAAAAAAAGAAGAAAAAAAAAGTGAAAATTGTGAAATATAATTACAATTTAAAATAACTTTTTTTGTCTACACAAATATATTGTAAAATGTGAAGCTGAATTTTCTCCTGTCTTCAGTGTTAAATGATCCTTCAGAAATCATTCTGATATGCTGATTTGTTGGTCAAGAAACATTTCTGATTATTATAAATATTAAAAACAATTATGCTGCTTATAAACTGTGATATACTACCATTCAAAAGTAAAGGTAAGTAAGGAAAAAAAATACTTTCATTCATCAAGGATCCATTAAATTGATTAAAAGTGACAATAAAGACATGCATAATGTTAGAAAATATTTTTTTATTTCAAGTAAATGCTGTTTGTTTGAACATTCTATTAATCAAAAAATTCTGAAAAATAAAATGCATCACAATTTCCCCTAAAATATAAAGCAGCACAACTAATAATGAACAAGCATGTTGCCAATACCTGGATGAGCCATAAGCATATTGCCGTGTTACCCAGAAAAAACATTTCACCTGATTAAGCATGCTAAATCGACATTAGCGCTGTCGGTGTCAATTGCTCTGATTGACTGTTCGTCTTAGCAAACCAGAGAGAAAAATCACGAAGCAAGCAAACATCTAGGTCGAAAGGGAACATCCAAAAGAGTTTTCTTCTTCAAAATTTCACCATTATAGTGACCAAAACCAGAGGCGTCATGCACGTGCCCCCCCCCCAGATATTTGAGCCAAGTGGATTTTGAATGCAGGCGAATAATAATTTTTGTTGTTTCATACAAGCACACCGGTGTGATTAGAATGTGCAGTGCGGCACAGCATCAGCTGCTAAATTCAAATCTGTGTTCGCTGGCTGGCGCTGAGCCAGAGACAGACGCGTTTTTACAGCGCTGCACATTGTAACCAATCACACACAATTCTGTTGAGCGTATGAATCCAATGAGCAATCAGAGGCATTCATATGAGTCATCGCTGAAACGCCGGTGTTTTGTTCACTCGCTGTCTAAATGAATTCTGCTCTCTGACAAAGTGCAGATGTGCATACGATGTAAGTAGGATATTCATTTCACTGTGTAAACGGCTTCAGTGATTATAATGAGAGTGCTTGAAAATGTTCTTTGATAATGTAAATGTTATTTGCTTTCTTTCTGTACAATGAAAGTGTTGTAATTATTAAATTACAAAGTTTTTATCAAATTCACATTAAATACCAAGTCAGTCGTATTAAAAATATTTTATGGCATGACACCCATATCTGGTACTTAAGTAAAAAGTCGGGTTTTTATGCATAGTTAATAGATTACACTATTAGGCTACTGTGTCCATCACCCATTCTAGATCAACTAACATAATCTATAAAAGTGCAAAATGCATTTACTTACACATATTTGAGAATCAAGATTTCATGATATAGATAACACGTTTGGGAATATTTTTAATAAAAAGAAGAAAATAAAACAAGCCAATATCAGTTGTACAGTGCTATCGTGGCTGCTGTGTGTCACGCATGACGGCCCAAACTGTTTTATTGTGGTTTGTCATCAGACCGTTAACTGTTTCATCACTAATTCCAATGCAGTATTTTCATAAAACACTCTGCTTGATTATGATTTTTATAGTCCAAGTTCCGCGTGTTGCGCTGCATTCAACTTGACCTAGATGCAGGAGACATAAGGCAACACAACTGTTGGTTGTTGTGAGTTCTTGATCTGAGCTGTTAAGCAACAAACATATTGCCAATAACCATCAGAAGTCTTAGGCAGCAAACCTATTGATGATAAGACCAGAAAACCTTGAGGCCTGCATAAAATCCAATTTGACGCTGTTTCTTTGTTAATGCAAAATGCTAGTTTTTAATAGATTTGCTTCCCCTCTGAAATGGCATTCCTTCTCTGATGATGCCAGTTGACTGCTCAGGCCAAACATACTCAAGTGCTTCCCTACAATAGACAGACTTCTGTGAGCAAGAGATAAGAGATAGAGATTTCCGAATATCCTCTTCACTCAGGAATATGTTGTATGTTACAATACAACTTGCAGTCTAAGCAATAGCCTGTTTCCAAAAACAACTGCAAAAACTAATGCAACAAACATGATGCCAATGCCGGTAAATAGCTTTAATGGTACAATATATAAGAATTTTGCATTAAAATAAATTTAATGCTACTTCTGACCTGAAAAGGAAATGGATTCACGACATGACACAACAGCGCTTGCGTCCGATATAGATATGGTGTTAGGATCACAAGGAAGGCAATTCAAAGACTATTTTTCTCAGCTTACACTACACAGTGTCTTGTAATCTTGTAATGGCATCTGTATGGTTCTGTTGATGGAATATTCCTCTCTAGTAAACCACTGAACTGTCTGGACTTCTTGTCCGACTCAAAATGAGATAGAAATGAGAGTAATATAATTATGATGTTAATTCTTAATAATGTTACACTTTAAGCTCTTTCCTATCTATGTGACATGATCCTCTCTATGTATCGGAGTAGGAGGATATCAAATTGCAAAACAATAATAAACAGTAGTGTCAGATCTTTACTATGGTTACTTAAATAGGGTTTTTGCAGTATGGTATTTGCTTAGTCAAGCTACAGTCTTCATCTCTCTGTTCATATATATCATACTGTATATTTGTGTATATCACAATCCATGATTTTTTTTTTTTTTTTCTCAAAACACTTGCATAACACAGTTGTATTCTGATTATTATTATCTAGGTCTATTACAGACTAAACCATTTACATGACATTTTTAGAAGACAAATTATTGCTTTAATTCAACAGAAAAATGGTTCATTTGAAAGGGGTGTTCACATTTGACCATGGCCATATGGTGTATGATATTGTATGGAATTAAACAGTTTTGTGAAATTTGTTGATGATGGTTGATATGCCAGGGAAGGGTATCTTGATATAGGCCAAATGCAAAGCTCATGTGAATAACTTAAAAATAAAATTGAATTTGTACATAAAATAAAAATTAGGCATTTTGGATTCTAGTGTGTAAACATGAGGATAGTCTCATTTATTTGAATTCAAAATTTCTCTGTGTTCTCTTTGCAGCATTCTGAAATCCCAGCCAGTCTAGAAGCCACAGATGAAGTCCTGGAGCGTACAGCAGGAACAGATATCAATAATGTGTAAGTGAAATTCCATTTATTTTGTATTTATTTCTTTTGTATTATTATATCTCAGCAGCAATAGATTTTTGGAGTTTTTTTCTCATTCTCATTCTGGACATCTGTCATGTCTTTTTGGTAGGTTTTTTCCCCCTCACTCATATTCCGTAGTTCTGTGGTCTCCTTTCCAAAAGATTACTGGTTAGAATGAAATAAATAAAGAATCATAGAATTGTTTTTATAATAAGTAAACCAACCTACTTCGAAGGCTTTGCTGGCTGCTCCATTGTGGTGATCTCCTCCACCTGCACCATCATGGAGGTCACCTCATCTTCTTATCCATCCCTTCTGAGATCCATAATCCTCTCCTCTTTCCACTTATTCATTGTGGGGGCATGGGGTGGCTGGGTAATGTCACAAATCATATGTTCTAGGACTCTTGTTTTGATGTTTATTGTATGTTCAGGACCTCACCATTATCCAAAATTCTATAATCCTTTTAGCGCTCTTTAGATTTGTTTATATATAATAATATATAATTATAAATTATATCAAGTATATTTGGACAGGCAGCTCAATTACACAACTGTAGCTCTATTTTTATTGCACCTGTAAATGTACTTAGTGTGTTATCTTACTATTGGCATTGTATGTTAAGACATTAAGACGTTAACTAAAAGGGTTTCTTTGCTTCCTGCTCCAGGTTCCAGCTCACAGTAGAAGTGTTTGATTACATGGATGCAGAGCTTCGATTAGCAGAAGCTGGTGAGTGTTCAGGTTTTATGATTTATATTTAATATGTCCACAACACTTTTCAATGCAATAATTAAATATTGTAACAGTCAGTAGTGGAATACATAATATGTATAAATTATAAAAAGATCATTCTATATAATAATAATGAAAATAAGAATAATGATAATGACAATAATATACACTGAACAAAATTATAAATGCAACACTTTTGTTTTTGCCCCCATTTTTCATGAGCTGAACTCAAAGATCTAAGACTTTTTCTATGTACACAAAAGCCTATTTCTCTCAAATATTGTTCACAAATCTGTCTAAATCTGTGTTAGTGAGCACTTCTCCTTTGCCGAGATAATCCATCCACCTCACAGCTGTGGCATATCAAGATGCTGATTAGACAGCATGATTATTGCACAGGTGTGCCTTAGGCTGGCCACAATAAAAGTTCAAGTTCAAGTTGAGCTTTATTGTCATTCCGCTACATGTGGGGACATACAGTGCAACGAAATGTCTTGCCTCACAGGACCACGATGCTACATAAATACAGACTTACAACAATGAAGTAAAACAGTATAAACCTATACACAACTAACCTACTGATAGATTATGACTATAAATATACTATATATAAATGTTTACCTATACATAAACTAAAAAAAACAAAAAAAAAAATAGCAAACTATACAAACTATACGAATGCTTCAGATAAATACTGTACATGTGCAAAGAGAAACATTGTGAGTCAAGCAGCTGGCTGGGGAGCCGTGCAGGATGATTTGTAGTGCATGAGCATGTAAACATACTGTAGGAAACTTTTTTTCCTCGTCGAAGCAGAGACCAGGAGACGTTGGGATATCTTTCAAGCAGAAGTTTCTCTTTATTGAGAACTCGCTGTGCGTCGCTGCAGTCATCCAAGTCTGACTATAGCTCAACACAGTAGAGTTTATACCCTTTCAAGGGGGAGGGATACATAGAGGTGGAGACAATCTAAACAAAGCATGCAAATGCAGTACAGGAATCAGCCCGTTACCTGAATCTCCCCAGCCCTGATCTCATCAGCATAACAGTGTCATTCAAATCCATAGGTGCTAATCCAATCAGCCTGACAGTATCGCCCATACCTTCACATTATCATAGAGACAAAGGCACAGCTGTCCCTTGAGCTTTAACTGCCCAATGGTCAGGAAGTGCATAAAGACAAAAGGTTAATGTCTCAGACCCCTGGGCTGCTTGAATTGAGCTTCTTAGAAATGTTATCCTCTTTGGCTCAAAATGTAAAACTCAATGTACATAACTTTTTCAGTTTATATAACCTAGAGTTAACATTTTATAAATTTGTAATTCCACAGTCCCCCCTTTGAGAGTTCTAATACCTCTCACATAATACAAATTTACAGTAAACCTCCATAAGTCCATTCTATAGCCTATGTTTGTTAACATAAGCCCCATCTTGCAGCAGTATTCATTCATAGACTTCATCCTTTCATACGTCTCTTGATCGTATAGTGGTTTTACTTTTTTTAAGTGCTGTGATCATATAGTGGTTTTGTTGACCTAGTCTTAAGTCATTTGACACCTATGGACCAGTGAGGTGAAGATAATCTATGGAAAAGGGAAAAACCTATTAGGGAAATCTTCACCGCATGATTGGCCCCCGAGGCCTGTTGCACATCGGTTCTTTCCTGGGCTCCTCACTGGTCTGTGTGTCCTAGTCTGTCCCTGTATTTATTTGCAAACTTTATTGTGCAACTTCTTCATCCTCCAATGAAACATCAGTCATAGCAAACATCATAACTCATAGAGGATGGGTAAGTGACTGGAGTGTTGTAGTATAACTTTTATGAAGCTTTTTTTCCTCATCGAATCAGAGACCAGGAGACGTTGGGATATCTTTCAAGCAGAAGTTTCTCTTTATTGAGAACTCGCTGTGCGTCGCTGCAGTCATCCAAGTCTGACTACAGCTCAACACAGTAGAGTTTATACCTTTCAAGGGGGAGGGATACATAGAGGTGGAGACAATCTAAACAAAGCATGCAAATGCAATACAGGAATCAGCCCATTACCTGAATTTCCCCAGCCCTGATCTCAACAGCATAACAGTATCATTCAAATGCATAGGTGCTAATCCAATCAGCCTGACAGTATCGCCCATACCTTCACATTATCATAGAGACAAAGGCACAGCTGTCCCTTGAGCTTTAATTTGGGACCCTGCCCAATGGTCAGGAAGTGCATAAAGACAAAAGGTTAATGTCTCAGACCCCTGGGCTGCTTGGATTGAGCTTCTTAGAAATGTCATCCTCTTTGGCTCAAAATGTAAAACTCAATGTACATAACTTTTTCAGTTTATATAACCTAGAGTTAACATTTTATAAATTTGTAATTCCACAATACATATATTACTGAGTCTTCTGTGGGATTGTCTACACAGAGCAGTGTGTGTGAAAAGTGACTAGTGTGCATAGAGGAGGAGAGTGTGTTACTACAGGTGGTTTGTTCAGGCCCACAAAAAAAAAAAAAAAAAAAGTTTTCACACGGTTTTTACTTTGATGTGGTAAGGTTGGGGGGTGTTTGGAGGGGGGTGAGATGGTTTATGTTTCAGGTTTGTATGGGGTTTCAGAGAGGGGTGGGGTGATTTGAGTTCAGGGCTCTCACAGCCTGAGGGAAAAAGCTGTTGAGCAGTCTGGCAAAGCAGGCTCTGATGCTCCGGTACCGTTTTCCTGATCGTAGGAGCTGGAAGAGACTGTGGGAGGGATGGGTGGAGTCCTTCAAGATACTGTTGGCTTTGCTGGAGCATCGTGTAAGGAAAATGTCCAGGATGAAGGGGAGAGGGGCACCGATGATCTTTGCAGCTGTGTTCACTGTCCACTGGAGGGTCTTGCGGTCACTCTAAAATGTGCAGTTTTTAGTAAAAGGCCACTCTAAAATGCGCAGTTTTATCACACAGCGCAATGCCACAGATGTCTCAAGTTTTGAGGGAGCGTGCAATTGGCATGCTGACTGCAGGAATGTCCACCAGAGCTGTTGCCCATGAATTGAATGTTCATTTCTCTACCACAAGCCGTCTCCAAAGGCGTTTCAGAGAATTTGGCAGTACATCCAACCGGCCTCACAACCGCAGACCACATGTAACCACACCAGCCCAGGATCTCCACATCCAGCATCTTCACCTCCAAGATCGTCTGAGACCAGCCACCGGACAGCTGCTGCAACAATAGGTTTGCAAAATTTTCCAAAAAAGGTTTCTAAAGAATTTCTGCACAAACTGTCAGAAACCGTCTCAGGGAAGCTCATCTGCATGCTCGTGGTCCTCATCGGGGTCTCAACCTGACTGCAGTTCATCGTCGTAACTGACTTGAGTGGGCAAATGCTCACATTCGATGGCGTCTGGCACTTTGGAGAGGTGTTGAAAACATCCCAGTTCTTGCATGGCCAGCATACTCACCAGACATGTCACCCATTGAGCATGTTTGGGATGTTGGGCTGTGTTGGGATGTCTGGATCGGCGTATACGACAGCGTGTTCCAGTTCCTGCCAATATCCAGCAACTTCGCACAGCCATTGAAGAAGAGTGGACCAACATTCCACAGGCCACAATCAACAACCTGATCAACTCTATGCGAAGGAGATGTGTTGCACTGCGTGAGGCAAATGGTGATCACACCAGAAACTGACTGGTTTTCAGACTTTGGCTCATCACTGAATTAGCAAATGTGGTTGTAAATGTTTCTGGAAAACCAAAATCAGCCTTATTTTTCTAAGCATATAACAGTGCAGTCATTTCCCCCCCCCCCCCACCCTCAAGTTAACCGTCAGTAGAAAAAAAAAGACATGTTAGATATTGAAGTTCCCTACTTTTAGTTTTCTATGTGTGGGGTGTGGGGTGTGGGGGTGGGGGGGTGTGGGGGGGGGGGGGGGGGGGGGGGGGGGTGTATATCTTGCATTATCTGGTACTAAGTTAAATTATTCTTTATTCTTTATATTCCTAGTGCTTCGCCAGCTCAATATGTCAATTGCTATCTCCACACTGACGTCAGGCCAGTGTAAACTAGCACCTCTTATCCAGGTCATCCAGGACTGCAGTCACCTCTACCACTACACCGTCAAACTGCTCTTCAAACTGCACGCCTGTAAGAGTTCTAGCACCATCATGGGCCTAAGATTCATTCCAGTATTAATATTAAAAACTGAATGATGTTGAAGTTGTAAATGTCTTAATAATAATGAAGCATTATAGACACTTTCTGGACCTGTTTGTTAATACTCTGGGATAATTAATGTTCTTGTTGACAGGTTTACCAGCAGACACACTTCAGGGACACCGTGAACGCTTCCATGAGCAGTTCCACAGGTACATTTAAGAATTTTCAAGTTTGATTAAAGCAGAAAATTTTATTTTGACTGTAGCTATTCTGCATTTACCATACAGAAGTGCTTGCAGGAAACAGAAACGCAGGGAATAGAAAACAAAATGTTACATGTGTATAAATTCATTCCTATAATTCATGGTTGATTTAACTTTCACTTTAAATTCACCCCAAAATGCTAATTTTGTGATCATTTTCTCACCCTCATGTTTCCTGCAAGAAATGTTATGTTCCCAGAATGTTCTGGTGTCAAGGACGTTGCCTAATAACATTCCCAGAATGTTCTGAGACGGTCATGTTGTGGAGTCCTTTAAAGGGTTGGGGGATGTTATTTGACAGACCTTCAATGAACATTCAGGATGTTCTGGGAATGTTTAGGGGACCGTTATTATAGGTCCGTTTGCGATCTCGTGGATTTAATGTTGTTGAAATATACTATTTATATAGTATATTATATTTAAGTGGGTTGTTTTTAACTTGTATGATTTTCTTTATTCTGTGGAACACCTAAGGAGAAATTCTAAAGACTGGTCACTTGTCTGTGTCATTACAATAAATGAGGACTAAAGCTTTTCAAACCTGAAAAGGATGCAAATTATCATAAAAATTGTCCAATATTTTTACTGTCCCTATAAGTCCTTTTAACAAGTTATGAGAATGACTTATCTATGTGTAATACATTATACAAGTAATACAAGTTTTTTTTTTTTTTTTTTTTTTGCCTTTTTTGTTTAGTTTTGCTTTCTTTGGGGTAGGGTTGGGTTTGTTTGAGTCTCAATTTCAAATATCAACAGTGTTTTTTATTGTGTGTTTTAAATTGCTTACTTCAACTTTAAGTGAAAATATTGTTAGATGAAATGTATACTTGGTGGCAAATATTATTTGCACCTCAGTTTATTATAGTACATTATAAAACTACTACACTAAAACGTTTTAGTGCCATGTTAAAAAATAATAAAAAAGTAAGACTGCAAGATTAAAGTCATAATATTTCAAGAATAAATTCGAAATTATGAGAATAAAGTTGAAACATTACGAGAATAAAGTCGTAATATTCTGAGAATAAAACAGAAATAATGAGAATAAAATCAAAATATTTTGAAAATAAAGTCGTAGCAACTTTATTTGGACTGGACGGCTCTTTTGTGGGAAACATATGTCATTAATAACTGAAAAGATGTTAACGTATAAAGCAAGTATAAAAGGGCCTATATAATTATGTTCACATCCAATCACTTTTCTCGCACCTCACTTAAGTGGCACCCACTGGTTGAAAACTCCATGTTTCGTGAACAGAGCTCGCACAAACTTTCACAAATTCATCTCTGCTAACTTGACTAATACAAAGTTCTGGCATGAAACTCTAGATCAGGGCTATTCAGTTAACTTCATTTGAGGTCCGGATTATCGAATTGAACATTTGAAGGGGGCCAAGGGGGTGGGGGGCCGTCCTGATCTTTTTCTGGGGGGCCAATAAAATTGGAAATTAAATTTAAATGCATATTCAGCAGTAAAATTAACTAATATTACCAACAGTAACATCTATAAAAGGTTAACATTAGTGCTGTCTGCCATTCAATTTTCAAACTGAACTTCCAAATTAATATAGAAACAACATAAATATGGTGTATTTTAAATGTGTTTAATGACATCTTTTTACTAGTTTATTAATGAAGTATCATTGATACAAGTAATGTTACTGTTGTCTCAATTAAATCCATTTTTTCCCTTTAATTTTAGCCGTTAATTATAACCATTTAATATTACAGTATAATTGAAATGTTATGATATTATTTTTAACATTTAATAGGCTTTGAAAAATATAACAACTTTTTACACTGCATTCCAAATTATTATGCAAGTGATATATCAGTAGGATTTCGGTACAATAAAGAGTCAGATTTTTTGTTTGTGTTGTTTTTCACGTCTTTTTAGTTAACTGGTATCAGTCTCAGACAGGTTTGTTCAATAGTTTGCCAGTTCTTCTTAGGTAAGTGAAAACCCTACTTAAAGAGGTCGTTCCACATTATTAAGCAAGTCACAGTTCTCATGAAATATGGTGAGGAAGAAAGATCTTTCTGGAGATGAAAAGTATGAAACAATGCAATGTCTTGCAAAAGGCATCAAAACAAACAATATTTTGCGAAAAGCAAATAGAAATTATTGAACTGTCAAAAAATTTGTGAGTGACTTAGAGCACAGAAGATCTTGGTCAGATAAAGATTTATTAAGGAAAGTTTTTGTCAAACAAATGAACTGTATTGTAATACCAGCTGTAAAAAAGCCACTGCTGAGCAGCAAACAGGTGTTTGAAGCTACTGGAGTCTCAAGATCCTCTTCATGCAGACTGGCAATTGTGTGTAAAGCTGCGTTTCAGTCACTGCTAACCAAACCTCACAAAGAGAAACCTGCACGGTGGCTGTAGAAATACATTTTCAAACTGTTTAGCACCATGGTATTTATGCAGCATGGCATAGTGTGTTCTGCATGAAAATCCTTTTATTTCCGAGAGCCCTATTCTTCATTTTATACCACAGCAGAAAATGGTCCATTATGAACTCCACATATCTTGCAGAAGTCATTTTTACACCCTAAAATGACCTTACATCTCACTTCCCAATATTCCAACCCAAATCATCACCCACCGCCTCCTTGCTGAGGTTACAGTCTCATTGGAATAGGATGGCCTTTCATCAACTATCAGAAATCCATTTATCTGGACCATCCATTGTACTGCAGCATTCGTAAGTAATAAAACTATTTAAAAACAAGTCTTCATGTGTTTCTACAGCCACTGTGCAGGTTTCTCTTTGTGAGGTTTGGTTAGCAGTGACTGAAATGCAGCTTTACACACAACTGCCAGTCTGCAGAGGATCTTGAGACTCCAGTAGCTTCAAACACCTGTTTGCTGCTCAGCAGTGGCTTTTTTACAGCTGGTATTACAATACAGTTCATTTGTTTGACACAAACTTTCCTTAATAAATCTTTATCTGACCAAGATCTTCTGTGCTCTGTCACTCACAAATCTTTTGACAGTTCAATAATTTCTATTTGCTTTCGCGAAATATTGTTTGTTTTGATGCCTTTTGCAAGACATTGCATTTTCATACTTTTCATCTTCAGAAAGATCTTTCTTCCTCACCATATTTCATGAGAACTGTGACTTGCTTAATAATGTGGAACGGTGTCTAAATAATAAGATTTATAAATGTACATTTAAATAGTTTATTAATCATTTTCTTACACTTTCTAAATGATCTTATGAACCACTGAGAACTCCTAAATAACTGGTTTGTAAATAACATAATTTAGAAATGATAAATTGATCGTTAATAAAGTATGGAAATACAATTATTAAACATTATAGATATGCTCAAGAACAAACCATGTATAGCTGTATTTATAAACTGCTCACTAATGCCTATTAATGTTGGAACAATACTTTATAAAGGATGAATTGACTATTTACTAATGCTTAACTAATGATTCATAGTGTGCAGTTATAAAGTGTTACCAAAGAACTTTTTCACAATATTCCAATTTTTTGAGATGCACCTGTACAGCAAGTTTCGGTGATACATGGTATGTTAGTTTTTTATTCATATTTGTATTATAATACATTATTTTCTTCTTATTATTTAATCACAATATTTCTGTGAAATATAACATTATGTTTACACCTATCGGTACATACAATTTTTAATAAATTGTGCTAATATTCACTTTTGCTATAAATTTGTTATTAATGGCCACTTAATTTCTAACAATTATCGTCAATTTGATTTCATATATACTATTTAAACTAAACTGAGCTAGACAATGTCATCTCTGAATTCAATAATGAAATGCCTTTAACTGAAAATTGAGTGTTTAATCTTATTATTATACATTACTGACACTCTATCTTCCAATTTGATACTGTTAAGTGCTTTGACACAATCTGTATTGTTAAAAGCGCTATATAAATAAAGGTGACTTGACTTGACTTGACAGTGTGTGTCATGTAGGTGTACTTTTTATTTATTTATTTTTTCTAAAAATGAACATTATTTTGAAAAATCACATACCATTTATAAACAGTATAGGTATCGATAAAACTGCAACAGAAAGTATCGGTATCATAGAAAAAAATGTGCGGTATCACACATCCCTATCCTGCACCTACCACTTACCCAAACCATATTGAACTTGCTGATCAGTAACTTGCTCAAAGGTCCAGGAAAGGGTTTAAGCATGACAACAATATGCGCTAAATGTGACAAAGTTAATGTGCCAGTCCCTCCTATCAGTGTGAGGAAACCATGGTTGTGTTAAAATCTAAATCCACTATCTTTAGAATCCACACACATTGCTTCTGTTAACAGATAAGTTTCTTTTGTAATTTTGTCTAGCTCAATCAGTGAATGAGGATGAGTAAATTACAAGGTTTTTTTTTTTAACTGTCCCTATAAGTCCCTTTAACAAGTTATGAGAGACTTATCTATGTGGTACACATTTTCCTAGGTAGAGTAATAGATTATTTTACTGTTGTTACTACCAGGGCTTGACATTAACACCCGCCAACCCACCAAATGCGGGTGGATTTCAGCTGTGGCGGGTAACACAGTCACTCCCACTAGTTGAATTTCAATGTTGAATTCTGTATAGGCTACAGTAACAGAGCTCGACATTAATGCTTGTCTGGTACAAGTGGATTTTTAAGGGGAAAGTGAAAGAAGAGAATTTTACTTACTCGACTGGACAACTAATCTGATTAAAACATCTAATTAGGGAAGCACCAAAATTTCGGTGAGAATGATTCTGAATTTATTACATTCAGTGTAAATGGCAATTGATAATGGATAATCAACAGTAAGAACAAGGTCGTGCCAGTTAACTTACGCAGCCTGTCTGTGAGAGAATCTTGTGGAGAAATTAAAACAAATGAACACAACTGCACACATAATAAACATAAAAATGTAACTTAGTTTTTATATTTATAACATACAGCCTAGTTAAGCAAAATGACACGACCAAGAGTGAAGTTTTCCCTGAAAACCATGATTGCAAATTTTACATTTTATACAAGAGTTAAAACGAGTAGTTAATATACATTTTAGTTAAATATTTGAATTTGAATTTATTGAAAGGATATATTGTCAACGTTGACTGTTTTTGCTCGATTTGGTTAATGAAAATAGTTCTAAACAAAGGTCACAGCAGAACAGTTGCGCATCTCTGAGCAACACACAGCGGTGTTTCATTACTGAATGATTCACGTTTTTGAATTTTGAATCGTTTGAGTCAATGATTCAGTGGTCCATTCATAAAGAGAGGCACTTGCTTCATTCTTGAATGAATCAGCCATCTGAATGAATTGTTTGAAGGCATGCTTCATTGACTCATATACACATTATTTATGCTGTTATAATTTTGCAATGTAAATGCATTCGTGCTACATTTCAGCTACATTGAACTGTCTGTGTAAATGCATCTGAATGCCACTCCAGTCACACAGTTTCTTCTGGAGTGGAAAGATCGGTTTTGTAGATACTGATTTCATTTGATTGGTAACAGCCCTATATTGTCTTATTTTATTAAGTGATGTAAGAAATTAACTCAATTTCAGCTTCTTAGGGAATTGATTCTTAAAGATTCAATGTTGATTTGATTAAATTGATCTGATTCAAAATTTATAGTTTACACTTTATCAACTGTCCGTCTAGCGTCTTAGTCGACTTTAGTGTGTCTTATCAATTCTGTTGGTATTACTCCGTGGCCAACGATAATACCAACAAAATGATAATTTTACTGAGCAAGGTAACAAAGATCGACAGCTCAAGGCAGTAAATGGTCAAGCACATAAACACAAACACTACTCTTTAAAATGAAACAAAAGTTTATTTGAGCTACTCTAATACATTAAACTAAATCTCAGGGAGCTAAATCAATGAAACACACACACACACACACACATACATACGTTTCAAAGGATGAGAATTACTGCGATTGAAGGGAGTCCCAAAGTTCTAATATTCGTTCGCTACTAGTTCTTTAAATCTCAACCTAAGAAAAATCACCAAGCAGAGATTTTAGCTTATCTTTACTGCTTAACGGATTTATCACCAGTTTTCCAGCTAGCAAGGAGATTTAGTTTTTGTTTTACTTGTGTTTGAGTTGAGCTGACAGCGGGTTTCTTCGATGGCTTGTCTCAGGGAATCCCGGGTTGCGGATTGGTTGCTGATTGGTCGTTGGATGACGTCTTTCGGGAAAACCCTCGTGGTGATTGGTTGTTTGCCTGGTTACATGAGAGTGATGTGCTCTGCGTTCTTCGGAAGTCTGTTTGCAAAGACTTTAGGCTTTGAAGATCTTTGGCAGTCACGAAGTTTCAACGAAGTGTTTGAGTTCTGGAGTCTCGCTCGCTTGATGGTACAGCATGTGAGCGCAAGTGTAGCGTGGTCAACAAGGTGAAAGAGCGAAAGAGCGAACGAGCGACAAAGGCTTTGTCTCACTTGGTTTTAACCGAGCTGATTTGGTCCATCCCTTGACGTGATCTTCCAATCAGACGTTGTTGCAGGGCTTAGCCACGCCCTGTACTGTTCCTCTTCTTACACAAATTAACCTAATATTTAATATTCCACGTGGGGAATATCTCTGCAAGTTCTTTTAATAACTTCTATAAAGTGTTATCACCCGAGTATGATACCGAAAACCACTTTTTCATTCATTTCAACGTTCTGCATTTGTCGCAACCATTAGATCAAAACTAAACTTCACATATTTCGCACACGTTAATAGCTTTATCTGCTAAAAGGGGTTATAAAACACTGATTAAACTTCACAGGTTACAATAAACACATCAAGCATACAGGAGACATAAACACATTATTTGTTAATATATTGCTCTAATAGCAGCAGTAATAACTGATTGACCTTTTAAAAGAAAATCGTTGAGTTTGTGTTTCTTTGTCTGTCAAAGAAAAGAGGGTGAGTTAACAGCACGGGTCATGGGACGGTCACACTGCATAGATCCTGTGTGTGCAGGCCGGAAATTATCCATTTCCGTTGGATATACTGGTCCCATACATTGCTCGACCACGAGGTGCTTCTCGACCACGTGTTGCGTGAACGAACTCCTTAGTTCTTAATACAAAAAGAGTTGTTGTCTCCTGATTGAGTTAGTTGTTATCACTCTTCTGAGTAGATAACAACAAGGCGCTGACAGTAAACTTACTCAGAACATTGACGTCATGTGATTGATTTAGACTCTCGTGATGGGGGGAGTGGGGGGGGGGGGTGGATTTTGAACTCTTCTTAGAATGAGTTGATTCAATGGCTTATCTGTGTCTGTTCAACAGGAATCCTACAGAGACATTATTAATAAAATGTAAGAATTTGATATGAAAGATGATGTATGCATTTATCTTATACCTTTAAATAGGCCAAAAATGACCTGGAATTCAATTTAAATACTTTTTTGTATGCAGTATTAAGTCACATAGAACGTAATTTCCCAACAACAAAATTGTGGCCAGTGAAAATGCTGAGTGGCTAGTAAATTTGGAAAACCACTAGCCACAGTGGCTGGTGAGCAAAAAGGTTAATGTCAAGCTCTGTTACTTTTCTTTTCTTTTCTTTTCTTTTCTTTTCTTTTCTTATGTGCAATTTATAATGATTATTAATTATCATTGTGATGTTGAATATATTTATTTATTTTTTAAGCCTCAAAACATTCCTCAATAAAGCTCGAGACATGCTATACTTCAAGAGGCTCATCCAGATACCTAGATTGCCTGATGTAAGGAAATTATCTTTGATTATTATATATTGACCTTATATATTGATCTTATTAACTGATACTGCAAATGGATCACACTTTACATCCATACATCCAAGCATTTTTTGATAATGTATTTTCAAAACCCCTTTTTCTTTTTAAGTCTCCACCCAACTTCCTTCGTGCCTCTGCTCTAGCAGAGCATGTTAAACCCATGGTTGTCATCCCAGATGAAGAAGAGCTTGAGGAGCAGGAAGAGGATGAACCCGAGCCTCTGGTAGATGTTAGGGAGGCGCAGCCTAGCATGGCCTCTCAGCCACAGGTACTTGCAAGAAACCAATAAAATGTTATGCATCTTCATTGTGTTGGCACATTGACATTTTTAGAGGCTGGAGCTTTCTTGAATTTCTTGGCTCTTATTTATGCAACTTCTCGTCCTGTTTTCTTTTTTAAGGGTGATATATTTGATCAAGCATTTGGACCACCAAATGATGGATTTGATGATAGGTAAGTCATACTTGATAATCGTACCATATATAATTTGTTTAATTATGAAGGTGACATTTTGTGATATTCATGGAAAGTTTATACTTTCTGTATCTCTACAGGTATGTATCTGAAATTTATTCTGTACTTTTTCTGTAACACAGAGACCTCCAAATTGAACATCTGAAACGAGAAATTGAACTTCTGAAAGCTGAGCTTGAGAAGATCAAAGGAGAGGTGAGACACTGGCCGTAATATTTTCAAGTACAATATTTAAGCCACAGTCTTTGAGATGAAACAGGACTCTAGACTACCAACTAGACTGGCCAGAATATCACAATTTTCATACACCAGTATCTACATTCAAACTGATAATGCCCTAATTAGTGCTGGTTGGACACTGGGTTGTGTTGTGGGGTAAGTTTTGCTTGCTACACAATAATGTAAGGCAGTTTGAGTCAACATTTTTTTTTTTTTTAAATTGTAACTAAAAAATTGTATGTCACAATCTCTCTGGGAAGAATGTGGAATGAGGAGATGCAGGAGAATACTTCAACAGAGACTTTAATCAAACAAAACGAAGGTATACATCCACTGAAACTCAGGGATGACATATAACACCGGACGCAGGAGACAAGGAAACACAGGACTTAAGTAACTCAGAACTTAACGAGGAGAACCAAATGGAACCAAATGGGGACCAAACGAGAAGAGGAACACAAAATATGGACATGGAGGGAGAAACTAGGTCAGGGAAGGCACAAGAGAAGCAAAACACAAAACAAGACAGGAACACAAGTCTGACATTAACTCCCCCGCGCCTTAACACTTCCAACGGGTAGGGGGGGGTGGGCGCTCTGAAGGCCCCTCAGGACAGGTTACAAGGGGACGGCTGGGCTCCAGAGCAGGACCCGTTCCAGGAGGCCATGGCGGAGCAGGGAGCTCGGGGCGCCATGGCGGAACAGGCTCGAGTCACGAGCCATGGCGGAACAGCCTCCATGGCCTTGGCCTCGACCCTCGTGCCGGCCCCAACGGCCAGACCCCTATAGCCCCCCCCCCAAAAAAAATTTCCTTGGAGGAAATTAGGGGCCTACTGGCCAGGATGGGTTCTGGAGGAGCGGGCAATCGAGCCTTCACAGGGCTGGATCCGAGGACTGGAGCCCTCTCTGGGCTGGATCCGAGGACTGGAGCCCTCTCAGGGCTGGATCCGAGGACTGGAGCCCTCTTTGGGCTGGATCCAGGGACTGGAGCCCTCTCTGGGCTGGATTCGGGGACTGGAGCCCTCTCTGGGCTGGATCCAGGGACTGGAGCCCTCTCTGGGCTTAACTGGGGACAAAAGTCTCTTTCTCGGCTGGATGTGGGAACGGGAGCTCTCACTGGGCTTAACGCAGGAACTGGAGCTCTCTCGGGGTTAAACTTAGGAACTGGAGCTCTCTCGGGGCTAAACTTAGGAACTGGAGCCCTTTCTGGGCATGACTTGGGGACTGGAGCCATCACTGGAGCAAACTCTGGGGCTGGAGCTGACACTGGAGCGGACTCAGGGGCTGGAGCCGACACTGGAGCGATCTCTGGGGCTGGAGCCGACACTGGAGTGAACTCTGGGGCTGGAGCCGACACTGGAGCGAACTCTGGGGCTGGAGCTGACACTGGAGCAGACTCAGGGGCTAGTATGAGGCCTGAGAGCAGTCTTTTTTTCCTCAGATTCCTCTTCTGGTTTGATGTAAGGGAGGCAGCTGCAGTTGGCTGAGGGCTTGACTTTGGTGTGGCTGGCGGGCTTGACAATGGCGTGGCCGGCGGGCTTGAGTCAGCGGCGGCCGGCGGGCTTGACTGGGGAACGGCCTTCGTTTCTGGGCTGAGGACAATGGTGTAGCTTCAGAGGATACAGGGGTATTTGGGGCGGGGCAGGCGGTCCAAGCCGTTGGTGCGGTATGTGGAGGTTCCTGGAGTGGGGTGAGCTGGCGAGACGCAGCGTGCCTCAGAGGGGACTGCATGACGAGACTGAATCGTTTCCTTCATTTCTTCAACTTCAAAATTGGAGCCGTTTAAATAAAGAACGAGATTAATCAGCTCGATCAGGGGAAAAATCACACATGGGAAGATCGCAGCGGATTGTCTCGTCCAGCCCCAGCTGAAAGCAGGCACCAAGAGTGGTGTCGTGCCAGCTCAGCTGGTTAGCAAGCTCGAGGAAATCCTCCACATACCGTTCCAACCTCCGACCGGCCTGCCGCAAACCCCACAACTTTTCCTCAGCAGTAATCATGTTTCGGTCCGGTGTTCTGTCACAATCTCTCTGGGAAGAATGTGGAACGAGGAGATGCAGGAGAATACTTCAATGGAGACTTTAATCAAACAAAACAAAGGGATACAACCACTGGAACTCAGGGATGACATATAACACCGGATGCTGGAGACAAGGAAACACAGGGCTTAAGTAACTCAGAATTTAACGAGGAGATTACGGGACACAGCTGAAACAAATGGAACTAAATGGGGACCAAACGAGAAAAGGAGCACCAAATATGGACATGAAGGGAGAAACTAGGTCAGGGAAGGCACAAGGGGAGCAAAACACAAAACAAGAATTAAAAAGTAAAAGAAATTATTTATACTATTAAAGGGTTAGTTTAAAATTGCTATTGTATTTCATAAATAAGTGCAATAATGTTACATTTTGGCCTAAACACATTTACAGTAGTATAGATACAAATGCTAAAAATAGTTTCATAACCAAAATTACTGTAATTATATTCCATTATACAAAATACATTGTTAATAATATAATAGCATTCGATATGAATCACATTACTGCCAAAATACCATAATTACAGATAGTGTTATTACTACAGTAAAGCCATAGTAAAATTGAGTAATTTGTGGATTGAAAGTCTTTTGAACTTTTTTTTTTTTTTTTTACTTTCCTGTTTACCTTCTTATTGTTGTTGAGAATGTCAGTGCTGATTAATGTTGTTTTAAACTAGTTTAAATCACAGATACATTTTTAAGAATTCGGTACCAAATTCAAGGCTTATCACTAGACTCTGTACCAAATTCAAGGCTTATTACCTGTAAACTGTAAATTTGGCCTACGTTGGTGTGTGAATGGCCCCTGTGATATGTTTCAAAATGAGTAGTTCTTTTGTTCTGCTTTTGGAGAGTTTGCAGTTTTATATTTCTCATAGGCAGCACAAATAGCAGAGAGCAAGCCAGTATTCCACTGCTATTGCACTAGAAAATGTAACCAGAACATTGATAAAAATTTCTTTATCAAATTTCTTTCTTTCTTTATTTTTTTATGCGCTGCACTATGTATGTATTAAGATCTCACCATTGTGGTCTATTGTTTCACCTCTGCCCTGTGTTCAGGCTCAACGCTATATCACACAGCTCAAGTCACAGATCAACAATCTTGAGACAGAACTGGAGGAGCAGCGTGTGCAGAAGCAGCGTGCCCTGGTGGAGAATGAGCAGCTACGCATAGAGTTAGAGGCCCTCCGCCGCCACAACACTGAACATGAGAATATGCAGACCAGCTTTGTTGAGGCTGAAAGTAAGTCTGGGCTGCATGCACATTCATATTCATAATTAAACAAAAATGTGGCAGCTGATTCTAATGACTTTCTCATATACAGAAAGAGCCCAAGCGACAGAGTTGCGTTATAATAAACTGAAGGAAAAGCATGCTGAACTTGTTGCCAATCATGCTGAACTCCTTCGAAAGGTATGACAAAGAATGCACTGGTTTAAATAAACAATATGCCTCTATATATATATATATGTATATATATATATATATATATATATATATATGTATATATATATATATATATATATATATATATATATATATATATATATATATACATACATGCATATATATATAAAATGTGTTCAAATGATACAGTTGTGAATGTGTCCTTTTTCTTCTGTAGAGTGCAGACACAGTGAAGATGCTGTCAGCCACACAACAGACTCAAGAGGAAATTGAACGAACTAAGCATCAGTTAGCCTTTGAGGTAGAAAGAGTCAGACAAGAATCAGACATGAAGGTAAGTGGGCACATGTGTCTTTCTTTCCTTGAACTGAAACAGCCCCCAAAGACTGAACGTAACATGTTCTCCTGCTGCTTTAGTTTGAAGAACAGAGGATTGATATGGATAAGCTGAGGAGGGAGCTTGAAGGGAAGAATGCAGAGATCCAGAAAGTCAAGAGTTTATTACAGACCTCTGAGAAGGTATAGTATATCTTCCATGTTAATATAACTTTCAGGATGCATTAGCTCTGTTCCAAAACCTAGTGAACTGAACTGCCTACATAATCAGCGTTTTAAGGCATTACAGTTTTGTTGTACCACAAGTATCATTAGGCCTGCTTTATATGAGACTGATCTGGTGGTGGGTGAACAGTTGAGGAGTTTGACAGATGCCTCATCAGTAGATTGAGGTGCAGTTTATAAAGGTTGTCCAGCCTACAAAGTCTGGAATTGCAATCATCTCACATGACAAATAAATTGCCTGGAGGTGATGTCGGCCTTTCAAGCCTTAAGCTGTTTCCTTCCAGACGTTTGAGACTGTCATATGTAACCCTGGACCACAAAACCAGTCTTAAGTCGCACAGGTATATTTGTAGCAATAGCCAACAATACATTGTATGGGTCAAAATTATCAATATTTTTAATGCCAAAAATCATTAGGATATTAAGTAAAGATCATGTTCCATGAAGATAATTTGTAAATTTCCTATCATTAATATATTAAAACTTAATGTTTGGTTAGTAATATGTATTGCTAAGAACTTCGTTTGGACAACTTTAAAGGTGATTTTCTCAATATTTTTGTTTTTATTTATTTTATTTTTTTTGCACCCTTAGATTGCAGATTTTACATGTATCTCAGCCAAATATTGTCCTATCCTAACAAACCATACATTATTATTTATTCAGCTTTTAGATGATGTATAAATCTCAATTTCAAAAAAACTGACCCTTAAGACTGGTTTTGTGGTCCAGGGTCACATACTGTATGGTCATAAGGACAAACAACATGTTGGTAGTCTCTTACATAAGCCGTCAGAGTGGAATACATTTTTACCCCATATGGAAGTTAGCATAGAGTATTCTTCTTTGGGCTCAGAACAAAGTCTGAGAGAAAACAACAAATCTGGGAGAATATCCCAAGGTACAGGTTGAGGCCAGAGAGTGGAGGTTACATTTACATTTAGTCATTTAGCAGATACTTTTATCCAAAGCGACTTACAAATGAGGACAATGGAAGCAATCAAAATTAACAAAAGAGCAATGATATGCAAGTGCTAAGACAAGTCTCAGTTAGCTTAATGCAGTACACGTAGCAATTTTTTTAAAATTATATAATAAATAAAAAGAAAACAGATACAATACAAAAAGAATAGAGCAAGCTAATGTTAGAGTCCTTTTTCGCTTTTTGTTAATTACATAATAAAAAGAATACAAAAAGAATAGAGAAGCTAGTGTTAGTTTTGTTTGGTTTAGTTTTTTTTTTTTTTTTTTAAGAAAAACAAGCAATTAGTAAATGAATAGAGTGCAAGTCTAAAAGGGGCAAGTTTTTTTTTTTTTTGTTTTTTTTTTTAAAGAATAGAATTAGAATAGAGAGCGCTAGAGTTAGAGGGTCAAATAAAGATGGAAGAGATGTGTGTTTAACCGATTCTTGAAGATGGCTAAGGACTCAGCTGCTCGGATTGAGTTGGGCAGGTTATTCCACCAGGAGGGAACATTTAATGTAAAAAAGTTTACTTCCTCAGACCACTGATCCAATGTGGTAATGTTGCTGTGCAAAAGGCAACTAACAGCTACTAAGTCGTGGTGCATTTATTTATGACTTTTGTTTTAATGTGAGTTTTCAGTGAGTTTGTGGTGCATAAATTTATGCCATGTGATATCACTCCTATGAAGTGAAAGAAAATGTAAAATGTCAAGGTAAAATGGATATTTTGATTTTATGCTTGCGTGAATCACCCCAGGAACACTCACTCAATCACTGTAACCGTGGGTTACAAAATCACTCTGATAGGAGTGTCACAAGACCCTTCTATAAGAAAGAAATAGAGCCTGTAAAGAGGGCTGTATAGTTGAGTGTCATAGATTAAGAAGTAAAATTAAAAGTCAGAGTAAGAGGGCTAAATCAGTTTTGTTGATGTAGATAAAATTTTATTGGTAACAGTCTGTAGTATTCTGATTGATTGAATTAATTGCTTAAATTTTTAGTATTTGACAAAAGACAACACCAATATATTTAATGAGGTAATTATAAAAATGCCACTTGAAATCAAATTGTGTTATTATTGTTTTTAATCTGTAGCACTTTGGGATTCTGTGTGAATATAAAGTGTTACAAAAAAAAAAAAAAAAAAAAAATCCAGAGGGCAAATATAGCTCATTTAATAGAAAAGTTAATTTCTGACCCTGCTGTTGTTTTGATATTTATGATTTTTAAAAGAACATGGAGGTTTTGAAATATTAATATATTAATATTAAGACTTAATTAATATTAAGTCCAATTTGGATCATGAATGTGTTTTCTTTGATTTGGAGCAAGGTTATTTTCATGAATGAAAACTAAAACTAAGATGAAAACGACTGATCAAAAATCATTTTTCGTAAACTAAAAAAAAAATAAATAAAAAAAATAAAAATAAATAAAAAACAAAAATGAAACGAAACTAACAACAGTTATTGAAAAATTACCTGAAATAAAATTATAATTATCAAAAATAAATAATCATTTTCGTAATCATTACGTTCTCACCCCGTGTCGGAAAAATAGCTGTGTGGCGCTTTTTTTTTTTTTTTTTTTTTTTTTTAAGAAATAGCATATTTTATCCATAACTAACAAAAGATTAAAAAAGTGAATAGTTACATTTTAAAAAACATGCAAATAAAAAAGCCATCAGCCTTTCGATTTTCTTTCCATTCGATTGCGACCCCTGAAGTTATTACGACAGCTTAACGACACAGCAATAGCGTCAGTTGCAGCAGTTCAATTTACAACACCATGTTAAACATTCCGACATGTGCACGTAGGTAATTTTTTTTCGCTTTAGGCTTATGAGATTATTTCTGTTGAAATGAAACGTTGTTTAATATCGACTAAAGACAATGCAGGGAGGCCAGCGGAGGAAAGCGGAGAAGCACCAACGTCTGAAAGGCCATCGACCTCATGTACGGAAAGAGACCGGCAGTGTGCATAAAGAAGACATCCATAAGCAGTCGGATCAGCCTTACTCTAATTGTCAAAAATATTGAGAGGAATTTATCCAGTATGGATTCACATGCGTCATCGTCAACGAAGTACAACATCTCCAATGTGTAGTGTGCACTGAGGTGCTTGCACATGAAAGCCTAAAGCCTGGAGAAATGCTATGGAGAAATGCTATGACTTGAAAACCAAGCACCCCTCTCTTGCTGCTAAACCAGTAGATTTTTTTCTGGCAAAAGGAGCGAGAGTTACAAGACCAAAAGAAAGTCCTAACTAAACAAACAACAATCCCCGCCAAAGCTCAACAGGCATCATATGAGGTGGCATATTTAATTGCACAGGCAAAAAAGCCACACACGATCGAGGAAACCCTCATTAAACCCGCTGCTATAGCTATAAGTCGGGCTATGCATGGGGATAAACTGGCCCGTGAGCTAGAATCAGTGCTGCTGTCTAACGGGATTGTTGGATAGAACAATTTCTCCTGCTCATCGGAACACACATAAATGCTGAAAGACAGAACCAATCAATCACAGACAGCGTTCGCTGCTGACGCATGGCTCAGTCACGGTGTTTGTTCAAATAGGGCTGCGTTTCCCAAATGCAGGGCTCTCAAGTTATAGCAAAAGTTTGGAGTGAGATTTATGTTAGGGGAGGGGCCACTGAAAGGGGAGGAGCAAGTCAAAGGGGAGGAGCAACTCAAATAGAGCAAATAAAGCTAGAGTTAGAGGCCTTTTTTGCTTTTGTTAACTGTATAATAAAAAGAAAACCGATAGAATACAAAAAGATTAGAGAAGCTAGTGTTATTTTATTTATTTTTTTTAAGGAAACAAGCATTTAGTAAATGAATAGAGTGCAAGTCTAAAAGGGGCAGGTTTTTTTTTTTTTTTTTTTTTCAGTTGCTCGGATTGAGTTGGGCAAGTCATTCCACCAGGAGGGAACATTTAATTTAAAAATATATATAACAATTTATTTTATTTGGATGAATTTGTCTGCCTTTTATCAGATTTACCAACTGTTATAACATCTCTGGTACTTTCCTTAGTTTCTGGTAGCAAAAGCTAAGTTAAAGGGTTAGTTCACCCCAAAATGAAAATTATGTCATTAATTACTCACCCTCATGTCGTTCCAAACCCGTAAGACCTTTGTTCATCTTCGGAACACAAATTAAGATATTTTTGATTAAATCAGAGAGCTATCTGACCCTCCATAGACAGCAACGCAACTGAAATGTTCCCAGGTCCAGAAATGTAGTAAATACATCAGTAAAACAGTCCATGTGACATCAGTGGTTCAGCTTCAGTTTTGTGATGCTACGAGAGTACTTTTTTTGCGCAAAGAAAACAAAAATAACATAATTTACTCAACAATTCTTCTCCCCCGAGTTACGTCTTACACCATTTTGGAGAGTACCCAAGAACGTATTTGACGTAATCAGCGTTATTTACATTCGGGGGGAAAGCGCGCATGAACGTATAATCTGCGTAATAAGTGTTGTTTACACTTAGGGGAAAGCATGTGTATGTATTGTGATACTCTCTAAAATGGAGGAAGACGTAACTCGGGGGAGAAGAATGGTTGAGTAAATTGTTATTTTTGTTTTCTTTGCGCAAAAAAAAAAATAGCGTTGTAGCGTCGCAAAACTGAAGTTGAGCCACTGATGTCACATGGACTGTTTTACTGATGTATTTACTACGTTTCTGGACCTGGGAACATTTCAGTTGCGTTGCTGTCTATGGAGGGTCAGATAGCTCTCCGATTTAATCAAAAATATCTTAATTTGTGTTCTGAAGATGAACGAAGGTCTTATGGGTTTGGAATGACATGAGGGTGAGTAATTAATGACATAATTTTCATTTTGGGGTGAACTAACCCTAAAGCTTCTGGTTTCAAAGCAATTGGAGAGTTTTTGACCACATCAGTAATCATTCAGCACGAATTTGGCTATATTCCCCAACATCAGCTCTCATCTTTTAATAGGCAAGTGATTTCATCCAGGAATCGTAAAATTAAAATGCTAAAAAAAAAATGGGGTTACACAGCATTCATCGGATCTTGCTCTTCCAACTTTACACTCTGTGTGTGTGCGCATCCATGTTGCTTAGTAATGAACGCGCTTGCAGCGGGATCACGTAATTTATACGGAAACAACATTCTCATTTCTGATTGGCTGGTAGGTTTCATTTAACTCTGTATAACTCGAGACAGCTATGAGACTCGGCCCTCCGTATGCCTGCGCCTTGTCTATTAATTGTATATAGCGGGGCATGTTATCCCTTTTCAGCGTGAGAAATACAAGGTGTGGCGTGAGAGCGTGTGAACTGGTTGAAATGCGTGTGTCTCACGGTGAATGCATGAGACTTGAGAGCCCTGCAAAAGCATCAGAAGCATAAGTAGATCTTAAGAAACCATTGCCACATTATTACATTACATTACATAACATTGTTACTATATATAAAATTAATTCTGAAAAATGCATCACCGTTTCCACACAAATATGAAGCAGCAATAATCAGAAATGTTTCTTGAGTAGCAAATGATATTAAAATTATTTCTGAAGGATCATGTGACATTTAAGACTAGAGTAATGATGCTGAAAATTCAGCTTTGATCACAGATGCATTTTAAATGACATTTTAAAATATATTAAACTAGAAAATAATTATTTTTAATTGTTATATTTCACAATATTGCAGTTTTTACTGTATTTTTGTTCAAATAAATGCAGCCTTAGTGAGCATGAGACTTATTTAAAAAAAAATTACAAAATCGTACTGACCCCAAACTTTTGTGTACATGTAATATTTATTTTAAGTTTGTGCAAGTAAATTTATTTAAACTGGTTGTTAAACGTTCAAATGGATTGTATGTTCTGTAATTGCTGTTAGTAAATCTGTCAGAAAAAAAATAAATAAAAATAGGCTAAAGTTTCACCTTTAGGGGTACAACAGCCTGGCAGCCTTTTACAAAAATTAACCATGGTTTTATTACAGTAACCACAGTTTACCACAGTATTTGTAGTAAAACTGCAGTAACCACAAATTTACCATGGTAATAATAACACATTTTAGTACCATGTTTAATTTTCATGAGGTACCCTCAAATGTGCACCTTTGTAACTTATCTACCTTTAAAGCATGCATACTTGTATGGTACTAATATGCTCCCTTTTAGGGGTATAGTTGCACGTTTGAGGTTACTTGCCCCTGTAAAGGGCTAAAATACAATTATAGTATATTTTATTTCTAACAGTGTAAACAAAAAAAGGCTTATGAAATGTTAAAAATGCATTGCTTTAAAATCTAATATTAAGTGAGTATAATTACTGATTATATTCTTTTAATAATTTCAAAGATCATTTTAGTTTAGAGGTATCAGTATCGATATCAATATCGACGATACTGGGCTTGAAAATATCAGTATTGGATCGAAAATAAAATAAGAGGTATCGCTCATCCCTATTGCCCGGCGCATCTCCGACATGGCCCAGGACATAAGGTGTCAGCTGGTGGACAGAATGAAGAAAGGGAAATATGCTTTACAGTTAGATGAATCCACAGATGTATCAAACTCTGCCCAGCTGCTTGTATTCATCAGATACAGTTTTGACGGAAAACTTAACGAGGACATTCTGTTTTGTACCCCGCTGGAGGGAACGTGCACAGGTAAGGACATTTTCACAAAACTTGACAACAAACTAAAAGAAGATGGACTGTTTTGGAGCGAGTGCATTGGTGTGTGTACAGATGGTGCTGGAGCGATGCTGGGGAAGAAGAAAGCTCTTAAAGCAAGTGTCTTACAAGTGGTGGCTCACGTAAAATTCACGCATTGTATTATACACAGAGAAGCTCTTGTGAGCAAAACACTTGACCCAGAACTTAAACGTGTTCTTGAGACTTCGATAAAAATGGTCAACTACATAAAACATTAACATACAGTAACCCCCATGAAGAACTACCTTAATCTCCCTCAAACTTATCATTTGTTGAAGGATAAGGATGTCAGCATTTCATGGATCAAAGACTGATCCAATCACCATGTGGTCTTTGATCTCAGTGTGGGCTCTGATCACAGTTCTTCATTCTTGAGACTTAAATGTGAACAATCACTCGCTACCTCAGACTGACCAAACCAGTTTTACCTTGTGGAGAGGGGTTAACATTATCATACTGTAACCCCCACCCAGGAACTGCTTTGTTCTCCCTAACTCTTATCAAAGTGTGAATGATCATAAATTCCCCTCACAGTTTTGCCATGTGGCCAAAGCCAAAGAGGAAAGACACGCTTTCACATGCATTCACACAAAATGGACACAAAATTGACTAAACCTTCCTCATATCAATTTACAGAACTGTATATACACAATGAATGCTGTGTGTGATACAACAAGGTATGCAACATTACCTATTAATGTATGTGCTCATGCATTACCCATTGGTGTTTGGTCTTCATATTTTCAGCACAATGTGTAGGTTAATCTGGAATTGATTTGGAAAGTGAATTATGCATAGGAAAAACTTTAAAGACATTGTTGCAAATGTGGACTTTAAGCTATGAAATGGACCTCATGCCAGAGAGAGGCCATGGCCACTTCGGACAGCATCAGCCAATCAGAATGCTGGATCTGAAAGGTGCCAACTTGCAATCCCCGCCTTCTCAGGGAAGAAATAAAAGGTTCTCTCCAAGACAAAGAGTATGCTAAGTGGTGTGGTCGACCTGTTGCTAAGACCTTGTGCAAAGATGTTTTTGCAAAAGTAGGTTCTAAGGAGAAACAAGGGTAACACTTTATTTCGATAGTCTACTTTAGACATTCTACTAACAGTAAGTAACTTTACAACTACATGTCAACTAGCAGTCATTAGAGTATTAATGACTGTCTGCTTAATATCTTCTTACACTTTATTTTGATGGGTCCACAACATCCAACACACTGACTATGAGAAATTTTACAAGTATATGTCAACTTATTCTACTAACACTAAACCTACCCTAACAGTCTACTCTGAGAGTTAGTAGACATGTAGTTGCAAATTAATGAGAATTAGTTGACTTGTAGTTGACATGTAGTTACAAAGTTACTTATAGTTAGTAGAATGTCTAAAGTGGACTATCAAAATAAAGTGTAACCGAAACAAGGAAGTTCTGAAAGAAGCGAGTTTGGGGAGTTTGGAAACTGCCACAGCAACAATGACCACAAGCTTAGTGCCCCCCAATATTCTGCAACAACCTCAGAATCTTCTCTTCAGTGATCCTCTGCTTGCAAGTTCCAAGCTGCCAGGGTCTTCTCCAATGACTTCAGAAAGTCAACATCAATGATCCTCCCTCCTGCATGTTCCAGGTAGTCAGAATCTTCTGTACAGACATCAGAACCTTCACCTTCAACGCTCCGTTTTGCGTGTTCCAGACCAAAGAACCTTATCGTGCTTTGGAGTTCTTCGTCCACCAGTGCTTCGTGTTCAAGACTGTGAAACAGATAACTCCTTTCCTTCCACTGCAACGACAAGTGGAAGACGTCACCGCCCAGACTCAGCGCATGGCCAGGCAGAACGTAAATATATCACTCTTTCCAAACCTCTTTCCAGAGACCATTGGCATTAGTGTATTGTCCTCATGCCAGAGAGAGGCCATACCATGGCCACCTTGGACAGCATCAGCCAATCAGAATGCTGAATCTGAAAGGTGCCAACTTGCAATCCCCGCCTTCTCAGGGAAGGAATAAAGGTTCTCTCCAAGACAAAGAGTGTGCTAAGTGGTGTGGTCGAACTGTTGCTAAGACCTTGTGCAAAGATGCTGTTGCAAAATTAGGTTTTAAGGAGAAACAAGGAAGTTCTACAAGAATCGAGTTAGGGGAGTTTGGAAACTGCCACAGCAACAACGACCACAAGCTTAGTGCCCCCCAATGTTCTGCAATGACGTCAGAATCTCCTCTTCAGCGATCCTCTGCTTGCGAGTTCCAAGCTGCCAGGGTCTTCTCCAACGACTTCAGAAAGTCATCGTCAATGATCTTCCCTCCTGGGTGTTCCAGGTAGTCCGGATCTTCTGTACAGACATCAGAACCTTCACCTTCAAGGCTTTGGTTTGCGTGTTCCAGACCAAAGAACCTTCTCGGTACTTAGGAGTTCATCGTCCATCAGTGATTCGTGTTCAATCCTTTCATTCTACTGCAACGACAAGAGGAAGACGTCACCACCCAGACTCAGCACATGGCCAGGCAGAATCTAAATATATCACTCTTTCCAAACCTCTTTCCAGAGACCGTTGGCATTAGTGTATTGTCAGTGTATGATTATCTAATTTGTGTTAGATTCTATAAAACTGATGTCAGTAACAAATAATCTTTCGATTTATTTGTTGAAACTAGAATAAGGTTTACCTTACTACTTCTAGAAAACTTCAGTTTATATTTCCATAAGATAATATCCATAGTAACATCCAACTCAGTCACTTGCATTAATCAATCTTTTTCACTTTATCCATTCATTGTATCCATTTAGTCGTTGTTAGTTACTCTTGTCTATCCCTTTTGTTTATAAAACCCCTTTTATTACACTTGGGTCTTCCTTGTGTTGATAATACAGTGAAAAGGCTCTACAAGTTAACGATATCTCACAAATCCTTCAGATTGGTCAGACTACAAGTTCCTATAATTTAAATGTAATTTTTATTTATTCAACATTCTTCCATTATTGTTCTTTATTGTCAAGGTGCAATTCCTTGGCTGGTGCCCCGTAAAAAAAAAAAAATAGTATGACCAAACTAAATATTAATATTAATATTTAAGCCCAAAGCCATTACCCAAAGCCATTACACTGGTGGTGCTACTTAAATCTAAAATCACTGCATTTAGTGGTGCCCCGTGTTAGGCTATCTAACATTTGATATCACTACACACATCATATAGCCTACAGGTACATGCTTATAATTCTTCATAAATGAAAAGAACATATTCAAAGCCTTTACTCTTAAATGTGATTGCCTTTCCTGAAACCTGCAGTGTATATGTAGCTTTTGGTCCTTTGTAGAAGCATTAAAAATAAAACACAGAGCGTGAACATAAACACGGGACCGTTCGAAGGCAGCTATCAGCAGATAGTTAATTCTGCTAAACTTTAATTACTAAAACTAAACCTGAATCTAAACTATATAAAAACTAAATAGAAATGTTCACAAAATACAAACTAAATTAATTAAAATTAATAAAAACTAATTTAAAAAAAAACCTAAACTGAATTTTATATCAAATTTAAAAATATTAAAATAAAACAAAATTAAAAATTCAAAACTATAATAACCTTGATATGGAGGACAGTTTTTAAACATTGTAAAAGCAGTAGGGTCTCAGTGATTCTGGTGCCTAAGAAATGTTATGGTATACAGTTTAGTTATGAAGTGCTTTTAGAAGCTGGTGAATACAGAGATTATGAAAAAGGCCCAGACTTCTAATTATTACTTTACTGAGGACACTTCATGGCCATGTTTAAGAAAATCTTTGTAATACACATAGAAGTGAGGTAAATTGCCTCACTTCTATTTGGGGGAGAAACCTTACTTGTGCCTGGCTGTTCTTGTGCTCAGTGCACTGTAGCGGTGAACAGATGGCAAAAGTTCAAAGAGATGATGTCTTGGATTGGGAGGGATGCAGAGTGATTTTCACTGGTGCCAAAAAGATCTCTTTTTTTCCAAGCTTGGCAAAGCTTGTGGCATCCCCGGCTGGAAATGTGGAAACTTTGTCTTGCCTTTGAACGGAGATCCTTGATTGGGTCTTGTCTTTCATTCCAAATTACTGACAATTTTAACCCGAAGGTATTGTTCTCAATCATAGATAAAGTATTGAGTCCATCTATTAATTTGTGCCCTACTACATCTAAGGGTTTGTGTGAGAGTTTTTTAGAATTTTTTATTGATAAGGTTAATCGTATTCGGATGGATATTTTGCTTGTAGGGAATGCTGTAGCTAACAAAATTAATCCGTCTCACTGCTTGAGTAAATTTGAATTGATTACATTAGCTCAGTTGAAAAATATAATATTGCATTTAAAGCCAACTACCTCTCTTCATGACATTCTTCCATCCCGATTGTTTAAGGAGGTGATAGACACTACTGGTCCCAATATATTATCGATTATAAACAGTAGCTTATTTCATGGCATTGTACCGTTAGAGTTTAAGCATGCTGTTATTGAACCAGTCTTAAAGAAAATGAATTTGGATTCACAGGATTTAAAAAATTTAAAAAATTTCAGGCCTATTTCCAAATTACCTTTTATGAATAAGATTTTAGAGAAAGTTGTTCATAATCAACTTGTTGATTTTTTTGAGTGGAAACAACATAATGGATACATTTCAGTCTGGTTTTCGGACCAAACATAGCACAGAATCAGCATTATTAAAGGTTACAAACGATATTTTGCTAAGTACTGACTCCGGGAAAAGTGTTGCCTTAATGATGTTGGATTTGACTGCAGCTTTCCATACTTTAGATCATGTGATTTTAATAGAACGTCTTAGAGATTATGTTGGGATCAAGGGTGTAGCCCTTAAGTGGTTCTCTTCTTATCTGCAGGACAGGACATGCTCAGTTAAAATTGGAAATCTTGTTTCGTCATGAATGAATGAATGAATGAATGAATGAATGATGCATTTATATAGCTCTTTTATTGTGTATTGTCGTACACCCAAAGCGCTTTACAATCATGTGGGTGGGTCTCTCCTCAACCACCACCAGTGTGCAGCATCCACCTGGATGGTGCGACGGCAGCCACAGGACAACGGCGCCAGTGCGCTCACCGCACACCAGCTACATGTGGAGAGGAGAGAGACAGAGCCAATTCAGTGGATGGGGATTATTAGGAGGCCATGATTGACAAGGGCCAGTGGAGGGAATCTGGCCAGGACACCGGGGTTACACCCCTACTCTTTACGAGAAATGCCATGGGATTTTTTTAATGACCACAGAGAGTCAGGACCTCGGTTTAACGTCTCATCCGAAAGACTGTGCTTTTTGACAGTATAGTGTCCCCGTCACTATACTGGAGCATTAGGACCCACACAGACTGCAGGATGAGCACCCCCTGCTGGCCTCACTAACACCTCTTCCAACAGCAACCTAGTTTTCCCAGGAAGTCGCCCATCCAGGTACTGACCAGGCTCAACCCTGCTTAGCTTCAGTGGGCAACCAGTTTTGGGCTGCAGGGTGATATGGTCATCTGCGACTATCACTTGGGGGTTTCCTCAGGGATCAATTCTTGGTCCGACTCTATTCTCATTACATATGTTACCCTTGGGGACAATTTTTAGGCAATATAATATCAATTATCATTTGTATGCTGATGATCTTCAACTGTATTTTCTATTGGAGTGTGATGGCTGTACATCTTTTGCTAATTTTTATAAGTGTCTGACTGAGGTAAAGGGATGGCTAGCAAATAATTTTTTACAACTAAATGAGAGTAAGTCTGAGTTTGTGTTTGGGAACAAAATGCCTGGAAATGACCTGATTGATAGTTATGGACCATTATCCAATAATAGTTATGTGAAGAATCTTGGAGTATTTTTTTGATTCTGAAATCCGCTTTGATCGACAAGTTAACAGCGTGGTGAAAACATCTTTTTTTCAGTTAAGAAAATTGTCTAAACTGAAACCTATCCTTTCAAATAATGACTTGGAGACTGTTTTGCATGTTTTTATTTCCACATGGTTGGATTATTGCAATGCTCTTTTATCTAGGCATAAGTGAATCCTTGGATGTCCGTCTTCAGTATGTCCAGAATGCTGCTGCAAGAATTTTGACAAACACCAAAAAACGAGATCATTAACACCTGTATTGATATCTCTTCACTGGTTGCTTGTAAAATACAGAATACAATACAAGGTGTTAATGTTTGTCTGTAAAGCATTGTACAATCAGGCTCCTGAATATATAAAGGACATGTTAATCCTTTACCAGTCCCAACGTCATCTACGTTCCTCTCAAAATATGCTCCTAACTGTTCCGCGGTCTTGGTTGAGGCGTAGTGGAGACTGCGCTTTTTCTGTGGCGGCTCCTGCACTCTGGAATCTATTACTGTTATCCATAAAATCATCGTCAAGCATGGGCATTTTTAAAAAGGACTTGAAGACCTATTTATTTTATCAAGCTTTTGGCGTTTAACTGGGTTGGAGAATTGTGAAGGATTGGCTTTATTTATTTATTTGCTGTATTTCCTTGCTGTAAATACTTTCTAAAAAAAATCTATATTTTTATTTGCTGTATTTCTTTTAGGCAGGAGAGCAGCTGAACAGCTCTATGGCTGCACTTCAGACAGAAAAGGATAGACTAACACAGTCTATAAGTAAGAAAGATGCTGAGCTCTCCTCCCTGATGAAGGAAGCTCAGCTGAAAGAGTATTCTTTACAGCAGGAGCGAGACAGGACCATCAAGGAGCTTGGAGAACTACAAGGCAAACTCAAAGAGAAGGTACGGACAGATCTCAATCTCTAAACAGAAGTGGGGAAAAGCATGAAATAAATGAAGCCTTTTTTTTTTTTTTTTTTTTTTTTTGAGTGCCTGTTAAGAATGTTTTAGCTCTTTATCTTTTGATGCCGTCTGACTATTCTCAGTCCTTGCGTTCATGAAGACATGGGCCCATGGAAAGAGTTAAGAACAAGAAGCCAATTGTCTTTTCACAAACTTCTTCCAAGTTTATTATTACATCCATACATTATATAGTTTCATTGCTAAGGGTGGTGCAGTGGTACATCCAATGAGAATTATACACCATATTTGTGTGGTACTTGGGCCAAGAAATATACGTTATGTAAAATGGAAGTCTGGCCAGGAAGTTCTGGACATATTAGGGATACACTTGGACGGAGAGAACTACATCTTTATGCCAAGTGTCAATAGTACAGCCTGAACTCAGTTACCTCAGGGCTCGGGGTACCTCATACTCAGTTGACCATTTGAACCTGGATGTATGTATGAGAGAGAGAGATATTTCTAACATAAGCGAGAGAGAGAGAGAGCACAGACAGGAGGAGGGAGCAAGACATAGAGAGAAAGGGGGGAAAACACGCATGAGGAGGGAGCGAGACAGAAGAAAAGGAGTGAGAAAGGAGGAGGGATTGCATAGAGGCCAACTCACAGAAACATCTGGCAGAGAGCATGATATAATTTAACAGTTCCCCCATTTGTTTATATAATAAACACCGTAAAGGCTCTCTGCCCAATTCCCTTTCTCTTAACATTCAATCAACATTTTTCTCATCCCACTTAAAATCAGCGCATAACAGTTCTAGTCATCAAGGCACTTACAAGCATCTTTTACCAACTTGTAAATCAAAACAAAAATCATTCTGAAGCATTCGCTACTTCCCTTGCCTAAAATTCCTAAGCGTTCCTAGACATATTCAGTAAACCACCATTAATCAGCATCCGTATCAGGGATGTATGCAACACGATATTCCTACGATAACACACTTTGCCCTTCAGACAGTCTATTGATTTTGTAGTGCAGGTAACTGTAAGCCTTGTAGCTTTTCCTTGGCCTCAGATTTAACAATATTGTTGGCTGGTCACTAACACGTTCATAGCAGATGTATGGTATATCTTCATTATCTAGCCAGTTTTCCTCACCCATCTCTTCAAAGAAATATGTACAGGTGAGCAGGCTTTCAGTACAGCCAGGCATATTACCAGTTTTGCAGCCTTGGCCTAATAATTTTAGTATTATTCTTACAAGTTCTAGGTTCCTTCCTTCACATAATGCTCTATCAAAACGTAATCTATTAAATTGCAAAAATTTAAATGCTTTGCATTACATTGTTCACATCTTTGGTTTCTAAAAGGTTATGAATACCTATTTATTACCAATTAGATATCCGTAAGGTATGAGACCTTAACCAGGACAATCAGATTTGGGCCAATATAAGAACTAACCCCTATGTCTCCTGGACTTCTGCTGTGTCGAGGACTTACTACAGCTCTCAGGCTTTTAGTGTCAGGAGGCCTTCTAGATGTGGTCAGATTTTTCCACTCATATAATGTATGCTACATTTTAATTTTAGCCTGTGATAGTAATGTACCCAGTGTAATTGTCAAGTTAGTCTAACAAATTAACTTTTAAAGTCTATTTCAATACTATAGACCAGGGGTGCCCAAACTCGGTCCTGGAGGGCCGGTGTCCTGCAGAATTTAGCTCCAACCCCAATTAGACACACCTGAACCAGCTACTCAAGCTCTTACTAGGCATACTAGAAACTTCCCGGCAGGTGTGTTGAGGCAAGTTGGAGCTAAACTCTGCAGGACACTGGCCCTCCAGGACCGAGTTTGGGCACCCCTGCTATAGACCTATGCAGTAACTCGAGTCAGCTAAAATAATAACATTATCAGTAATGTCAAACAAACAGACAATCAATCTAAACCACATCGCAATCTTCATTCCGTGCTGTATCAGAATGAGGTCAGGATCAGGATTATTTAATCAGTCTCTCTTGCATTCTCCTTGGTCTACTGAACACTGAGTTGCTCCTCAATTTATCCTTGATTCTGGCAGGCTCTTTATCAGTTGGAGCAAACAGCGGGCTTTTAATCCACCAGTTGAGTTTGCTCATTCTTCTCGTTGGTCCCCCTAGGGGACTCTTCTGCCCCTGCCAGGGTTAGAGGCACGCCTGGTGTGAACTCAGGGTGTTTCGCCTTTCAACGACGTTAAGGTAACACTGAAACCATGTATCTCACTCTGTCAATTCAGATTAGCAGAGTAAACCATCCTTGATATCAGAAGAACTACTTCTACCTGTGAAAGGAGATCTTAAAATGCTTTTGTTAGAGACAACACGTTTACTCCTCACCCAGTCGATCCGTGTTGTAGTGACCTGTGAGGAAAAAATGAATGTGGCCTGAGGGCTGTCCATTTTTCCTATAACACCAGTAGATTGACAGGGCTGGAACCCATATCATTCCAATTTCAGTCAATATCATTTATAATATAATCTTATTTCTTTCATACTCCCCCTATATACCACATCTAGGTGGTATACACTAAATTTAAATTCATCTCAATCATGTCTTTGTTGTTTAAAGGTGTCTCACTATTCATCAAATAGTTTCTTAAACATGACTTCTTTTTTTTTTTATTCAGGCTTTTCACCCACTAATATCAGTTTTTTTTTCTGTGAAACACCCAGCCCACATGTAACATGTTAACAAGCACAATGTATTTCATACATTTGACACAGAATCAAGTTGATGAAGTCCATCATGACATCCTGAAAGGGAAAAAGTTAAATATGGGGTGGACAGGGCAAGCCTTCTTGTTCTGCCTTCCCATGTTTTACCTTGCGCAGGTGTGGCACTTTTTCTTTCTGCCACAAAAATATCCCAGGCCAGGATAATTAGCCAAATTAATTCATAGCCATTATTTCTCAGGCATAATCTACATTGTATGCTCTCTTTGAAAATTTGAAAACAGCTGTTCATGGCAGTTTGTCTGCCTTGGTGCACCATCACTCACACACTCTCACACCCCCACCTCTGGCCAGAGCATCATCTATTTTTGTCACTGCCTCCAAAGACAGTGAACTGAATGGGGAATGTATGTTGTTAGGGTGGAATACCACCAAGTCTACTCGAATAAAACAATTTCGATAATGACAGACGCTACTCAACGCAGGCACTGTGGCATTCCCCTTGCGACAGTGTCTAAACGTTGGACTAAAACAGTTGGATGATGTCCATCACAATGGGGTTGAATTTCATCTCACGGTCATGAACCCAAATATTTTCAACATTTTATCCAAATAAACTTTTAGGCCTAGGCATGCCATAATTAAAAGAACCAATTTTAATTTCTGAAATATAATTCATCGTTCAACTGTGCACTTTAATTTCGTCTTTATTATCTCTCTCTATTGCTCGTGAGCCGCTCTAAAAAGATTGGAGATCTCCGCATGATCTTGGATCCATGGCCAATAACATTAACATCATGTTACCGCAATCTCTGGGTAGGACAGCATTTGTGATTTTCTGAATTTAGAATTTTAGAATTATTACTGAAATTCAGCCATAAGAAATATCTATTAACCAAGATGGAGTGACCAGTTTCGTTGTTTTACCATTCATATTTTGATCTTGGACTCTTTGTGCCCCTCTATTCCCTTATTTATTTATTTATTTGTTTATTTATTTATTTAATTTTTTTTAAGGAATCCTGGAATGTTTATCAACTTGACAAGAAGCTCTGTCTTTAAATCAGAGTCTAAACTCTCTATATTTCACAGTAACTCCTCTCTATGCTAAATCCAGTCCAAATTTTAGCTGACTGAGAAATCAGGCAAACACATTACTTCTTTCTATGGTGTTGGACTGGTGCCTATTAAAAGAAAGCAGTGTGTTGTTAGTTGAACAGATTACAAAGAACTGCTATAAGACCAGTGAATTATCAAGTTACAAATTAATATGACAAATCAAAATCCGAGGCGGTCTCTGTAGTGATCATTGTATATGCAGTACCTGCCCACGAGGGAAAAGGTAAAAGTCTCTGATAACATCAGTCAGTTGAACATGTTTTGGCTGGTTTAACGTCTCTCTCCTTGTGCAGTGTCTTCCGGTCTGTTACTTGGTGATGAGGATCTGGTGGGGCATCGGAGTTTTGACTCAGAATGCAGTTATCTTCCTCTGTGCCTCTCATGGCAGATTTTTCATGTCTGCATTGTTTCTCAGTCTTTCTCCATTCTAACCCCTCCCAGAAGTGTCGGATGCCTCTTATAGGGGGTTTAGCCGATCACCCATCAGCTTTTCCTGTTCTCCACTGCCAGAATGTCTTTTTCTTCATGTTGCGTCGCCCATTGGCAGCTGTCCCAGAAGTCATCTGGTTTCTTCTATAAAATGAACACTCAAGAGAACCGCATTGTAAATTTTGACCACAACTGCATATAAGCTATCTGTGCTATGGTCAGTCATCTTGTGCAACTGTCCAAAATTTAAGGAATCTCATGCAGTTAACAATATATAGCAGCTCCTTATTTCATTTTAATAAAGCAAGTTCTTCTTTGCGAGAAAAGAGCAAACAATTCCTTCTTTGCAGAATGCAGAAAAGAGCAGTAACCTATTCTGACTGAACTGAGCATATCATACTTCTATAAGCCTTATAAATACATCAGCAAAGTCAAGAAAAAAAAAATTCATTTTCTTCTTTTGTCTTTTTATTATTATTAGCTGAAAACGGCCGTTTAAATTAGTCACTCAATCTTGTTCTCATTGATCACAATGCACAAGTTATTTCAGTTAACACAAACTAAAGTCGTAATCTCTGCACTATATCACATTTTAAGCTGTCCCCCAGGGATAACGGACAGAAACTTCATACATCTAAAGATAACAAGATGTAATACAAACTATATGTTTGAAGACCTGTATTTAACATTATACTGTTTATTAAGTTATCAACATAATTTTCTCGTGGCTCCCACATTTCATATAAAGTATAACCTTTAACTTTTCGAAGCCAATAAATAACTCAAATCTCATGAAAAAATCTTTTCAGCCAAATTATCTAAATACAGTTGTATATCTCTGCTCTATACATTGTCATCCACGTAATCAACAGTATTGTCTCCTAATTTTGGATTTGCTGGTGACTGACAATGCTTTTAAAAATAGCAGCGCACTTGATCTAACACAGCAGAGACGGAACAAAGCAAGAGTAGATTCATTTAAAACTTCACTAAATCCAAGTGAACTGAGAATGGCAAATAGCCAGTTGAATTTGTACTAAACAATTTTCTGAAACATACTAATCTGCTGTTTCATCCATCCTGTCCAGATCAAGTGACATAGACAGTTAGAAGAATTGTTATTTAGCAGTTTATTTGTTTTAGTGCCTTGCAAGGACTTCACAATACCAATTCTCTTATCGCATTTAGAAATCATTCAATCTTGAAAGGACTGAGAATAGGTAACAAAGATAGCTTTTCACTAAGCATCCATTCCCTTTTTTAAGAATGGGTAACGAAAAAGGTATTTTTCAAAACATCTATTCTCCTTCCCACATATAAATAGTGAGGATAACCAATCGGTCGCGATCTGATACTATACATCCCGTTTATCTTAAAATACGAGGATAACCCACTTTGCCAAATATGGCAGAGTGTAAATTCACGGCACGAAAATGTGCTCAATTTCTTAACAGACAGTAAGAATGAATAATTCATTACAGATTATTTATCACCTGTCTGTAGAAATTCCCGGAAAGACGAGCCCCCATTTGTTAAGAATGTTTTAGCTCTTTATCTTTTGATGCTGTCCGACTATTCTCAGTCCTTGCATTCATGAAGACATGGGCCCATGGAAAGAGTTATGAACAAGAAGCCAATTGTCTTTTCACAAACTTCTTCCAAGTTTATTATTACTTCCATACAATATATATTTTCATTGCTAGGGGTGGTGCAGTGGTACATCCAATGAGAATTATACACCACATCTGTGTGGTACTCGGGCCAAGAAATATACGTTATGTAAAATAGAAGTCTGGCCAGGAAGTTCTGGACATATTAGGGATACACTTGGATGGAGAGAACTACATCTTTATGCCAAGTGTCAATAGTACAGCCTGAACTCAGTTACCTCAGGGCTCGGGGTACCTCGTACTCAGTTGACCATTTGAACCTGGATGTATGTATGAGAGAGAGAGAGATATTTCTAACATGAGAGAGAGAGAGAGAGAGAGAGAGAGAGAGAGAGAGCACAGGCGGGAGGAGGGAGAAAGACATAGAGAGAAAGGGGGAAAAACACGCATGGGAGGAGGGAGCGAGACAGAAGAAAAGGAGTGAGAAGGGAGGAGGGATTGCATAGAGGCCAACTCACAGAAACATCTGGCAGAGAGCATGATATAATTTAACAGTGCCTATCTGAGATATTTTTGTCTTTTGTCTTTCTTATGCTAATAAAGCGATGGATTGATCTGTATTGTGCCAAATTCACTGCATTTGTTTTTAAAATTAAACAGTTATCAAAGTCACAGTTTAAATTGTATACAGTTTAACACTGGCCAGTTGTGACCACCTACTCAAAAAAAACCTAGCAACGCCTTAGCAGCCATTCAGACACGCTTGAAACCATCTAGCAACCACCCAGAAATCCTTGACAGCCGCATCTATCTATCTATTTAGTTGAATAGAGTTGAAAAAATGACCCACAGTTGCATACTGATTCTTTCTTTAACAATTCAATTCTAAATCGACCCATCAGACAACAGGAGTTTATTCTGCCATGCCATGTTTATATGCGCTGTCCTGTAAGATTTTTTTTTTTTTTTTATTGCAAACAGTTATAATTACGAATTATTATTTGTATTGAGCGTACGTGTTCTTAAAATCTTATGAAGAATATAGCCATGATAATACTACATACGTTAGTACTACATGCGTTACATGTGTTTCTTTACGATGTATGGCACACTTTTTTAATATGATAACAGATATAATCAATACAATCAAAAGGAGGAACCATACTCCTCCTCTGGCATAATTTGATGGTTGTCCTGTAACTCCTTGCCGTGGCAATTATCACACACAAAGTTTGTTCTCACTATGTGTAAGCATTGCAGAAATATGAAAGTGAAAGTGAAAGTCGTGACGTATTGTCAAGTACGGTGACCCATACTCGAAATTGGTGCTCTGCATTTAACCCATCCAAGTGCACACACACAGCAGTGAATAGTGAACAAACGCGCACACACACACCGTGAACACACACCCGGAGCAGTGGGCAGCTATTGCTCCAGCGCCCGGGGAGCAACTGGGGGTTCGGTGCCTTGCTCAAGGGCACCTCAGTCATGGTATCGAAGGCAGAGAGAGTGCTGTTCATTCACAATCCCCACCTTCAATTCCTGCCGGTGTGAGAATCGAACCGGCAACCTTTGGGTTACTAGCCCAACTCTCTAACCATTAGGCCACAACTTCCCCGACTTCCCCAAATATGCCATCACAATCAGTTTGGCATTATGCTATCAAATTTGTTGATGTGTTAAATGATACCCTTTGTATCAACGCAAAATGTATCCCTTTTTGCTTGTGTAGTACTAAGGAATTTCTTAGTCAAATTTGATGAAAATTCAACCAACGGTCTAGGACAAGTAAGAAAAAGGACATTAAAGGGTTATTTCACCCAAAAATAAAAGTTAGCCCAGCATGTTTTACTCACCCTCAAAACATCCTAAGTGTATTTGACTTTCTTCTTTCAGACGAATCCAATCTGAGATATATTAAAAATTATCCTGGCTCTTCCAAGCTTTAGAATGGGAGTAGGCCGGTGTTTTTGTTCAACAGTCCAAAAGTAGTCAAATAAAGTGCGCGCATCTGTAATAAAACGTGCCTCACACGGCTCCGGGGGGTGAATAAAGGCCTCCTGTAGCAAATCGATGCATTTTTGTAAGAAAAAATATCCATATTTAAATGTTATAAACACTTTTTTTCTCACTTCTGCTGACTGTCATACATGCAAGCCGTTCCAGTGGATGACGTAGGACGTACACTTCGCGCACGCGCCGGTGAGGAGTGACAAACGCGGAAGCGCGGAGGAGAGACAGCAAATCAAAACGCCGGTCACGAATTAGAAGCACAAAACGAAGATTTGTAAGAAAAATGTTGGAGGATTTCACTGTTAGCCAAGCAGAGACTGGTTTTCCTTTGCTAAAGTAAGGAAACTTTGCTTCCTTTGCTCCTGTAAACAAACTCACGAGCCTAGCATATCTCACAGACTTGTGTGCGATGCATACATCCTACGTCATCCGCCCGGAATGGCTTGCATGTATGACAGTCAGCGGTAGTGAGATAAAAATGTTTAGAACATTTTAAATATGGACATTTTTCTTACAAAAACACATCGATTCACTACAGGAGGCCTTTATTCACCCCTCCGGAACCTTGTGAAGTATGTTTCATTACGGTTGCGCACGCTTTATTTGACTACTTTTGGACTGTTGAACAAAAACACCCGCCTACTCCCATTCTAACGCTGGGAAGAGCCAGGGTAATTTTTAATATAACTCCGAGTGGATTTGTCTGAAAGAAGAAAGTCATATACACCTAGGAGGCTTTGAGTGTGAGTAAAACATGGGCTAATTTTAACTTTTGGGTGAACTAAACCTTTAAGTTCAGCCAAATATGGCATAATTGGTATCACTATTCTCAGCATGACCAGTGGAATCTATCAAGACCAGTGTCATGACAATAGGCAAAATTTTGAAATTTCATAGTAATAGGTGACCACAAGGTAGTGCAGAAACTTTGTGAGTACCTGACAGAATAGTCCAAAGCATTGCAGACATACAATTTCAGAATGCCGTACATGTTTCTAAAGATACGTGACTCATCATGGACTACAATGGTAAATCAGACAAAAACACTGCATCAATCTGTCAGTCGGACTAATGGTTCTTTAGTTTCTTAGAGTCAATTTCATGTGTTGTATTATATTGCCATCAAGTGGCCAGTCTCATGATTTTTGGACATACTTCATAGAAGTTATAAGCAAGAAATTTAGTCATTGGGCCTCATTCATGAAAAGCAAGCAGAAAGAATTTTTGTGTAAATCGTTCGTAAAGCTATTCTGACGTAAATTTTCGGATTCATGAAAGTGTTCGTATTTTCAAAATTTTGGTACGAAAGAAATGTACACCTGCTCCCTACCACGTATAAATGGTGCTTAAAACGTTCTGTTCTTTTTGGCAAACTGATGACACTGAATTTTGATGCACTGCCATCATAATATTTTACAAGTTCGTTTGCTCTGTTTTTTTTTTTTGTTTTGTTTTGTTTTTATTTTGTAGCTGAGAGTTGATAAACTGTTTAGCTTTGGGTAAACGCAGCGCTTGTCACTGTCACTTTTTACCCAGCCATCCAATCAATGGAGGAGGGGCGGGACAAATAGCCTACTACACTGACCAATCATACTACTTGTACAACAACTGAACAACAATAGAGAAGTTAATATTGCCGATTATTGCATTTTTTATTCAGTAATATTCTTCAAAAATACTAGTAATACGTTACTGCCGTGGATATTCCACATCATAGCAACCAAAGCATAGCTGGAAAAACGCTGTGCCAACCAAAGCGTTTTAAGAAGAGTGCCTGACATTTTTCAGCTGGCTAAAAACGCTTTGGTGGACACACGTTATTGAATATAATTGCTAGGCATATGGCCTATTAGTCTTTTTTGCATTTATGCAATATACTGGAGCCAAACCTGAGAAAGTAGACCAGAATATTCCACAGCGTTCCTGGACACGCAATTTGCATAGCTGCAATCATAGGCGGGGATTATGCTAATTGTGAATGAGCGTACACGAGAGCCCTTTTTACGAATGATTGTAATTCATTAACATACGCATGTTTAACTGTCAAATTGGAAGTTTACGAAGCGTTTGTGAATCCGGAGGAGAGTTTTCGGGAAGGTCCGTTTTATGCGCAAATTACTCAGAATTTACTCCTATATTTACAAATTTTTCATGAATGAGGCCCATTGTGTGTACCATACCAAAAGCCCTTTATCCATTTTTTTTTCGGTGCACAGATACATGTATTGTTGCAGCCATTGCTATTACTTGGATATGACATTTTCTTCACATGCATATTGCGGTATTATTGTTAATGTTAATTTGAATGAAAATAGATTTTTGAAATTCCTGAAAATTGGCATCCCTATTTTGGGTCTACTGTAGCTTGATACCCATGTACCAGCATTGTGATTAGGTAGCTTTGTTCGATGTGTTTGTAGTTAAGTCATGAAGAGCAGCTGCAGCAGAAGTTGCTGGATGAGCAGTTTGCACTGCTGCAGGCGACAGTCACTGAGGCCGAGAACATCATTCAGGATGCTGTTGCTACACTAGATGACCCCCTGCACATCAGCTGTTCCAGCTCCCCAGGTAGTGTCACTCATAAAAATAAAACTTTATTTAACAATTATTTACATTTTATTAACTGAATGGTCTGATTTATTTAAATATCAACTTGATAGTCTGATTTTAGTTAAATATCAACTTGACTGTCACTAGATTACCTCATTAGCCGAGCAGAGGCTACGCTCAACTCCATTGATAAGGTGCAAGTGGGCCACTCTGAGTATGTGAAGAGTATGAGGGGTATGTTCTGTCTCTCCCTCCCTCTTTCATTCAGCAATTTGTTTGTGTGTATGTTTGCATAGTCTTTTTATGCTTGTATGTTATTTCTAGTTTCCTTTGTTTTTGGTTCAGATGCTGGGAGTCTTGTTAGGGCTCTTACTAAGTTTTCGCACCTTACTGCTGACACAGTAATCAGTGGAAGTGCAACAGCAAACATGGCCCCTACTGACGACGCTGACCGTAAGAGCACACACTTATGAAAATTACACTTTGTTGAAAATGCTTGCATATGCACAAACCCACAGCTCTGTTGCCATAGACTATGGATAGTGTTTTGTTATGTGCATATTATGTGCTTTTTTTTTCATTTATTTTTTTTTTTTGGATGAATCTCACAAAACCTGTTAAGAACATCTTCAGGTGACATTTTACTCCAAAGTCAAAAGAAAAATATTTATTTAATTTTTTTTATTTTATTTTACTTTAAATTATTTGATAAAAGAATAGAATTAATATTAATTATTTAATATTAAATAAAAAATAGATATTTTTAACATTAAGAGGACCTTTAATACTTTTTGCAGCATGGCATTATTTCATGACGATTAAGCTCTTAAACTCATTACTGTATTGCAGACATTACGTAATTCTCATTGTTTGTAAAGCAAACATGATAAATATTATTTAAATTGTACACTATTTTATTAGGGCTTTGCTGATACAATCACATTAATATATCAAGGTATTTTTTTCACAATATTACATCATATCAGTATTTGAATTAATGTATATGTTCATTTATAAAATTTCCTACATATTAGCCATCAGTATGGATTTAATTATGTTTCTGTAAGCCATGAAGATGTACTGAATCATGCTGGATGTATAATTTATGAGGTAGTTTGCCTTTTTATTTTATTTATTGGAAAGAAGTGTAGACTTGAAAGTATGGTTGAAAGAAGTGGAGTGGTCAAGTGCAGAACTGGTTCCCAATGACAGCTTCTATGTGTCAACAACAGCTCCCTTTGTGTCCTAAGCATGTGCACAACAGTTCTGACAAGCTTAATTTTCTTTATGATGTGTATGTGTGTGGGAGTGTGTGTTTGTTTTTCTTTTTATCTTTCTTTTGGGGTTAAATGTGAACCTGAACATATTTTCATGAAATTTCCTCTTAGGTGTATAGAACTTCCAAGGTGTATATTTGTGTCAACATACTGTATGTGTATATGCATGTCTATCTATAGGTTTGACAGAGCACTGTAAGAGTTGTGCCACCCAGAGCCTGCAGTATCTTAGGAATCTTAAATCAAAAGCATCTCTAAAGGCGGCTGATCCTACATCGATTCAAGCAGTGGTGCAGACGATTCTTAGAATAGGACAGGTGAGGAATTGCAAGCAGACACACAAGCTCCATTCCAAAACTTAGTAAGCTGTTTTGCTGTCTGCTGTCTATATAGCCATCTACTTTAGGCTGCATTTTGGTGTTGTTTTGCTTAGGGATGTAACGATATCAAAATCTCATGATACGATAATATTGCGATATGAAGTCCACGATACGATATTTATTGTGATATTTAAAAAAAAAAGACAAATGAAGAATTGGAAAAAAAAATGAAAATGTTGTACATTTTAAAGTTAAATTCTTCTATTTAATGCACTTTGAGATTAAGAGCTCCAACCCATGTTATTAACTAAGAAAACTTGAGTCAGAAAAAAGTCAGTGAATTGACTTGTACCTGAACTTTAAAAGGGACTCAAACCTCCTTTTATTTATGATATACTGTCTTAGTCTAAATTACATTCACACTGGTGTTTTAGAAAGCAAAATAAATTAGAATATTATAATAATAATAATAATAATAATAATAATAATAATTACAACAATGACAGTAATAGCCATATATTGTAAAACAATTGCACTGTAAGTTACAATACTTCTTTCCTAACTTTTACACTTGAAAGAGATATTTTGAATTTGGACTGCAGTAACTCTAGCCATTTAAACCGCTAGCTTTCAGCAATTCATATTGTGTTTTAGTTCATTTGACTGATACTGTGCCAAAGCAGAATGGCCCAAAACACAGCTTTAAATACCTTTTATGTAAGAAAAAGAAGTTTAAATATATTTTAAAAACTACACTTTTTGCCCGGAAGACCTTTCGTTTCATTATCGTCATGTGACCCCGATAATATCAAGACAGTTTTGCTATCACGATATCACAATATTGATAATATCGTTACATCCCTAGTTGCTTTGTCGCTGGCTCTTCTGATTGAGGAAAAGAAATAAACCATTTCAGAGTACATAAATTTTAAGTGTTATGTGCTGTGCAATACAAGCGCATGACGCAGGAGAAATTCAATGAAATAGTCTTTAATAATAAATCCACACAGAATAACAGAAAGAATCCAGGAGCAGGGTATAGCACAACACAATGATAGCGAAACAACATCAACTCAATAACCGGCAAGGAATAGAACATAACAGCGAGTACATATATAAAAGCGAGAGGAGGACTAATGACTTAATTAGTGAACACAGGTGAACAGAATAAACTAATCAAGACAACACGAGAAACTAGGTCAAAGGAACTAAACAATACAGGAGAACAGGAACAGAAAGAAACACAAATAAAAGTCCATGACCGTTACAATTAAGACATAAGATATATTATATACCATCTGAAGGCTGACAAATATTTGATTTTTTTTTTTGTAGCTCTACTGTACCATCTAACCTAAAATGCAGTAATTTATATATGCATTTAATTGTTCATACAATTAATATCACAACTGTTATTTTTTAATTCTATTTTTTCCTTCTTTATTTTGTATCTTTTTTTTTTCCCTTGTACAGGATCTGAGACCAAAAGGCATAGATGTTGGTAAGGAAGAGCTGGGTGACATGGTGGATAAAGAGATGGCTGCTACCTCTGCTGCTGTTGAGGAGGCTGTTAGGAGAATTGATGTGAGTAGAAAGGGTACAACATGATTTATTAGCTGTTTAAAACCTTCCTGGAATATGACAACTTTTTTTATTGCAGCATATTGTGCAGATTTACTCATATTACATTGAAACTTCAAACTATAGACATATTCACAAATCTCTGCTGTACAGTCCAAGTAAAGTTTTGTCACTGGTCAAGTCTCTAGTCTTAAGGCCAAATTGAGTGTTATGTTCCATTCTTTTGTCACAAGTTCAAGTTAACAATGAAATCCTTTTTGGTAATAGTTTTCAGTATACTGCAGAGTATTTTTTTAATACTGTCTCAAAATGTAAAGATTTTCTTGTTCATTAAGTGATACTAGATTTAAAATAGGTCAGTAGCTATTTAAATTATCCAAGTCTTAAATTTTGCCTCTTAAGTACAGAGGTAACAGCAGTAATTGTTACTGCAGCTGGAACAATACCAGGACCAGGACCAGGACCAGTTGTGCTAAACTCAAATGCTCAAAACAAGACTTAAACAAGCCTGTAGGTAGGGGATCAAGCATGAAAGTGGTAGTTGTCATACCTGAAACCACGGTAACAAGTGAAGCAAAGTCAGGTTGCACAAAATTTAAAAATTAACTACCCCAAAAATTGGACAAACTGGAATAAGTAGTAGGAGAAGATTATGGACATTAGCAATTTTGGTATTAAAATTTTTCTAAAAACTGATTACACAGCTGAAACAAGGCTGTCAACATAATATCATTATTAGCTTTGATCAGACCACCAATGGGAAGATGTCTGGGATTGTCTTGATGTTCCTGAATTAAACATGCAAAATAAGCAGATCTAACAGATTCAATTGAGCTCTAAGGAGGTCCTTCTAAGCAAGATTGTGACTATTTAAGCCTGAAATACACCACTTTCTCACCATTTTTTAACAATCGTCCTTCTTTAATTGAAGATTGTTGTTATACCAAGGAGCAGAATGGGTATATTTAATTTCACAAATCTTGAGAGGGGCAAATAAATCCAGGTTTGTAGCCAGCACATTATTTAGCTGTGATGTTTTATCATCCAAGGACGTTAAGCCCAGTTCAGTGAAAGATGAAACAACAGGAGTTTCAGAAGCAAATTCAGGCTGATCAATTGATTTTCACTCTCAAAACTTAGCAGTGCATGATATAGGTACACATGAAGATAATAAATCCAGGTTGAAAAATTCAGCAAAATGGTCAGAAAGACCAATATCACTGAAGAAGGCTGAGACACAAACAACACATTTGGAATCACCAGGGGCCCGTTTCAATAAGGAGGTTCAACCAACTCTGAGTTTATACTTGAACTCTGAATTGATTTACCGTGAGATGGGAAAATCAGAGTTTTCAGTTTCAGAACGGCTGAATTGTGTTAGTTCATTCAACTCTGAGTACGTTGACTCTGAGTTTAGCATGTACAGCACCCGACAAAAAGACGTCTGTATACTTCCGAGTCAATCCGTAACTTTAATTCTTAATAACTGTTTATAACTTAATAACTGTTATATTATCAGAGGTGAAAACTGTAAATTATTGAACTAATATTAATTTTAATGGTATCCCATGGCAAAAAAAAAGAAAAAAAAAGGAAAAAGAAACGAGAACGTGGCAGCAGCTACTTTTTCCGCATAGTCTAACGCTCTTTTCACATAATTAAATATTCTCTAATCCAAACTGTTACATTTCTTAATTAGAGTAGCCGAATAAAATTAACTACTGACTTGTACTGAGTCAACAGCAAGAAGGCAGAGGCTCCCAAAAAGGGGGGAGAACCTGCACCAGCTCCACTGACAGATGAAGAGGAGATGGTCAAGTATTGGAAGAATTTTAAAATCCAAAAGTAAAAAGAAGTAACTGTTGCTTTTGTATTTGTAGGAAATAAAGATGACCAAAAAAAATTGTGAATAATTTGTTGATTTAACAGCTGTGGTTTACGGCATCTCATAGCTACCACCCCTCCATCTGGCATCCTTCCATTCCATACAGTAATCAGTTTCATTTTCAGAAGGTGTGATGGTGAAGATCAATGCATCCAACCACATTGGAAATCCTGAAGGAAATTCTGATTATTGGGTTACTTCCAGAGGTCACAGAAAGATGTTATCAAGTGAACGTTGTAGCAAATTAGCTCAAAAAGGGAATTGTATATAAATAATTACAATTAATTATATCAGGTGACAGTAGTCAAGTCAAGTCACCTTTATTTATATAGCGCTTTTAACAATACAGATTGTGTCAAAGCACTTAACAGTATCAAATTGGAGGATAGAGTGTCAGTAATGTATAATAATAAGATTAAACACTCAATTTTCAGTTAAAGGCATTTCATTATTGAATTCAGAGATGTCATTGTCTAGCTCAGTTTAGTTTAAATAGTATCTATGAAATCAAATTGACGATAATCATTAGAAATTAAGTGTCCCCAACTGAGCAAGCCAGAGGCGACAGTAATAACTGTTGCAGAGTTGAATTGCCATCAGCTGATCTGTTCGTCCAGCGAACATTCAGTGTAAATTCATATCAACTCTAAGAAAGGATATTTCCGTGGCCACAGAAAATATCTTCCTATTAATGCATTAGAGCATGTAGCAAGGGTCAAAATCGTAAAGGGACATTAATATGCAAGGCAGAATCAGAAACTCATGTAATTTGTGCACAAGAGTTTTATTAACTAAACACTAACGCAAACTAGTCTAACAAACAAACAAACAAACAAACAAACAAACAAACAATCACTCATACATGGGGAAAGGGCTAATGAGAGTTGATGGATGAAACTATCAGGAAAATCAGAGAATGCAGTTATGGAAAAAGTCATTTAACCACCTGAGTAAAACCATCAGCGCCGTTTATAACAGGGTCTATAACTTATACTAAACCTCTGTTTTGTTTAGTTAAATGTACTATACTTGCACTTCCTTTGTCGGAATGCCAGTCACAGATGAAGGTCTTAATGGTTTCAAGGTTTTTGGACTCGCGATCACGTTCTTCCGGGTTGAAGAGTGATGAATTCCAAAGATGTTCTGAGGTAGAAATGTCTTCCAGGTAGAGAGTGGAAAAAGAGTTAAGAAGGAGATCCGCTGAGGTCCAAGGAGCTTTGATTGAATGGAAAGACAAGGCCATAAGCCTGGCACAAAAACTTAAGGGTCCAGAAGAGCTCCAGCTCACATCTTCCTCATCCTCTTGGGGCCTAACAGAACCGCAGACTGGGTCTTTGTGGTCAAGAGTCATCCCCCAGGCTGGGGAGATCACCCACGGCTCTATGTTGTTCGGGCACCGGTTTAGGCTCTCCGTCAGAAGATAGCAGAAGAGGTTTTTTTAGAAGAGATTTTTTTAGAAGAGAGGGCCGGACCTGTGAGTGAGACCTTTATCTGGTATAGAAGTCACACCTCTGGGGAGTCAAAGAGCCAATGGACTCCAGTCTCTTTGGAGAGAAGGTTTTATGACTCTTTGTCTCTGAGCATGGCAATTTGCATGGGGTTGGATTTAATAGTCGATGTACAACTATTAAAGATTCTTAGAACACTAATATGTTGCATAGGTATCAACATGTAATATACACTGTCATTTAGATCATCCGAAGACGAATTGATAGAGATCAAACATGATATAAGTAAGGTAATATTAACTAGTGATCTATCATAAGCATGCATAAAACAGGATACAGTACAAAACGACAATATACACGAATGATATGATATTTAATGTGCATTACATGTCTTTCCTATGGAAAGTGTAGTGAGAGAGAGAGCTCTCTACATGCCATTAGGTCATAAAGCTTATCTGGCCTGTGCAAAAGTCTCCTGATTGCCATGGTAGCCAGGGGCCTGGACATACGGCACCCAGAATGTGTGTTGGGTGAGGGGTCTGTGACTGTTTTAATCTAAATCTAATCTATTTGTTAAATCAATGTTAGAACAAATGTGTGTCTGATTGGTCCAAATGCTACAACGTAATTTATCAGATTAGCCTCATTTAAACCGATTTTTACACCACTGATTTACAGTCCCGTGAAACTCCTCTTTGATGGATTTGTGCCCAGGAAGCAATTCTCAGAATGAGTGTGAGAGGGATGAAAACTTTACTTAAAATCGGTATACAGTGGACTTATGTGCTTTGCATCTCCGATGTTTTAAAGTGCATTTTTCAAATTTTGCAAATTATCTGCCAATGGGGTAAGAAATTAAAATATTCTTGTTTCTGTTTGCATTAAGATTATTTTTCTTACCCTATGGTGGACAATTTTACATGTTTTATGTAAAATGCACATTAAAGGAAAATCCCCCAGGAAACAAAGCTAAATATCTTAGACCATTTTTCATCTATAGAAAATGCATCTGAAGAATTTTTAGATATTTGTACTTAAAATAAGACAAAAATACTCAGTAAGAAAAGGATTTTTTCAGTGTGAATGAATGAATGAGGCATTTAAACATCGCTAACACTTTAAAAAGGGGGAGGAGATGGAAAGAAACTGTAGCTTTACCAAAGAAAACCTGCTCCAGGCCAGGTTAGGTTCACAGAGTAAGTTAACACGGTAAATGACTCTGAGAATAAGTTACCTCTCTTTCAGAAACAGACTTGACTTACCCTGCTTTCTCAGGTTTGACAAACCTCCAATTTTGAAACGGAAAACCCAGAGTTTCCCTCATTTCAGGGTTTACATTCTCATAGTTTTCACTTTAACCTCCTTTCTGAAATGGGCCCCTGGTCTAAAGTCTGACCTTTGCTAAGAGTAGAGCCGTTTCCATCTGAGTAAGATTGGAACATTCCAATAGTCCTAAAAAAAGTCTTTGGTTATCATGGAATTAGTTTGATGAATGTGTTCAGACATAAATGCTTGCTTAGACTTTGAAGGATTGTTACAACAATGGTAGATGAGGCAGTGATACTCAAAATAAGACATTTAAAGGACATAAACATTGGTATAGAGACACATTGCTGAAGCTAATTTTCAAATTATATAGCATATATAGTCCATGCCTAGGGGGAGCAATGATATTAAAACAAAGTCTGTCATTTTGTGTATGCCAAGTTTCTGATAAAACCAATAAGTCCAGGTTGTTTTTTGTAACAATATAAGGTGATATTTATTTATTTATTTACTTGTCATAACACTTACATATTGTTGCTCTTTTGTTGGTTTTGATTGCTTCTATTGTCCTCATTTGTAAGTCGCTTTGGATAAAAGCGTCTGCTAAATGACTAAATGTAAATGTAAATTTATAGATTTGATGTAAAGTAATGCTGCGTTTAAAGGGCTAGACACTGATAAGGGAGAGTTAGAATCCAAATGGGAAAATTCAACAAAAATTTTTACACTTTTTTTTTAAATTTTCAAAATTTTTTTTTTTACTTATTGACTTAATAGGAAAATATTTCTCCTTGTAGACCTAAGAACTTTGTTGTTTATGAGTATCTAATCTGAAGTCCAAATCGACTTTTCAATTTGAATCCAGGCCTCAAATTTAAATCCCCATCTGTGATGAACTGGACCTCATTAATCCTAGATGGTGTTTTCCAAAACTGTTATGATTAAGCCATGTTTAATGTTGTCCACGGGTATTGTGAGTCATAAAGCCTTCTAGATTTGCAAAACAAGGTGAAATTAGGCTTTATTATTATACATATATATATATATATATATATATATATATATACATACATATATATTGAGGTATTTTTGGGTTTTCAGATACACACAAAACAACAATCACAAAACAAGACAAAACACACCTACACAGGTATGAGATGAAAGGGGAAAAAACAAAAACCAAACAACAAAAAAATAAACAAACATCTCCTTCAGATTCAATTTAACAGTTAACCACAACATCGGGTAGAGGCAAGGGAGGTCAAAACAGACTTTTGCTCAATATGACATAGACAAGTTCAAATAACAATAACAATGGAATTTAAAAAAAATAATAATAATAATAAATAATAACATAGGTATTTTAGCTTTAAAGCCAGGGTGATTGGGAAAGTGACAATAAAAATAGAGAGCAGATAGATTTGCAAGTATCAACATTGTCGCTAGCTTTGACAAGTAATTGAGAGAGAGAGAGAGAGAAAAAAAAACATAGAAAGATTTAAAAAAAAAAATACAATTACAAAGTTTCAAGTGGTGTCATGGTTATAAGAAATTTTTAACAGGTGATCGAAGAGAGGCCTCCAAGAAGCTTCAAATAGATCTACAGGTGCATCTCAATAAATTAGAATGTCGTGGAAAAGTTCATTTATTTCAGTAATTCAACTCAAATTGTGAAACTCGTGTATTAAATAAATTCAGTGCACACAGACTGAAGTAGTTTAAGTCTTTGGTTCTTTTAATTGTGATGATTTTGGCTCACATTTAACAAAAACCCACCAATTCACTATCTCAACAAATTAGAATACTTCATAAGAGCAAGACCAATAAAAAAAAACAATTTTAGTGAATTGTTGGCCTTCTGGAAAGTATGTTCATTTACTGTATATGTACTCAGTACTTGGTAGGGGCTCCTTTTGCTTTAATTACTGCCTCAATTCGGCGTGGCATGGAGGTGATCAGTTTGTGGCACTGCTGAGGTGGTATGGAAGCCCAGGTTTCTTTGACAGTGGCCTTCAGCTCATCTGCAGTTTTTGGTCTCTTGTTTCTCATTTTCCTCTTGACAATACCCCATAGATTCTCTATGGGGTTCAGGCCTGGTGAATTTGCTGGCCAGTCAAGCACACCAACACCATGGTCATTTAACCAACTTTTGGTGCTTTTGGCAGTGTGGGAAGGTGCCAAATCCTGCTGGAAAATGAAATCAGCATCTTTAAAAAGCTGGTCAGCAGAAGGAAGCATGAAGTGCTCCAAAATTTCTTGGTAAACGGGTGCAGTGACTTTGGTTTTCGAAAAACACAATGGACCAACACCAGCAGATGACATTGCACCCCAAATCATCACAGACTGTGGAAACAACACTGGACTTCAAGCAACTTGGGCTATGAGCTTTTCCACCCTTCCTCCAGACTCTAGGACCTTGGTTTCCAAATGAAATGCAAAACTTGCTCTCATCTGAAAAGAGGACTTTGGACCACTGGACAACAGTCCAGTTCTTCTTCTCCTTAGCCCAGGTAAGACGCCTTAGAAGTGGCTTAACAAGAGGAATACGACAACTGTAGCCAAATTCCTTGACACGTCTGTGTGTGGTGGCTCTTGATGCCTTGACCCCAGCCTCAGTCCATTCCTTGTGAAGTTCACGATAATTCTTGAATCGATTTTGCTTGACAATCCTCATAAGGATGTGGTTCTCTCGGTTGGCTGTGCATCTTTTTCTTCCACAATTTTTCCTTCCACTCAACTTTGTTAACATACAGCACTCTGTGAACAGCCAGCTTCTTTGGCAATGAATGTTTGTGGCTTACCCTCCTTGTGAAGGGTGTCAATGATTGTCTTCTGGACAACTGTCAGATCAGCAGTCTTCCCCATGATTGTGTAGCCTAGTGAACCAAACTGAGAGACTATTTTGAAGGCTCAGGAAACCTTTGCAGGTGTTTTAAGTTGATTAGCTGATTGGCATGTCACCATATTCTAATTTGTTGAGATAGTGAATTGGTGGGTTTTTGTTAAATGTGAGCCAAAATCATTACAATTAAAAGAACCAAAGACTTAAACTACTTCAGTCTGTGTGCATTGAATTTATTTAATACACGAGTTTCACAATTTGAGTTGAATTACTGAAATAAATTAACTTTTCCACGACATAGATCAGACAACTAGGGGTGCGTTTCCCAAAAGAAACCATGGCCGCAAGTTGTGTCATTACCAATAGAGTTCAGTGTAACTTACAACCATAGTTAGCTAACGATGCTTTTGGGAAATGCACCCCAGATCTTGAATAGTGGCCCCGACTTGTTCTTCCAAATGCACAGAATGGATTTTTTTTTGCAATCATCATACCATACTGAATAGGCACTCGGAAAGCGTGGTTAAGATGCTGCAAGGAGGCTGACCAGCCAAGAACAGCAGTTGCAGGGTCTAAGGGAAGCTCACATGCATAAGCTGATTTAATAAACATTTAACATTCTTATTTAGCAACTGCTTGGACATCAATGCTACAAAACAAAAAGTCATAAATCACTTACATACTAGTGAAAAAGGGATTTCTAGGCCTGAAAAAGTAACAAATGATTGATTGATTGATTGATTGATTGAAAGAAAGAAAGAAAGAAAGAAAGAAAGAAAGAAAGAAAGAAAGAGAAATTATTTATAGCATTATTCATGTTATGTCCTAAAATGCTTTTTTTTCTCTTTCCTATTATATATCTTGGGTTTTGCTGTTTTTTTTGTTTTGTTTTGTTTTTTTTATATAATGGTTACTCTATAATTGTTTGGATGTATAGGAAATGATGAGTCAAACCAGAAAGGACACAACAGGAGTCCAACTGGAGGTCAATGAGAGGTAACCAGTTGAATTTTTGAAACCAATTGTGATTTTTTTTTTTTTTTTTAATTGTGTCACTCATTTAATATACAGAATGCTTTCATGTTTTCATTTATATGCATTTTGTCTTCTAATTTTTTTTTTCAAGAATCCTAAATAGCTGCACTGATCTTATGAAGGTAAGATTAAAACTTATATAGATGATAGAATAACGTTTTCTGTTCTATTTACTTCAGTGACATGTTTATTCAGTGAATAATGCAAACATCTTCTGTCTGCATCAGGCTACATTTTATTTTAAAACATTATGTGTAGCTTTATTTGTCATTATTACCTTGTAATTACACAAATAAGTACTGAGTAATATCACTTAAAAATATGTACTTACTACTTATTTTATTGTTAAAACCCTGCAGGCCATCCGTCTTCTGGTGTTGGCATCCACAGACCTGCAGAAGGAGATTGTGGAGAGTGGAAGAGTAAAGTGTTGTTAAAATTACTATTATTATCCTTGTCATTCTTGTTTTATCTTTGTTATCCTTGGTGACCTAAATTTGTACTTTAAAGTCAGTTTCAGTGTGTATTTGTCTGTTTCTGATATGCATTTTATGCATGTGTAATTTCTAAAGTCAAATCCTTAGGGAGTTTTATTTTAATCTAGTGATGTTACCTGAGTGATACCTCAACATGCATTGCTGATATTTATCTTTCTAGGGTGGAGCTTCAGTGAAAGAATTTTATGCTCGTAACTCACGCTGGACAGAGGGTCTTATTTCTGCCTCCAAAGCTGTGGGATGGGGTGCAACACAGATGGTGTATGTATCTTTGCTACTGTTTATCAGAGTCAGTTCATCTTGAGTGGTTTAAAATTTGTAAAATGGAACTTTAAGCAATCTTGATCATTACATTTTGACTTCTAACAAAAGTTCTAAATATAAGAAATAAGAATGTCCAATGTGCCCTAAAGATGGCCACTATGCTTAAACAAAAAAAACAAACAAACAAAAAAACTGGTGGTTTTGCAAAAGTTTTGTAGTTAACACAAATACCAGTTAAACAGTGCTGCTATAGCAACAACACTACCATTTTTTTTTTTTCTTGCTGAGCATAACCATTCTCTATTGGGCAGACGTTTCAGCCACCTGAGCAAAAACATTCTTTCAGGGATCCATCATTTCAGGCCATTTGAACACCTACAGTAGTTTGTTTAAGAACGTCAAGCTGTCTCAGGCTGATATAACGTGCATATGTGAACAACCAAAATGACCTCAGACCCCATAAGAATCCCACAAGTAGGTCTTTGTCCAGATCTTTATTTATTTTTTATTTTTGTTTGTTTTTTAATATCTTTCTAATATCATTAATTATTCATTTGTCATTACATTTTTGGGGATTTGCTGCACCACATGACATTAAACTAACTTCTCTTGTGATAAAAAGGTCAAATTATCTAATATTTCAGGACCTTATTGACAGGAGTTAAGAAAAGGGGCTGCCCGTTGACATTTACTTGGCTGTGTTAAAGGAGTGGTTGACTGTTTTTTTTTCTAGGCTTGATTGTGTTTATGGGGTGCAGTCTAACGTGTTAATGCTTAGTTTGTTAAAAAACGCATTATTTTTCACATAATTTACCTTTATTCCACACCGCTCTGTCCCTTCTCTGACAAGCGCGCTGATCATTTCCTGCTTTTATGAAGCCCCTCCCTCAGAAAAACGTGATGGGCTCAGATTGGTTAGATGGTCCAGTGTGTTGTGATTGGCTAAACCGCCTCTAGTGCGCGTCTAATCATCCAGCCCCTCAGCTCAGCGGCATGTGCTCCGGTTGTATTGTAAACAATGGCGTCGTCTATATTGCTTATCAATTTGAGCCCGATTGAGAGGATGTTAGTGAAGAGGATCGCGCAGAACCTGTGCAAGCACGGCTTTTAATGGTAGTGTAAAATAACTTTAGGAACTTAGCTATGATTTAATCTTTATTTTGAAATTTTTGGCTTTACGAAATTGCATCGTAAAGATAGATATTGATTTGATTAATTTCTATTAATCAAAACGTATAGTTTATACCTTTTAACGGCTCGTCCAGCGAGACATTAAAGTCAGTATATGTTAACAATTTTGTTTATCTTGCTTGTGGCCAACAATAAAACAAACAAGATAGTATTTTATCAAATTTGAGCAGGGTAGCAAGGGTCGACAGCGCAAGGCAGTAACTGAATCAAATATAAAACACAGATAATGCTCTATACAATGAGATAAGTTTATTGAGCTACTTCTAAGATTACATGAGACTAAATCATCTAAACACACATACGACCACACACACACACACACACACACAAATGACGGAGTTATGCAGAATTATGAGTTATGAAGGAAGTCTCAACTTCGGTGGTTATCAGAAAGTCAACAAAGCAGAGCTTAGTTCTATCTTTCCATTAACAACAACTTTGCGCCGTTTTCAGCCAATAGATAAGAGATTTGTTTTACTTGTTAGGTTTGCTGCAGAGTCTCGTCTCATCTCTTTGAGGGAATCCCCGGGCTTAGCTGATTGGCTGGCGAAGCGTTCTTTGTCTGACGTCTCTTTAGGAAACCCCGGGTGTGATTGGCTGGTTTCCTGGCTGGATGCGACACGCTAGAAGTTCTTCTTTTCCTTTCTTGGTTGCAGAAGTTTTCTTGAAGAGCTTGAAGTTTGGAATGAGGTGGTTTGATGCGGCGTATGAGCGCACAAGTTGAAGCAGTTTTCAAACCATGGCAAAGAGCGTTGATTTTAGTTGAACATTAGAATTTAAGCAGGCCACTTTAGGCCCGCCCCGGAGCTGGGGTACCAATCCGCTTGTTGCAAGGTGGAGCTCAGCTTCCTAGGCTCCATTTCTCTGCATAAATTAACTAGCTGCCCGTGTAATCACGTGACAGAAAATCCTTGCAGGATTTTGTTAATAATCTTGATAAACGTTATAACGTTACGGGATTTACCTAATTTCTACATTTCATCCACACAGAGTTGTTGCAAATAAAATATACTTTCGTTTAACACCAAACATGACACACACACATATTCATACCCTATAATACATAGGTTGGAATGGTCCTGACCCTATAATGGATAGATTAACATCGCGTATGTTTTACTGACATATCAAGCATATCTAAGGCATAACACACATAATTTGGGAATACATCTTCATTACTTAAAAGTCTTGAATATTGTCTTTTGGAGTTTTGGCGCACTTTTGCGTGTTTCCTTTGTCTGTCTGAAAAAGGCATGCACTCGAGGAGGGGCTGCACGTACTCCTGAGGTCAGAAGGTGTCCGGGAGAGGAGTTCTGGCATATGTTTAAGTCAGGCCTACGACTGTAAATCCATCGCGCGTTTGTTGATAAGTTTGTCAATTTATACGTTGGCTGGTCAAAGTTCATTTACCATCTGGATCTGGTATCTTTTCCGCCAGAAATTTCCTTTGTTCTGCGTTGATGAAGTTGACTCTCTAGCTCGTTCTGATCTCTTAGTCCAGACATTTAGGCAACAACTAAGGTACTTAGTTATTTTTATGACTTCCAGAGGTGAAACCAGAAATTGACTCATCCCTCTGGAAAGAGTCTGCTCGCGGTATGTGTGTGTCCGTTCAAGGATCTCCTACAGTAGGCCTAAGTTTTTTGTTTGTTGTTGTCTCATACTTTTAGATACGCTGCTATTTGTAAATGCTACTGCTTCTGTTAGCTTTTAATATACGGTTTTATTTTGATTAAAGCTTTAATACAGTACGGCAACCGCACACGTGTCCATGTATAATGCTTCTCATAGCTACAGTATGTGAAAATAAGTGTATTCACTGAGCTGATGATCTGAATGAGAGAGAGGGAGATGCAGAGCAGAGCGTGTGCACTGCTTTATAGAAGAGGAAGGAAACTAGGGATGCACGAAAAAATCTATTCATATATGAATCGCGATTCTGTCTTCTAACGATTCTAATGGAGACAACTTTCAAAATCAATGTTCTAAAGCAGCGGTTCTTGACGTGACGGACCCGGGAAGTAACTCGTTGTAGTCCCTTACCAGTCTTTTTTGTAGGCATTAAACTGCCAGAATTTTAAAAGACCATATCTTCGTTTGCATTGAGCTTTCAGCTTCGTAACTTTGCAGACATTATTTATGCTCAAACAGCAACATTACACACTAACGTTAAAAAAGGGAAATCGCAATCAACCACCCCTTTAATATTCGAGCTTTTTATTAGTTAGTCTAGTAGTTTGCTGTGGCATCAACATTGGAATTTAAGAATTGTGAAATAACCATAACCATTTATTAGAAGGTCGCATGAGTCAAAATAAATAAATAAATAAATAAATAAAATTAAAAAAAAACTATATATATACTGTATATATAGTTTAGTATATATAATTTAGTTAGTTAGTTGTCCTTAGTCCTAGTTGTCCTTAGTTGTCCGCTGTCCTCCCCCCATGTTGGTTGGACCACAGAACTTTGAGAAAGGATTTGAAACTTTTTGAGGGGGAAAAAGGGGGGGAAAGATTATGCCAAGCTGGCCCAAACAAGTATTTCATTCTCCATTATGATATCTGGACATTTGCATTAAGTACAGTATTTGATATCTGTTGTCTTTTTTGAGGATCATAACTTAATAATCAATAGCTGAACCAATATGCTCTAGACACTTCCAGATAGACAGGAGGTGTTTTAAAATGGGTATTTTTTTATTTTTATTTATTTTTTTATTTTTTATTAATGAATCTGTGCTTTCTCTTTTAACAGTGATTCTGCTGATAAAGTGGTGTTGCACACTGGGAAGTATGAGGAGTTGATCGTCTGCTCTCACGAGATTGCTGCTAGTACTGCGCAGCTTGTTGCAGCCTCCAAGGTTTCACATTTATACCATATGGAGATGTAAATAAAGATTTGGGAGTAGCCACTAATCTGATCTCATTATCCATTAACATAAGTTAAGTTGAACTCTTGATTGGTTTTAAACTAGTTCAACCATTTGGGGTTTGTAATAGAATTCTGGCCAAATTCAAATTGTGAATTCTTGCAGCTTACACCGTGCATCAATAATTTTGGCAGTGTTGTTTAACTGAGTCTTTTTACACACTGTGGTGACATATTACTGGAACAATTGTCATCGTACAAAATAATTACAAAATAATTACAAAATAATTGTAAATTTATATAAATAAAGTGTACATTGGAGCTGCACCATTATTTTTTTTAAAAATACACTTTTCATCCACACATTGGGCCTCATTAATGAAACACGAGCAGAATGAATTTTTGTGTAAATCGTTCGTAAAGCTGTTCTGAGGTAAATTTTCAGATTCATGAAAGTGTTCTTATTTTCAGAATGTTAGTTGGTACGAAAGAAATGTACACCTGCTCCTTACCATGTGTAAATGGTGCGTAAAACGTTCTGTGTTCTTTTTGGCAAACTGATGACACTGAATTTTGATACACTGCCATCATAATATTTTACACGTTCATTTGCTCTGTTTTATTTATTTATCTATTTATTTATTTATTTATTATTGTTTTCGTGGAGTTTACTCTTTTGATAAACTGTTTAGCTTTGGGTAAAACACAGCGCTTGTCACTGTCACTTTTTACCCAGCCATCCAATCAATGAAGGAGGGGCGGGACAAATAGCCTACTACACCGACCAATCATCCTACTTGCACAACAACTGAACAACAATAGAGAAGTTAATATTGCTGGTTACTGCATTTTTATATTCAGTAATATTCTTCAAAATGAGATACTAGTAATACGTTACTGCCGTGGATATTCCACATCATAGCAACCAAAGCGTCTCAGCTGGAAAAATGCTGTGCCACCAAAGCATTTTCAAGCGCTACCAGCTGGCCGTTTTAAGAAGAGCGCCTGACATTTTTTCAGCTGGCTAAAAACACTTTGGTGGACACACGTTATTGAATATTTATTGTTAGGCATATGGACTATTAGTCTTTTTTGCATTTATGCAATATACTGGAGCCAAACCTGAGAAAGGAGTCCAGAATTCCACTGCGTTCCTGGACACGCAATTTGCGTAGCTGCAATTCATAGGCGGGGATTATGCTAATTGTGAATGAGTGTGCAGGAGCACCCTATTTACGAATAATTGGAATTCATTAACATACACATGTTTAACTATCAAATCGGATGTTTACGAAGCATTTGTGAGTCCGGAGCAGAGTTTTCGGGAAGGTCAGTTTTATGTGCAAATTACTCAGAATTTACTCCTATATTTACAAATATTTCATGAATGAGGCCCATAATCTTTATTGATGTTAACTTTCTGTTCCTGCATTCCTCTGTATTATTACCGTTCTGAAACTGGTTTCTGTAGAAAAAAATACAGATTAATAACTTTTTCTTTGCCTATAACAATAATAATAATAATAATAATAATAATAATAATAATAAAGTACAGCTTTATTATGCTATTTCACCTGAATGGGCAGGGCACACCCTTTGCCTGATAAGCCAGGGTAATGATAATGGCATCCACTATGCAGACTATCCGGCCTCCGAAACAGACAAAGAGCTGATCTGAGGTCCTGAAGCTTTGTGTCCGGTCTACGTACCATCTCAAGGCTCGGACGGGACAAAGCAAAGCTAGGGCTGGGTCTGCCTCCTCCAGGGGCAGCGCTTGCAGGTTCACCACCTGATCCCTGAAGGGAGTAGTGGGAACCTTGGGCACATAGCCGGGCCGGGGCCTCAGGATTACCTGGGAGTCAGCTGGCCTAAACTCTAGGCACGATTCGTCGACCAAAAATGTGTGCAGGTCCCCTACCCTCTTGATGGAGGCCAATGCAATCAGGAGCAGAGTTTTCATTGAAAGAAACTTTAGCTCGACTGATTGCAAGGGCTCAAATGGGTCCTGCTGTAGTGCTCTGAGCATTAGAGACAGGTCCCAAGAGGGTATAGAGGGAGGATGAGGAGGATTCAGCCTTCTTGCCCCCCTAAGGAACCTGATGATCAGGTCATGTTTCCCTAACGACTTCCCTTCCACGGGGTCGTGGTTAGCAGCAATCGCAGCAACAGACTTTAAAGGTGGAGTGAGACAGCATTTGCTCCAACCCTTGCTGCAAAAATGAAACCACGGCTCTGATCGGGCATCTCCGGGGGACTTCTTGGTGAGAAGAACACAACTCGACGAACAGGTTCCACTCTATCTTACCTGCCTCATTCACATTCATATTGATGGCCAATTATGGGAGGCCCTTTGTCTCTCAGGTGTGAATCACTAAATATTCATGGCCATTGTCACTCCCTCACATAAGCGCATTCTATCACAAAACATGTTTTACAAATGTTAAATCAATATATTGTTTTCTGTGAACGAGTGAACAGGATAATTTTCACATCATCTTGTAGCAAAAACTGTAGTCTACCACATCCAGTTCTCAAAAGTCTTGTGAACAAATATTCTGTATGTGTTTTATGGCCTTATTTCAGTGACTTAAATAAATTTGTTTTTCACTAACCACGCATAAACATTGTTTTCTCAAAAACACAAACATGTACTTTCATGCTGCTCACATATTATTGTAGCCCAGTTTGTGCAGAATACATTTTTATCAGACTTTAGCCATTAATATATTTTTTTAAGATACTGAAAAAAACACAAATGTCAGGGCATGTCAAAACTTCACCAGGGCCCCAAAACACCCTCAGACCCCAGAGGGTTAATAAAATAAAAATTCTAAAAATTAAAATACAAAAATGAAATTTAAATTACCCCTGCTTCTAAATAAATAGGCTAAAGCAGTTATTTTATTTTAATTAAAAACGGGCCAAAAGAGACCTCCAAACTAGTAGGCTACCAGAAAGGAAAAAAAAAAAACCCTTAACGTTTTTGCTCAGAATGTGTTTTAAATCCCTGCATGATTTTAGTCATACATGATAAATATCAAATACGTTATAGCTTGACTACAAGTTTAAAAACAATGCAACAATAATCAAGGAAATTAAACTTACCATCATGAAATGTGTCTAGGTGATAATGCCAAAAAGAAAGAGAAACATCGGAAAATAGGCATATTTTATTCAAGACATTACTAGGCTATATGACAACAACATGCATTTATCATTCTTACTATCACCGCCAGAATGTCCAACTTAAAGTCGGCATGTAATCAAAATTTACAATATTTATCTTGTTAGTGCACATTGTTAGTATTATGTGAACAATTAATCCGTGCAAGGTAATCCTGAAAAAAAAAAAAAAAGTTAATCTTTAATCTTTAATCAAAATCTGATCATCTGCTTCCGCTGTTGAATGGCATTCCTTCTCTGATGACGTCAGCTTGATGGCTTGGGCGAACCACGCCCCTCCAGCCGTTAGTGAGAGACGGGGAGGAGGAGTGTTAAAATAAAACCCCGCCCTCTATTCAATATTCTGTCTCAGCTGGAAATACGTCACTACACTGAAATAAAGTCGGCAGCAACTTCCAGTTCATGCGGACTTTAAAATTGGGTTCTATTATTTTTCCTCAACAGTTGTCCTCACAAAACAAAATTCATTTCAAACACAAATTTGATAAGAATCGAGTGGAAATTATTAGCAACACCAACATAACAGCAAAGCTAATGTTTTCTGTTAGTTTAAGCACAAACAAAGAAAAGTAAAACCAAACTTTAATGTGGCAATAATTAAGACTGAACATGGTGTGTGTTTATGGTGCATGTCGGCAATGTTGTCTTGGTGGGGGCAGGGCGTGGTGCAGGTGGGGCTTGGGTAGAAAATATTATCGGATATCACAATATTTTTTAAGGTGATTATCGATAAGATATTTTTGACATATTGCCCAGCCCTAGTGTCAACTACCTCCTGATCACCTAGATCCTCCACGTCCCGTCCAGGGACCAGACATGAAGTTTCCAGAGGTCTGGACACGGGTGCCACAGGGTGCCCCGTCTCTGAGTTAGCAGATACTTCCTCAGAGGAATCTGCCAGGGAGGGGCTGTCACGAGGAGCATTAATTCTGGGAATCAGGTCAGAGTAGGCCAATAAGGCTCCACAAGCAGGACTTGCTCCTCATCCTCCCTGATCTTGCACAGCATCTGTGCGAGAAGGCTCACTGGGGGAAACGCATACCATCTGGGGATGGAGTCTCCATTCTCCGGGAAATGCAGCTCGTGACAGCTCGTAGGCTGCATGGTTGTGCAAACCCGGAATGTGAATGGCACAAAGCGACCTCAGATGCTGCTTACTCCAGAGGAGGAGGTGGCAGGCGAGTTGCGACATGCGATGGGAGCATAGACCACCTTGTCGATTGATGTACGCAATGGTCGCAGTGTTGTTCGTGTGGACCAGCACGTGCTTGCCCTGTAAGCGCCCTCTGAGACTGTTCAAGGCAAGGTGTACTTCTAACAACTCTAGGCAGGTGATGTGCCAGTGCAGTTGGGGGCCTGTCCAAAACCCCGACACTGTATGCCCGTCGTATATCAGTCGGTGGTAAAGGCATCCGTGTAAACCACAGCATGCCTGGAGACCTGTTCTAAGGGCATTCCTGCCCAGAGAAACGCAAGGTCTCACCACGGGATGAAGGTTTGGCGGCAGGCCGGTGTGACTTGAAACTGGTGAGTGCCGCGTTGCCACGCTCACCTCGAGACTCGGCCATGGAGCCAATGTTGAAGCGGTATGGCCGCTGCAGCTGCCATATGCCCCAGGAGCCTCTGAAACCGTTTCAGTGGGACCGCCGTCCTGCTCTTGAACATATTCAGGCAGTTCAACACAGACTGAGCACGTTCCTGCATGAGGTGTGCTGTCTGTTCAACCGAATCCAAGTCCATACCGAGAAAAGAGATCCTCTGCGTCGGGGAGAGTTTGCTCTTTTCCCAGTTGACCCGAAGGCCCAACCGGCTGAGGTGCGAGAGCACCAAGTCCCTGTGTTCACACAACTGATCCTGAGACTGAGCTAGTATGAGCCAGTTGTCGAGGTAGTTGAGAATGCGAATGCCCTGCTCTCTCAGGGGAACAAGGGCTGCCTCCGCAACTTTCGTGAAGACACGGGGTGACAGGGACAGCCCGAAGGGCAGGACCTTGTACTGAAATGCTCGTCCTTCGAACTCAAACTGCAGGAATGGTCTGTGGCGCGAAAGGCTCGAAACATGAAAGTATGTGTTCTTCAGGTCGATCACTGCAAGCCAATCTCAGGGACGGATACATCCGAAGATGCATTTCTGCGTGAGCAACTTGAACGGTAGCTTGTGAAGGGCCCGGTTTAAGACACGCAGGTCCAAGATCGGTCGAAACCCACTGCCCTTCTTGGGTACAGTGAAATGAGGGCTGTAAAACGCTGTCTTCATATCGGATGGAGGGACCGGCTCTATCGTGTCCTTTGCCAGTAGGACTGCGATCTCTGCATGCAAGACATGAGCATCGGTGCTTTCTGAATCGCATAGCCGAGTCTGATGGTCCGCAGGAGCCAGAGAGAGGGGTTGGGTAGAGCTAGCCAGGCACCCAGATAACGTACAAGCGGGACCAGCGGAACCACCGATGTATCCACAGTGGGGCAGCGAGGTGGAACACAGGGACCCAGCTTGGGCAGCTCGTAGGTGGACCGAAGAGGGTTCTGAGTGTGCGGTGCAACACTTACCTGGTTCCACAGTTGGGCAGAGGGTACGTGAGTAGGGCCTTTGATGACGCTCTCGAACCTCCCGTTGCTGCCTGCTGGTGACAAGCAGGTTGGGGCGCTGCAGCCGCTGGACGGGTGGAGGCAGCAGCTGCCCGCCGGGGCAGGACGTGTCGGATCACCTCATTCTGCTCCTGTGCAGCCAAGAACTGCTGGGCAAAGCTCTCAACTGCGTCGCCGAAGAGGCCAGTCTGGGACACTGGGGCCTTTAGGAACCAAACTTTGTCAGCGTCCCTCATGTCGACCAGACAAAGCCAGAAGTGGTGCTCCTGGATCACAAGTGTGAACATCGTATGACACAGAGAACACGCGGTGACCTTTGTCGCTCGGAGCGCAAGGTCAGTTGCGGTTCAGAGCTCTTTCAGAACTTCCGGATCGTGACCACCCTCATGCAGGTCCCTCAGTGCTTTAGCCTTTTTAGGGAAAAAATCCCTTTTAGTGTGCTGAAGTGCACAGGGGAGATGGCCGCCTGCAACACAAACAGGGGGTAGTGCAGCCTGATGTGTGCAACCCACTCGACACGGGAAACCACCACCGCTGACGCACCGTATCGCCAACACCAAGAGCTCCAAAGAGTGCGCTGAACTCGTTCTGTCTTCTTCTCTCAGTAGAGTAGTCAGGAGCAAAACGATGTGATTGCTCGGCTCTGAAGCGAAAAGCTGAGAATGCATTGCACCTGCTGCCTAATTATACTCGCGCTGCAATCAGCGGAAGCTGGGTGCAGTCATCGCATGCCAATGTGCATTGGCTCATTTAGTTTACACTCGAAGTGGACTGGTCTCTCTAAGTGAGATCCCAGTTCGTCGGTCACCGACGCAACTCGAAGTGACTGACTGAAAGGAAACTGTAAAATAAAGAAAACTGTAAAGCTTTTGCAAAATAAAGAAAATGGCTTTCTGTCATTTTGGCTTCCTTCCTGTGAACTTTGGAGCACGTAACTCGTTACAATGAACCAAAACTCAAATCTGTTAATGATTTAAGTGAAATATATTTTGTGTATAGGCTTATGTAATCCTTTTTATGTATATAGTTTTATTCTGTTTTCTCCGTTCACAGAAGCGCTGTAGGTGCGTGCCCTTGTTAAATCTGTGTTCTACTATACTATCCTGCAATTGTTGCTGGTTTCAAAGCACACAACAAGCTGAATATTACCTGCCATTCATTTTCACTTAATTGTAGGCCTAATACTTTGCGGTTCGTGACATATCCTTGGATAAACTCTAACACCGTGGCAATATATATATTTTTATATGTGTGTGTGTGTGTGGCGATAATACTGCATATTGCGCTACTGAGCCACTCAAAATCCCTTCACCGTGACAGCCCTACACTTGAATCACCACTAAAAAAAGTAACTGTAATAATAATAATAATAATAATAATACAGGGTCTGAAAAATATGCACACATACAACAATGTCTCTTGACATAACTTTCTTCTGACTGCAGTAATTCATCTGTCATTTTTCCTCTTGTTTATAGTACTAATGAAATGCTTTTTTTGTTTTGTTTTGCTCTTTTTGCTTCATATCTTTGCCTTTCCATTTACAGGTGAAAGCTGACCGTGGCAGTAAGAAGCTCAGCGTTCTTCAGCAGGCCTCACGCCATGTTAATGAGATGGCTGCTAATGTGGTGGGGTCCACCAAGACCGGGCAGGACCAGATCGAGGATAAGGGTCAGTGTGATGTTACAGGGGCTTTTGGGTCATGGTTCCTCATGCTTTTCTTCAATAAGAAATTTTATAGTGAGGCTATTTATTCACATTGTTTTTTTTGTTTTTTTCCCCCTCATTTTTCATTTCCATATTAAGACACCATGGACTTCTCTGGCATGTCTCTAATTAAGCTCAAAAAAGAAGAAATGGAATCACAGGTTTGTTTTGATTTTTTTTCCCCTGTGGTCACATCACATAAAATTTGGGTAACACTTTATAATAACTTCACGCTATGAATCATTAGGTAAGCATTAGTAAATAGTCAGTTCATCCTTTATAAAGCATTGTCCCAACATTAATAGTCATTAGTAAGCAGTTTATAAATACAGTTATAAATGCCTTGTTCTTGATTTATAAGCATATCTATTACAAAGGAGATTTAAAGGCTCAGTTGTCTTCCTAACAGAAAAAAGATAAACACAACACAGTTTCATTTTTTTTTTTTTTTTTTTTTTTTTTCTTTTTTTTTTTTTTTTTTGCATCTTGAAATAAATATTTCTGTGTTCTGTATCCCTCTGTGTTGTGTTTGTTTAACTTTTCTGTTTGGAAGATGGTAACACTTTAGAATAGGGAACACTTTTTCACTATTAACTACGACTTTTCCCTCAATAAATTCCTAATTTGCTGCTTATTAATAGTTAGTAAGGTAGTAAGTTTAGGTATTGGGTAGGATTAGGCATGTAGAATAAGATCATGTAGAATAAGGCATTAATATGTGCTTAATTACTACTAATAAATGGCTAATATTCTAGTAATATGCATGCTAATAAGCAACTAGTTAAGATACCCTAAAATAAAGTGTTACCTGGAAGATAAATGGGCCTTTAAATCCCCTTTGTAAATGCTTTACAAGGTATAAATAGTCCTTACTTTAGATGAGCTCACAAAAATAGATGTCTGGCAACTACTAAATGTTTTATAACTACCTGACTTAATCATGAATTACAGCAGGAATATGTGTTAACAAAGCATTTATTAACACACTGAGCAACTATTATCATGTGTCTAAATAATAAGATTTATAAATGTACATTTAAATAGTTTATTAATCATTTACTTACAAAAAATAATCTTATGAACCACTGACAACTCCTAAATAACTGGTTTGTAAATAATGTAATAATTTAGAAATGATAAATTGATCATTAATAAAGTATGAAAATAATATCATTAAACATTATAGATATGCTCAAGAACAAAACATTTATAGCTGTATTTATAAACTGCTTACTAATACCTATTAATGTTGGAACAATGCTTTATAAAGGATGAACTGACTATTTACTAATGCTTAACTAATGATTCATAGTGTGCAATTATTATAAAGTGTTGCCTAAATTGGTAAAGTAGACGTGTATGCATAACTTGACATACTTTTTCTGTAGTTTGTGTTGGGGAATTAAGGGAATGAGTTGTATGTACACTTGGTTAAAATGGTGAGTCTTTAATTTAGATCTAAATTGACAATGTCTACTCCCTGAACAATGCTAAGAAGACTGTTTCAGAGTTTAGGAACTGAATAGGAAAGGATGTATCATCCAAAGATGATTTTTATACTCTGGGTATTATCAATTGGCCAAGAATTTTAAGACTGCAGTGAACATAATCGCTCAAAGTACTGAGAAACTAGACCATTCAAGGCTTTAAAAATAATGTGCAACATTTTACAGTTTCTGGAAATCTGCAGTTTTTCACTTAATAGGCAGCCAGTTTAGTGTAGAACCAGGCTAATATGATCATACATTTTGGCTCTAGTAGCACATATTGGGTGGAGCAGCTAGGACCAGTTGGATATTTTGGACCTGTTGAAGTTTAATACATCAGCAGGAAATCCACCCAGTAATACATTATCAAGCAGAGGTGGGTAGAGTAGCCAAAAACTGTACTCAAGTAAAAGTACAAGTACTTATATAAATTATTACTCAAGTAAGAGTAAAAGTAACAATCCTAATAGTTACTTGAGTTAAGAGTAAAAAAGTATCCAATGAAAAATCTACTCAAGTAGCGAGTTACTAGTTACTTTGGATATATGTGTGTGTGTGTGTGTGTATACATATATGCTTCAAGAAACCTATATATATATATATATATATATATATATATATATATATATATACACGCACACACACATGCATATATCCAAAGTAACTAGTAACTCGCTATATATATATATATATATATATATATATAGGTTTCTTGAAGCATCTTGGAGACATTGCCACAATTCTTCTGGATTTAGTCTGTCTGAGTTTGTTCTGTTTCTTCATGTCATTCCAGACAGACTGGATGATGATGAGATCAGATCTCCATGTGGAACACTGGCTGTTGTCAGACAAAAATCTCACTGGATTATTACAATTAATAGCAAAACGAATGTTTGGAAATGTAAACTGATATTTCCTACTGACACTGTAACACACTACAGCAAAAGATACAAATAACTGGCTTAAAACCATTTTTTAGCTGATGAAAATACTAATGTTCAAATAATTGTGGCTACCACTGCAACGTTATATATAAATCAGCATCAGAAATTAACTGATTTCCACAGGGGCATTTCTTCATTTCTTACTTGAGTGCAATTTTATAATTACCTTAACTCATTTAACAAATTAAAGGTTGAAGCTGCAATGTCATGCAATGGCAGTTTGTTGTTCATGCTGATGAGGGAATTTGTGAATGCATATTCATCAGAATTCAGTCAATGAGCGCGCACAACTCTAAACACTGAACAACTCTGGAGTTCTTTGAGGTGACGAATCAAAACGCCTCTGATTGGATATTGCATTCATAAGCTCAACAGAAACCTGTGTGATTGGTTATAATGCTCAACACTGCAGACCGCGCTCAAAAAAGGATTTTTTGAGCTCAATGTAATTAAGCAAATCTACTATAAATGAAAAGCCACGATCGACACTTTTCTAACGTTACACATTTCACTTGACAGTCGATCTAGCTTACTGCTACTACAGTATTACTTGAATGAAATCGAATGTATACCTGTGGAATCGTTCACAGACAGCACACACAGTGTTCAACTAATAAAGATCCTCATTGCAGGCCAACAGTAGAATTTGCAGATTTGGCTTTAATTGACTGTAGATCTTTATGTTTTGCGTGTTTTCAAATAACCCGGAATGAATGAGAAACCGCTTCAGACGATTTAGTGCATGCAGGGAACTGAGCAAATCATTCAAAGTGATTCACGAACCAATTCAGACCGTTTTGCAGGCTTGCTTGTTCAAGGCCTTGAACAGAATCGACTCAAAAGAGTGATTCATTCGTGAATGGGGCATCGTTCATGCCCCAGATAAAAGAGACAGCGTGCTTGGAATGAACTACGTGTTTCTTAACATGTATAGCATACAAATTGTAAAAAAAAAAAAAAAAAATTAGCGAAGTAAAAGTACCGTTTTTTTTTTTTAAATAATAATTACAGAGCAAATTTATTCGACTATTTGTGCACATCCCTAAAACTAAGTAATATTTCAATCTCACAACATCAAGCGCAGAGCATTTAACCGAGATCACATCTCAACACATGTCAACAGGAGACTAGACCCGTGGCCAGGTTGCATAATCTACTTAGACTATTTTGGAATTGGATAATCCAATGCGATTTCAGTCATTTATCATCCACCTAAAGCAAATAAGGACTTTATTAACATGTATTATGTTTTAGGCTTTTTACGGGGAATTATCCCCAATTTTGATATGATTTTAATGTACATGTGTGTTGCCCAGCTAATTTCTTAGCCAAATAATTTTTGAGCCTTATAGTATCCAAACTCAAAATATGTCATTTCCATACCTAAAATACACATTTTACAGTCACTGTTATGCAGATTGACCATAACCAAAGCTAAAAGGCTTCTTACCAGTGGCAATCTTTCACAAAACTTAACATCTACCACAGTTTATCATGGGTAGAATGCAAAATGTTCCAATGTTACGAGCATTTCAGTAAAACGTAATTTATGCAATATTTCAAACCTTTAACCCATGGCAACAGTAGCCCAATTCCATGGGAAAAAAACGCAGAGTTGGCAACCCTGCATCCAGCACAAGCTGCTGGAGTCAGATTTAACTGATCATGGGTTGAGAGTAAGGAGAGTTGACTGACAGACCATGCTGAAGGATTTGCTGCTCAGCAGATTGACAGATATCTGATCTTATAAGATGTGCTCCCTTTACACAGAGTTATCGATTTGGCGTGATCGAAAGTGAACAGTGAGCGCTCATTCATAAGAGATTTAAATACTCCGCATATTGATAGGGACTCCCTGATGCGTGAAAATTATATGCAATAGAATGTTTGCATGAGCAGGCGTTAATGGTCAGAAATTCAGCAGGAGCGGGATTAAGAAAATAGTCATGCGCAGGGCTTTAATACAAAAATGCACACAATGAATGGCGACTGTACAAAGCAAAAGCCGAATCCCGGACATTTTGGGTGATTTAGAAATTCCGGCTGGACGCATTTTTTTAGGTCCAAAAAAAGGACAAATCCGGGGAAAAGAGGACGTATGGTCACCCTAATCTAATGCAATACCAGAAAGCAGTGAAAACAGCAAAGTTTAAGTACTTTTCATACCTGACTTAATTCAAGAACACTTTTTTCCACTATAAATGCTGCTGTTAACACTTCAGTTGATCTCTTCCCCACATGGTCTCTGGCCATGTGTGACAAATTTCTTAATTTTTTTTGTAGACAAGACAAGGGATATTAGGCTAAATATTCCCTCTTCTTGTCAAGATCCCTCTGTCCCTCCACTCTGCATCAGCATCCTGAGTCAGTTTGAGCCTGTAACTCTGCCTGCTTTACAAGATATTGTAAGCCAGCTTAAACTTTCTGGATCCCCCTATGACATTCTTTCTCCATGATGTTTTACAGTTTTTCTCAATCGATTTGACAGATTTCTCCAAACTCAGGTCACTGTTCTCAAAACAGTTAACACAGTGATCTGAACAAATTGTAATTGCCCTAAACAGATTGCACATTTTTATTAATTGCAAATAAATTATAAATTGTTAATAAATTTTCTCAAAACTGTGCAAAAAATTCTCAAATGTTTTCATAATAGCTAATAAAACCAACCAATATTTTAGAATGTCTGAAAAAATTGTATTGTAGCTCCTTTTATTGGTTTTACACAAACCACAAACATTTATGAACCATTTGTCCAAAAACAAGAAACAAAACTAATTTCATAGTTCATATCATCAAATGCACATTATATATTTTCATTTGGCCCCAAACTAATAACTGCTTATCTAATAACACACACAGCACAGGAAACACAGTTTTCCTAATTGTTTACACATTTATCACAATTGCTTTAACTATAAAGGGGAAAACAAACAAAGAGAAACAAAAAATATGCAAAAAAAAAAAAAAAAAAAAGGTGTAACAGGCAGACAGAGATAACCAGAAAGGAGGATGCAAAAAAAATAAATAAATAAAAAATAAAAGAGGAAAGGAGAGGGAGAAGAGATGAGAAGAGAGGAGGGCATTGATGTAGTGGAAAGAGCAAGAGGAGAAACTGTAAGATGACATGGACAGAGAAGTGTACAGCAAGGTGGAAGGAGAGGTCAAAGGTACAGACAAATTTCATATGAAATCAGAATTACCCTAATTGACCATGTAAGAAACCATGGCCTCTCCTTTAGAGAAGCTAGGGAACAGATCTACAGTCTTTAGAGGAATCTTTAAAAGAGTTTGTCAGTACACTTTTGTATTGTGATGATTGCTGTGTGCTAGTATAAATATTGTGCTATGATTTTTGATAGTGCAGATTTGTAGTCCTCCTAGGACAACTTCTGTTCTTTACAAGTAAATGTCCAAACGTTTTTCAGAATTGAAGTTTGAGAACATTCAGGTGGAAAATCAAGTTTATTTTGAATGGAACAAGAGCATTATTGACATGGTGGTCCAGGACAAAATGCTTATGTAATTATGTAATTTATAAAAATCTGCTAGTGTAATTTAATAAAAATGCACAAAATAAATTTGATATAAAATGAATTATGAAAATGTAGTCCTGTGTCCTAATACTGAAAATTGAGGATAAGACGCATCGTGATACATCGTGATATCGAATCATTGACATGATAAGCATAATCGAATCGAATCGTGAAACCAGTGACGATTGACACCCCTATTGCCCATCCACTTCTTAAAAAGCCTAATGTAGATTCAAGAGTGCTGACCAATTTTAGGCCAGTCTCAAATTTTTTCTTTTATGTTTAAAATTTTAGAGAAAATTGTGTTTTACCAACTACAGAGCTTTCTGCTTAATAGCAATATTTTCAAAGTGTTCCAACCGGATTTTAGGAAAAACCATTCCACAGAAACAGCACTGGTAAAAGTTCTAAATGATATTTTACTGACTCTCGATTCTGGCAAGACTGCTGTGTTAGTGCTGTTAGATCTAAGGGCGGCATTTGATGCAATTGACTACTCTGTTCTGATCTAGGGAACAGGGAACAGATCTACAGTCTTTAGAGGAATCTTTAAAAGAGTTTGTCAGTACACTTTTATATTGTGATGATTGCTGTGTGCTAGTGTAAATATTGTGCTATGATTTTTGATAATGCAGATTTGTAGTCCTCCTAGGACAACTTCTGTTCTTTACAAGTAAATGTCCAAACGTTTTTCAGAATTGAAGTTTGAGAACATTCAGGTGGAAAAATCAAGTTTATTTTGAATGGAACAAGAGCATTATTGACATGGTGGTCCAGGACAAAACCACCAGTCACAAAGGAAGAGGCCTGTGGAGATGTTGAGACGGGAGCTTGTCAAACGTGGATTCAACCTTCTCAACCTTCTTCTATAAATATATATCCACCACCATGCTGTGAAAGACTGATCCGTAGTTACAGTATCAGAAGATTTTTTACCGAATCAACTGGTTTTAAAGTGGTTTTGGCCACTTTTTAGTAGGTCAGGCTGGTCTTAGCTGGTTTTTTACTGAATCAACTGGTTTTAAAGTGGTTTTGGCTACTTTTTAGCAAGTCAGGCTGGTCTTAGCTGGTTTTTAAGCTGGTTTTTTTTGTTTTTGTTTTTGTTTTTTTTAACTGAATCAACTAGTTTTAAAGTGGCTTTGGCCACTTTTAGCAAGTCAGGCTGGTCTTAGCTGATTTTTACTGAATCAACTGGATTTAAAGTAGTTCTGGCTACTTTTTAGCAGGTCAGGCTGGTCTTAGCTGTTTTTTTACCGAATCAACTGGTTTTAAAGTGGTTTTGGCCACTTTTTAGCAGGTCAGGCTGGTCTTAGCTGGTTTTTTACCGAATCAACTGGTTTTAAAGTGGTTTTGGTCACTTTTTAGCAGGCCAGGCTGGTCTTAGCTGTTTTTTTACTGAATCAACTGGTTTTAAAGTGGTTTTGGCTACTTTTTAGCAGGTCAGGCTGGTCTTAGCTGGTTTTTAGCTGTTTTTTTTTTTTTTTTTTACTGAATCAACTAGTTTTAAAGTGGCTTTGGCCACTTTTAGCAGATCAGGCTGGTCTTAGCTGATTTTTACTGAATCAACTGGATTTAAAGTGGTTTTGGCTACTTTTTAGCAGGTCAGGCTGGTTTTAGCTGGTTTTTCACTGAATCAACTGGTTTTAAAGTGGTTTTGGCTACTTTTTAGCAGGTCAGGCTGGTCTTAACAGGTTTTTTACTGAATCAACTGGTTTTAAAGTGGTTTTGGCCACTTTTTAGCAGGTCAGGCTGGTCTTAGCTGGTTTTAGCTGGATTAAAATAGAAACATGATAGCAACATGCTAGTAGCTTGCTAATCATGATAGAAACATGCTAACAACATGCTATTACTTTGCTAATCATGCTAGCAACATGCTAGTAACTTGCTAATCATGCTAGAAACATGCTAATCATGCTAACGATGTTAGTCACTTGCTAATCATGCTAGTAACATGCTAGTTACTTGCTAACAACATGCTAGCAACTTGCTAATCATGCTAACGACATGCTAGCAACATGTTAGTCACTTGCTAATCATGCTAACAACATGCTAGTCACTTGCTAATCATGCTAACAACATGCTAGTCACTTGCTAATCATGCTAACAACATGCTAGTCACTTGCTAATCATGCTAGTAGCATGCTAGTAACTTGCTAATGACATGCTAGCAACTTGCTAATCATGCTAACATGTTAGTCACTTGCTAGTAAAATACTAGTCACTTGCTAGTCATGCTAACAACATGCTATCAACATGCTAGTCATGCTAGCAACATGCTAGTCACTTGCTAGTCATGTTAACAACATGCTAGTCACTTGCTAGCAACCGCATAAATCTGTCTGTCTGTCTGTCTGTGACTATCTGTTTTTCTGGTAAATTGTATGGTTTTTAAAACTTCAAACTTTAAAACTACTTTAAACTTCAAACTAGTTAAAAGTGAAAACCTTCAGACTTTAAGCTTTTAAAACTACTTCAAACTTTCTGGCTAGGCTTTTTCAAGCCAACTTAAAGTTTGTCTACGAACTTTACTATCTAGTTATTATTATTAGGGCCCAAGCCACTAAGGCGCAGGGCCCTCTTGTTTTTCTAAGGATTATTATTAGGGCCCAAGCCACTAAGGCGCAGGGCCCTATTGTTTTTCTAAGGATTATTATTAGGGCCCAAGCCACTAAGGCGCAGGGCCCTATTGTTTTTCTAAGGATTATTATTAGGGGCCAAGCCACTAAGGTGCTTGGCCCTATTGATTTCCTTAGGATTATTAGGGCCCAAGCCACGAAGGCACAGGGCACTCTTGTTTTTCTAAGGATTATTAGGGCCCAAGCCGGTAAGGCGCAGGGCCCTATTGATTTCCTTAGGATTATTAGGGCCCAAGCCAGTAAGGCGCAGGGCCCTATTGATTCCCTAGCGATTATTTTTTTTTTTTTTATTATTTTTTTTATTTCAACCTTCCGGGGGTTTTTGGGGGCCTTAATGTGCTCAAAAACTCTTGAAAATTGGCACACACGTTGGAATCCGCGGCCATTAGGACGCCGCAGAGGCTGGGACCCGGGCGTGGCACAGGGGCTCTACGGCGCCCCCTGGAAAACAGTCAGAAATTTTGATGTATATCTCACACATACTTGTACGTATTCATATGAAACTCGGAACACATATAGAGCTCATTGAGCCGAACAACTTTAACGCTGCATATCATAGGCTCCGCCCAACAGGAAGTCGGCTATTCGAGCTGTTTCAAAAGCGCATACTCTGGAATTTGATATACTCTTCTGAGGACTTCCAACCGATTGCCACCAAACTCGGTGAACATGATCTCAAGACATTGGGGATGCTAAATTGTGAAGAGATTTTTGATATCTCGAACGGTTTGCCCGTGGCGAGGCGATGAAGTTATGGCGAAATATGAGACACAGGAAGTGTCTAATAACATCCACATACATTTTCTGATTTTGATCAAACTTCAGGGATGTGTTCGTTGTATGATGCCGATCGCATAGATGTGACTATTAGGAGTCAAAGTTATGGCGCCACTAACTGGCAGCAGGAATTGTATCATTTTCAAAATGCTTTGAATTCAGCATCTTATTTTTACTTGATTTGCTTCAAACTTCATCAGAATAATGTCAAAACACGGCCGATGTAAAACTGTGAAGGGAATACTGATATCTAAAATACTGTTGCCATGGCAACATGTCAAACTTGAAAATTCTTTTCTGGTGATTTTGAGGCAGATAACATGTTTAGAATGACATGAAACTCAACACACACATCAGTATTAATGATAGATAGACACTGGGAAACCTCATAAATGGGCGTGGAGGAGGCACTCTATAGAGCCACCTTTTGTCAAAAGTGGGGGGGTTAGTTTTAGCTACAGACACCAAACACGGTACATATATTGTTCTCATCAAGCCAGACAACTTTCTAATTTACAGTCATTAGCTACAACCAACAGGAAGTCGGCTATTTTTATTTTAATGTGGATTTTTTGGAATATCAGGCTGTAAATAAATTCATACTCCTCCAAGCAGAAACAAGTAGTTCACACCAAACTTTGTCAACCTTTGTCAACATGATGCCAAGATACTGAAGATACTAAATTGCGAACGGATTTTGGATATTTTGAACGGTGTTGCAATGGTGCTTTATTAAAGTAACAGTAAAAAAGATAGCTGTAATTTTCTTATATCTTTAAAGTTCAGCTTCCAAACACTTCAAAACTTTTTACATACATAGAAAAAGTCATTATGAGGAAACATGGTTAGTTTCATGACTTTACAAAACTCTATGGATAAGAGAAAATTAAAAAACTATTACACATGTGATCACACTCTATCTCTATGAGTGGGAGTGTGTGTGTGTGGTGGGGTGGGGTGGGGGGGGGGGGGGGGGGTTAAATGTGAAGGGGTTGGTGAGAGACAGAGAGAGAGAGAGAGAAAGAGAGAGACTTTTAAACATCTGTTTAATCGCCAGAGAAAAAAAATAATCAGTAATTTTTAGTTGTTGGTATTTTTTGCATTACAGTTTGAGAAATGTCTTAGGCCTTATCATCTTCTGGCAGTTTTAGGGACAAAAAAAGGGTTTCACTTTATTTTGATGGTCCCTTTAACACATTCTATTGACTATAAGTAATGTTGCACCTACATTTCTACTAACTCTGATTAGAGTGTTAGTGGTGTATTAGTTGACTGGTAGGGTTAGGGTCAGATTAAGTTGATACGTTCTTGAAAAGTTACTTATAGTCAGTAGAATATCTGTTGGGAGACCAACACAATAAGGAGTTAGTAGATATGAAGCAGACAGTCTACTAATACTTTTATGAGAGTTTGTTGACATGTAGTTGCAAAATTACTTAGTGTCAACAGAATGTTCAAAAGGGACCATCAAAATAAAGTGTTACCCAAAAATGCCCTAGAACCAGTTAATTTGTAGGGCACTGACAACATAAATTGGTAACACTTTATAATAACTGCACGCTATGAATCATTAGGTAAGCATTAGTAAATAGTTAGTTCATCCTTTATAAAGCATTCTCCCAACATTAATAGTCGTAAGCATGTTATAAATACAGCTATAAATGCCTTGTTCTTTATTTATTAGGCATATCTAATACAAAGGAGATTTAAATTGCAAACGCCTTTTGGATAGCTTGAACGGTGTTGAAATTGTGATTTATTAAAGTGAGAGTAAAAAAAGATAGCAGTAATTATCTTATATCTTTAAAGTGCAGCTTCCAAACACTTCAAAACTATTTACATACAGGGAAAAAGCCATTCTGAGGAAACATGCTTAATTTAAAAAATGTATCATGCTTAGGGGTCACAAAAAATTAAAACTATCACTGAAAATTGTTTAGAGGTGAAGAGTGTAATACCAAGAATGACCACCAGATGGAGTCATAACCTTAATCCTGATGAGCTACCTGATCTGCCTATGTATCAGAATGAAAAATAATGCATAGAATCAGCTGAAATGTTCTGTACTGTCAGTATACTTTTATATAATTATTGTAGAAATGCCAATAGAGCAATAAAATAATTTTTAAAAATCTTTAAAGGAAAATCATTGCAACTTTCATGTATCTTAACCTCTGACTGATAGAATAAGAAATATTTAAAGTCTTGAACATTTACTGCTCATATCAGTTAAGCAGAATAAGAAATATATACATAAAATAAGTTAATATGTATTTTACTGCTAATATAGTTTTATATAATTGTTTCAGAAATGCTTATAGATAATTAAAATTTTAAAATGGTTATAGATCATAAAATTGTTGGCAACAATTTCCAATAAGGTCATTAATATAGGGCTGTCAATCGATTAAAATATTTAATCGCGATTAATCGCATGACTGTCATGAGTTAACTCGCGAATAATCACAATTTAATCACACTTTTTTATCCGTTCTAAATGTACCTTAAAATAATACTTTATAATACTCTAATTGACATGGGCATGGACAAATATGGATGCTTTATGCTATATACATTTATTATTAGTGAAACCATAGTTAACCATTAACACTACATAACCAGCTCTACCTTCCAAGATGTTAATCTGCACAAAAATCCTGATTTATAATCGAGCCGTAAAATCAAATAGCCTAAACATAAGATAAAGACAATAGCTGTTCTGTGATTTCGGCTATACTTGCATGTAAAATTATAGAAGCAACATAATATCGGTTTTAAAGCAGCACTATGTAACTTTTGGCGCTCTGGCAGTTAATAAACCGCTGGATATTAGAATATTTTGAAACAGTTGATCATAAAACTCTTTTATCTCGACTAGAATATTTTGTGGGTATCCGGGGAACTGTTCTTTGCTGGTTCAAATCATATTTAACAAATAGAAGTTTCTCTGTCAGATTGGGCAATTTTTCTTCATTGCCTGCCAAACTTTCCTGTGGAGTGCCACGGGGTTCTATTCTCGCTCCCATTCTTTTTTCTTTGTATTTATTTCCTTTGGGCTCTATTTTCAGAAAGCATGGTGTATTATTTCACTGCTATGCGGATGATACTCAAATTTATCTACCTCTGAAACAAAATAAACATGCTGCTCTGCTAAGACCAGCCTGACCTGCTAAAAAGTAGCCAGAACCACTTTAAAACCAGTTGATTCGGTAAAAAAAACCAGCTAAGACCAGCCTGACCTGCTAAAGAGTGGCCAAAACCACTTTAAAACCAGTTGATTCGGTAAAAAACCAGCTAAGACCAGCCTGACCTGCTAAAAAGTAGCCAGAACCACTTTAAAACCAGTTGATTCGGTAAAAAAAACAGCTAAGATCAGCCTGACCTGCTAAAAAGTAGCCAAAACCACTTTAAAACCAGTTGATTCGGTAAAAAACCAGCTAAGACCAGCCTGACCTGCTAAAAAGTAGCCAAAACCACTTTAAAACCAGTTGATTCAGTAGAAAAAACAGCTATAAACTAGCTAAGACCAGCCTGACCTGCTAAAAAGTAGCCAAAACCACTTTAAAATCAGTTGATTCAGTAAAAACCAGCTAAGACCAGCCTGACCTGCTAAAAATGAGCCAAAACCACTTTAAAACCAGCTTGGGAGACCAGCCAAAGCAGCCAATCAGCTTAGGCTGGTTTTAGCAGTTTTTTCAGTAGGGAGTTGTTTAGCTTTGCTATAGCAATAGACAGCTTAAAAACACCATAAGATTCATTGTAGAAAAGTTTTTACGCCCTCAATGAAAGTCTATGGGATTTTAGGAGGTTTTGATAGTCTGGTTTAAGAAAACTGTAAGCCAGATCAGTTAGAAAAGATATAGCAACCCGAGTCAGACCAGTCTGAAGGTCTGGGCCGAGTTTGGTGGTTGTAGCTTTAAAGGTCTAGGAGGAGATACATTTTAAAATTTGGTCTCAAGAAGAAGAAGAAGAAGTAGTTTATATAGGATTTCAGTAAGTTGGCTTTTTCAAGCCAACTTAATAATAAATTAAGCAATTCCAAGAGGGTCCTCGCACTGCGGTGCTCGGGCCCTAATAATAATCTTTAGAAAAACAAGAGGGCCCTGCGCCTTAGTGGCTTGGGCCCTAATAATAATAAAAATCCTTAGAAAAACAAGAGGGCCCTGCGCCTTAGTGGCTTGGGCCCAAATAATGCTGAGGAAAAAAGAAAAACCCATAACAATGATTGTCTTTAAACTTTTGCATACTTAAAACAATTTCAGATACTGAAAGTACATTTTATCACTTGTCTTTTCCTCCCTTTATTACTTTATATTTGCTTGCATGTTTTGAGGCTATATTTAGTTGATTAAATTCTTAACAATTGTTTTTATTTATTATTAATTTGTAATTATTTTAAAAAGTAGCCTGCTTATGTAATTTAATAAAAATACACAAAATAAATTTGATATAAAATGAATATGAAAATGTAGCCCTGTGCCGTAATACTGAAAATTGAGGATAAGATGCATCGTGATACATCGTGATATCAAATCAAATCGATTGCCATCCACTTCTTAAAAAGCCTCATTTAGATCCAACAGTGCTGACTAATTTTAGGCCAGTCTCAAATTTTTCTTTTATGTTTAAATTTTTAGAGAAAATTGTGTTTTACCAACTACAGAGCTTTCTGCTTAATAACAATATTTTCAAAGTGTTCCAACCGGATTTTAGGAAAAACCATTCCACAGAAACAGCACTGGTAAAAATTCTAAATGATATTTTATTGACTCTCGATTCTAGCAAGTCTGCTGTGTTAGTGCTGTTAGATCTAAGGGCGGCGTTTGATGCAATTGACTACTCTGTTCTGATCTCTCCTTTGGAGCACTGGGTGGGTATTCTCTCAAATGGTTTAAATCCTATTTTAATAATAGAATGTTCCCTGTTAGTGTTGGTGAATTTACTTCAGATGCAGCTTCTCTTACGTGCGGTGTCCTTCAAGGCTGTAGTCTCGCTCCAATTTTATTCTGCTTATGTGCTGTTAAAGGCTGATTTACGAGTTGGAAAAGTACTGTGTATTGTGTTTTTTTTTCCTTTTCTGGGCAGATGAAGAAAACAATGCAGGATAGGATAGGTCATTTCAGATGATTGGCATCACAGAGTTTACCAGTATTGTTGTCAACATAATAAGCTTAATAGTATAACTGATTGTTGGCTTTAAGCCAACATATTTATAATGAATAACATTAAAGTCCTTTGTTATGGCCATATGAGTAATTTCCTTGATGTAATTCTGATTGAAGCATATAATACATGATTCCCTTATTTACGAACGATAAATAAGGTGTTACCGAAACACTTACACACCCCAGTAGTTTGGCACATTTGTGAATGCTATTGTTGGAGAAGTTCCTGAAACCAAGCAGTAGTTCTGTGGGTAATCTTGATATAGTGCATATAATGTAACCTATGTTTTTATTTCCTCTCCCAGGTGAAGGTTCTAGAGCTTGAAACCATGTTGGATAATGAACGTCTGCATTTGGGTGAACTCAGGAAGAAACACTATGAGATAGCAGGTGTCCCTCTAGAGCAGCTTGCTCAGGACAACGGTCTGAGAGCCTCTCCACATGTGACTGCTGCCCCGCCTTCTCCCAAACCCTCTAAACCCACTCTAATGAAGAAACCAGCTCTTGCACAAAAACCCAACATCCCACCCAAAAGCACGGTAACACTTTTTTATAAATGTTGCACTCTTTTCCATCTGTTTACAGTTACTTTGAGGTCTTTTCACATGTTACAGGGAGATGTTTATACTTTAAAATACGCTATTAAGGCTTCTGGAGTCATTTTTGTGAGAGAATTTTACTTCCGCATCTGAAAACCACCAAAACCAGACATGACGTAACGAGAGGGAGAGCGGTCCACTTTAACAAAAGGAAAACAATGGATCGCGATGACAGTTTGGATGCTGAGGAAATTTTAAATGTTTATTTACACTCGTATGAGGTACCACAGATAAAATTATGAGCCTGCTATGCAGCCAAGAGAGCAGGGACAGGCCAGGATTAGACAGAACAACGGTCAGATGAGACAAATTGAGTTGATGTGTGAGGAGAACAGGGCAGGTGTCTTGGTGAGAGACCAGTGTTAGCTAACGATATGTAATCAGGCAATAGCAAAGCTAGTATTGGTCATCTATGAGTATTGATACCTACCAGTAACAGAAACTAATAAGCGTTGATCAGGCGTGTCACGTTCGTTAATATCCGATAATAACGTTACGTGAGTAATGTCCATTTGACAGCAGCTCCGCTTGCGTTACGTTTCTCATCACCGCAGGAGAGAGCGAGATAAACACGTTTTTGTTTCATTAAATGTTTGTGTGGTAAATGCGAGGCCATGGTCACAGCTGAGGAAAGTCAGTGCTGCAGGGAGTTAGAGGCATACCGGGCTTTGGTGGAGAATGTGACCCCCACACTTGAAGTGCAAGTGTCTGACTCTGCACCCAGGCTTTGAGGCTTGCTGTCTGAACCCATATGTGGTACAGATAGCCTCAGGGGCGCCGCTAGCAATTTTGGGCCCTATGAAAGAATATGAGGTTGGGCCCCCTACTGCACCAAACATACACAATATTGCCCAAAGTATTGGGACACCCCTTCTAATGAACAGGTTTGACTACTTTAGTAATTTCCATGAGTGCAAATCTTAATGTTTAAGCATATAATGATATTCTAGGGAATTGTGTGCTTTTAATTTTATACCAATAGTTTGGACAGGACCCTTTTCTATTCTAACACAACAATGTCTCTGTGTATAAGGCAAGGTTAAAAAAATAAAAATAAATAAAAAGATTGATTTAGTCAGTGTGGAAGAACTTGACTGGTCTGCAGAAAGCCAAGTCCTAATCCCAGCTGAACACCTCTGGTGTGACTTCAAATACATACCTTGAGCCAAAAACTCATCACCAAACACCAATGACTTGTACATACACTATATGGACAAAAGTATTGGGACACCTCCTTCTTTAGAACAGAAAAAGGCACTTCCAACTGTGGCAACAAAGATGGAAACATAATTCATGTATTTAAAAACTGTATTTCCATCTTTGTTGCCACAGTTTTGGAAGTGTCTAAAATGATTGTACGCATATGTACAAGTCACTGGTGTTTGGCGTTGTCATGTAAGAATAGAAAAGGCTCCTGTCCAAACTATTGGTATAAAATTAAAAGCACACAATTCCCTAGAATATCGTTATATGCTTAAACATTAAGATTTGCACTCATGGAAATTACTAAAGTAGTCAAACCTGTTCATTAGAAGGGGATGTCCCAATACTTTTGGCAATATAGTGTACAAGCCAACCTAGCTATTCAAAATCTTTGTCTGCAATTTAATAATATTGACCTATTACTTTTTTTATTGCTTTTGACCATTAGGTATCAGTAACATAATTCATTCAGAACCTGTTCTATGGACATAGACTTTCTGCACCACACTATTCTGCTGATATGGAATGATTTTGACTACTTAATCAGTTATATTAATAGAAATGCTTCACTGGGGCAAAAAAAAAAAAAAAAAAATCCTAAAATAATAAATAGGATACCCCATAACACCAGCATTTCCAGCAGTATCCAACATTTCTCAATCATGATCTTACTCAGCTAAATGTGACTATTAGCCTAACAGCTGTATTCCTTGTTTGCTAGCTACCTATGCACATACAGCATACAATGTTAAAAATGTTCTACATTATGAACCTTAAACCAAAAACCTTTAGCTTCATACACTGTAGATAATTGTGACCCTGCCTGTGGAAACCCAGCTAAAGTATTTTTTTTTAAACAGTGGATGAGTAATTCACTCCTTGATTTGCTTAATAAAAGCCTCCTTTGAGATCGTTTTGACAGACATGTTTATTGTGTATTATTTTCAACGTGTTTATTGCTAAGTTTAGTGTGGCAAAATAGAAGCGCAGCCGTAATAACTTGCTTGCAGTGTGTCTGGTTTCCATGACAACCTCCCGTGCTTCCTGCTGCTGTTCTATGTAATCAGAGTGAATTTGTAGATTTTCTATAGCAAAACTAAAATGTGTTTAAAAGTGCAACTGACCAAATCGTCCGGCTTGGTTTGCCCCCCCCCCTCGAACTCGAAGACATAATTTGACAGTTTACCATCTGATCTCACTCAGTGACTCTAGGCTACGTAGGACGGGACGAAACCATGCAGTGAATGGGGGGAGATAATTTCGCCAGAGATGCAGAAATAAGCCGTAATTTAGTTTTATTTGTAACTCTTTGGTAGATACATTTATAATTTCTATTACGTTACTACTACTACTGTTACTACTAATAAAACAGATCTCTGGGGGCCCCAAAAGTGTGTGGGCCCTTAGAATCGTCCTAACTTTTCCCCCCTTAGCGGCACCCCTGGATAGCCTATATGCACTTCAGACAGGAGGATAGATCTCTCCAGGCCAGCAGACATGAGTGTGTTTAGGGCAGAGATCATTTATTACTCTGAGCTAAATACTTGTATGTATAAATACATAGTAAATTAAAGATTTGAATATTAAAACCATCTGAATAATTTAGTTTTTTCAATTACAAGTTGCCTATATTTAGGTAGGTCACAACTACCTGTAAGTCACACTTTTTGATGCCATTGGTATAAGACAATCAATATTGACAGCATACAGACAAGTTGTCTGCTGGGCCTATGGTGTTCTGAGCAGGTACATCAGGAAGCCCTTACCTGCATGTGCTGTGTCAGCCATAAAGACAGTTTCCAGAGGAAGGAGGATTTTATAAAGGTTTTGAATGGCCCCACACCAAACATATACTACCGAAAGAAAAATATACCATCTGACACATTTAACAATCTTTCAGTGTGGGTAGTACACTGAGTTGTTAACGTGTTAAATCGTGAATGCTGTGCTAGATACACGCCAACAGCCTCATCTTGTTGATCCTCTGGAGGGATCTGGAAAGAGGAGCAGGTGTAGTGGAAGACAAGACAGTGCTGCATTCTCATGGAGCCTGTGGTGACCTGCAGTATTCCTCTCTCAGAGACTCTATGAGGCCTGATGCATATGCTGGGAGAAGCAAGCAAAAGTTTAGATCACATTCACTGCTGACCATGCTTTTCCACTTGGCCTTCATCACATCTGCATCTCCATTAGGAGTGGAAGCTGCAGTCCAGTAGAGGTGGTTAATAGCAGCTGGCCTCCACTGCTTCAGATCTTCACACTCCCGTCTTCTAAAACCTTATAAACACATGACAAAAAATTACCAATTGACCGTTCGCAAAACCCGCCCACCCTTAGTTACTGTTGCTATGACCGACAAACAATGCTGCTCTCACACTACACACGCTCTCACGCAGTGAAAAATACATCGCAGAGCAAAGAGGAAACTGACAACACACCGACAGAGAAGACAGAGCAGGTTACTTCTGATATGAATCAAGGTCTCAGGACCCTCAGCTTTTAAATTGTCATTTTTAAAGAAATTAAAACATTAAATACCGTTTTGTGGCTCTTTAATGTGTCGTAACAGATCACTGTATTGCCTCAGTTCAAACACGTGAACCGATCTTCTTTTCATATTTACTTAAATGAACATGAATAAACATCAGAAAGTGTTTTATTTCAACCGCGGAACACACCATTTTTCAAGTTTAAGTCCACCTAAGTTAATCTGCTCTCCTGTCTGAGTTGTGGTTAAGGCTAGAAGAGATACATCTGCGCCTACTGGGCATGCGCATTTACATATTTTCCGAGCCAATAATATAACGTGAAACCTCTAAAAATATTTTTAAAAGAAAGTACATAGCGCCATAGTTTCATCACTTTTGAGTGTCGCAGACTGTCTTTTTGCAGTAAAGGACCTGTCATAGTTTAATGAGTGGGAAGATGACATGAAGCGTTGCAGTTAACCTGCATTGAAAACAGATGAGCGCACATGTGCATATAAAGCTCCCATTCGGGGCGAAGTTCACGGAATTTTGTCCACAAAATGATAAGAGCACACGTTTTAACATATTATTTTATTATTTAACACTCCGTATTTAACTTCAGCACTGCAAGCCATGCATACAGCGCCGGACATGACCGATTTTCTGGTACGCAAAACAAGTACTTTAAAGGAATACCTTAGCTTATTGCCATTATCGTGGTGGCCAACAACAGCACAACTTAACCCTCCACACATTTTTTTTTTATATTTAGTTATATTGAAAAAGTTTCACTTCAGTCAATCTTTTTTCCCCGTTTTAACGTGTATTTCTATGGAAACAGGCCATAGATGTCGGGCAAGATGGCGGATAGCAGCAGCAGCACATAATATCCGTGTTCTGATTGGTCAGATCGCCTGTCAATCAAGCTCTTTGCAAACGGTCAATTAGCTCTGCAAACAATGTCACTAAGCTGTCTTTAAACTTGATGGATATAATATTAGCAAACTGAGGTTAACTTACCAGCTATGTCTTCTCATATGGTAACGTTTTTACAGGGTTTTTAAACATATAACTATATTGCTAATGCTTACAAGCTAGCTGCGGGGCTTTACAACAACTTATATACATCTCGTTCCCTAACAGCACACATACATCGGGCCGACGTCGACCCGATGTACAAAATTCCATCAGCACGATGTTGCTCAGGGAGCGTTTGCTAATACATCGCTGCGACGTCGGCCTTTGATCGGAAATGCTCACCGGCCGATGTTTGGACGACGCAACTGTAAATACTGCTGCTCTGCGTGGGCGCGGTTCACCGGCGTTTTGCTCATCGTTACGGACTACGCGCGGCTGCCTCCGCTGGTTTATAATAAAACAATACACACCACTCTCAATAACAGTTGCAACTTTATTAATATTTTCAATAAACATATTAAATATGCAGATACATTTACATTTATCAAATGCTTTTATCAAAAGTGACTTATAAGTGAGAAGCATTCAATTCACGATTACTTGTACTCTTTCAAAAATTAACCATGGTTTTACCACAGCATTTGCAGTAAAACCACAGTAAAAACAAAACCAACCACAGTTTTACTACAGTCACCATGGTTTAACTATGGCTGTTACAGTAAAACCATAGTAAGTACAAAAATAACCATTACTACAGCATTTGCAGTAAAACCATAGTAAGTACAAAATTTACCACGATTTAAAAAACTAGGGTTACTATATCAAAACTATGGTATGAACCAAAAAAAAAAAAAGTGGTTATTACACTAATGGTTGCTACAGTTTTACTATAGTAAAACCATGGTTAACTGTTGTATAAGTATAAGCACCTTTCACAATACTTATCATTTCAAAGTAGGTTTACAGAAAATGCATGCTTTCAAGGTTACAATTTAAAAATATCCTTTAATCAGCCAGAGGTGACTGAGACTCACTGGGGAACAAAGTAATCTCCATTTGACAGCAGCTCAAAGATAATACAAGTCATGTGGTCAGTACTGTCAGCATCTAAGGCTATCTTCGAGGCAAAAACTGAGTTGCAATAATACAAGAGTTACATAAACACAACATAAAAACAGAGCAAATAATAGTTACAGCAGTTAAAATGTTTTAAATTACGATAAAAATTCTAAAATCTTTTTTGATGAAATCTCATTAAAGTCTCTAGCCATGTGTTCAGTTAAACACTATCCTTTAACATTATTAAAGGGTAAGTTCAACAATTTTCAATCCATTTTGTATTGTTACAATGTTGGTAATATATGTAAAAGAACAATGTTTATGCTTTCTCCGAGATACCCAGTTTACTTGTCAGCAAAACTGATGCAAAAAAAAAAAAAAATCATTCATTTTCAAATCAAACTCATTTCATTTTGCTTCATCCTGTGCAGTGTTGCTTACAAATAAAAGATAACATATAGATACTCATAACTCAGAGAAAATGTAAATATTGTTCATTTACAGATATTAGAGACATTGCAATAATACAAAGCGGGTTGAAAATCATCAGACTTAACCTTATAGGAAATATAAGGGTAATATTTGTCAGTTTTGTGTGTCCATGTACAGTTGCCATCATCTGAAGTCTTTGTGAGTGTTGGTGTCATCTGAAGTCTTCACAAGTGAGTTTGGATCCAATCTGGAGCTGGCGTAATCTCTAGTAACCTTGGGCTGGGCATCCTGAGATAGACACAGGAAATCAAAAGGAGAAAGTTTAGCATAGCTGCTGTTCATATTATTTCACACAAAAGATTATTTATTTCATCACATATAACTGGAGTGCAAGGTTATCAAGTGTGTTGTGTGAATACTTGGCTAAAAATATGTATTTTAATCTAATTTAAACTAAAAGAGTGTCTGAGCTTCAAACATTATCAGGAAGGCTATTTCAAAGTAAAATAACAAAAAGCTCTACTTTATTTAGTGGACTTTGATACATGCTGCTGCCCCTATTTGTGCTTATTTTGCTATATATATCTGGTTTAATCACAAGAAGGTGTAATATGCACACATCCAAAAACTTTGGGCAGGTGCTCAATCACATGAAACACTTCACCTATCAATAAATAGAAATCGGCACCCTTTCACTAATGCTCTCAAAAATCAGTTTATTGATAAAGTGTTTCATGTGATCCCTTAGTAAATGTATTATTTGTCCTCATTATTTGGGGAACCAGCAGTCTATATAGAATGGACTACACATGCCACAGTATCATTTAAGTGGGTGGAACATCATAACTGCAATTTACACTACCATTCAAAAGTTTGGGGTCAGTAAGATTTTTTACGTCTTTAAAAAAAGTCTCGTCTGCTCACCAAGACTGCATTTATTTGATCAAAATGAAGTAAAAACAGTAATATTGTGAAATATTACAATTTAACACAACAATTTTCTATGTGAATATATTGTGAAATGTAATTTATTTCTGTGATCTAAGCTGAATTTAGTAAATTGTATTAACTTCATACATTAAACTGTGGTGGGCATAAGAGAATTTCAAAAACAAAAAATCATACCAACCCCAAGCTTATGAAACAGTAGTGTATGTTTGAGATTTTACCTACTAGTCCTGCAGTTTATAGCATCTTGGAGATGTTGTCTGACAGGAGGTTCACTCTGACTCTGCTGGGTGCAGCAGGCCATCAGCATTGAAGAATCTAGGAACAAAACACAATTTGACACAGAGCCAACAATATTTAGTATGCAACTCCAGGTTTATTAAAAGGAAACAAGAGCAGAGGTAAAATGCAGATAAAAGAAAGAATAATATACAATAACATAATAAAATAAATGATATACAACAAATACTACTACTAACACTACTACTAATAATAATATAATCTTAAGATAACAGAATCTATGTTTTTAGTTTTAGGTAAAGTATCACTTACGTTTTGATGTCAAGGCCTTCTTAAAATGATTAATTTCAATCATTCTGTTACCTAGATTCTGTTATCTTAAGATTATATTATTAGTAGCATATATATATATATATATATATATATATATATATATATATATATATATATATATATATATTTATGATTTTGCCAAAGGATATAACATGTGCATGGGTATATATGTAAGTTATTTTCTACTTCTCAGTCAGCAGCTCCTTCAGAAATGTTGAAATCTTGGAGCTTCCCTTCTGTTCTGTAGAGTTTATTTCTGTCCTCCTGAAATCACAGAACAATTTTTATTAATATTTGTTTACCATGAAAGATCAAAACGTGTTTGAACTTGTTTTCAGTCGATCACACTCTGCATGTATGTGACGTCATCGATTCAGTAAATTAGCCTATTTCCAAAAACCCATTGACAAATCGCCAGCAAAACCTTTACAGAGCTATCAAAATCTCTGATATCTCTCATATACACATGAAGATTTGATTGAAAGCCCAAAGTTTCATAAACAAGAGCTCAATCTATAGAGTTAGCCTACCTGACTTTTTCAAAGACACAAAACCATTTCTATAAAATAAATATTTAATAGTAACATGTCAATAACAAGTAAGAAACATGTCAGGAATGTTTGTATGCAATATTTGTGTGATTTTAGGGACTAAACTTACCTAAAAATAGTGAAAACAGCAGCGAGAGAGGAGTTTATCACTGGCCAGTAGTTGTGTTGACGCCCGGTTTCCATGACAACTCTGCTCCCCGCTCGCGCAGAGCTAAACGCACACACAGCATTTACACAATTAAATATCTAGAATTAAAACATTACGTTAATAACTTAGTCTCATTCAATAACTATATTTTAATATTGAATTTAAAACTCAGTTTTGTTGTTCAAAAAGCAACAGCAACAATATCTCACCATTGAGACGGATTCCTTCTGGCAGCCTGTACAAAACAAGACGAAAAAGCAGTTAGGACTTTGTTTTAGCATTTTATCTTTTAAGCATCACAGAATGAACTAAATAGTATTTTTTTTTTTCTAATATAGCCCAAGCCAGATCTTATCTGAAAGCCACAGATGTCGCAGGGATGAGTCTCTTCTCTCTGTGGGTTGCTAAGAGACAAATAACTGGGCTAGCGCAAACAGATAAGCGCGGCATCGACCTGCAGTCGTGAACCAACTCAGAGCCGATGATTGATGAGCTGAAAAACAGAGCACTGACCGAATTATATCGGCCTACGCCTGGCCGATGTTTTTTAGATGTTTTAGGTAATGAGGCCGACGTTTCGATATTGGGCCGACATCGGCCAGACGTACGTGTGCTGTCTGGGTTTTGTCTCATTATTTAAATAATTATGTTCACTGATTTGGTAATTAGGAAATGTTAAAAAAACAAGACTTACAGTGCACAGTTGACATTTTCATGGAGCAGCATCTCTGATGGATCTGTGAGCATCATGTCTCCCACCAGCGGCCGAACACAGGCTGACCAGGACCCGATGAAACTGCTGTGTGCACTGAAGGAACCGCACCAGCTCGTTGTCTCACTCGATTCTTGCTTTGGTATCCCATGTTGAACTGCATCATATCGCCGGGATGATAATCCTCCGGTGTGAAGTGATCGCTAAATTACACACCACCGTGTTTCTCGAAGCAGATGCATTAAGTGAAGTCCCATCTCTTCAGCTGCACAAACGCACCGAGGCCCGGAAGATACCGTCCTATTTGTTGTTAGGAAACCTGTGGACTCGATGTCCTGAGAGGCTAGAGTTTGTGCAACCTCCACAAACACAATAATTTACCATGACGATAATAAATTGAAAATATAGCTGCAAACAGCAATTACGGGGCCAAGCACTACAGAAGCAAGCATCAGACCAACTGCATCAATGAGTAATTGAATTCATTTTAAGGTTATTGTAAAACAAATGGCTGAAAAATCATTTAAAACTACTAGTAATATGATTGAATTACTTTTCAATTTTGACCAATAGGTGGCATCGTTATCAAATTGATGTGATGTGTTCTTTGTGAGGTGACAATGGTGTACAAAGTTTGGTGTCAATATGCCAAAGCATTGCAGAGATACAGCGTCAACTGTCATTTGGCATCATGCCTCAAATTCGTTGCTGTGGTATGCGAAAACCGTTTTGTCTATCAACACAAAATCCATAACATTTTGTCAGCATGGTCTGAAGATGATATGATTCGATTTTGGTGAAAATCGGACAAACGGTTGAGGAGGAGTTAGAAAAAGTAGGTTTTCAACATAAATCAAAATGGCGGACAGGAAGTTCGGCTTTCTATGACATAATTGGTATGTATGTTGTCGGCATGACCCAAGGAAAAATTTGAGAACAGTTTCATGACAATAGGCTAATGCTATCAAAAGTTATTAGCATTTTTGGAAATTTCATTATTAATAATTAATGAATGGTTTATTACTCTTGACCAATAGGTGGCGCTGTCAACAAAATGACATGGCGTGGTCAGTGTGAGGTGACAATGTCACATACAAAGTTTGGTGTGAATATGTCAAAGTTTCGCTGAGATACAGCCTCAGATGCAGTTTGGCATGTTTCCAGCAAATTCGCTGATCCGCTAAACGAAAACCGTTTCGTATATCGCCACGAAATCCATAACTTTTTGCCAGCAGTGTCTGAAGATGACCTGAGTCAAATTTGGTGAAAATTGGACTAACGGTCTAGGAGGAGTTCGAAAAAGTAGGTTTTCAACATGAATCAAAATGGCGGACAGGAAGTTAAACCAATTATGGCAAAATTGGTATCAATGTTCTCGGCATGAACCAAGGAATCTATCAACATCAGTTTGATTACAATAGGCTAATGTAAACAAAAGTTATTAGGATTTTTAGAAATTTCATTATAACTTTTGCCCCAAAACTTTTTGCCTACCATCAGGTCATGGTGTCGAAGATGCATACCGAGTTTCGTAACGATACGTTAATGCGTTCATTAAATACAGCATTTTTTTAACAAAATTCAAAATGGCCGACGCCCAAAATGGCTGACATGGGAAAATTGGATATGATTCGACTCGGCATGATGCACCGAATCTAAAGAGACGAGTTTTGTCATTTTTGGCCAAACCATTCACAAGTTATAAGCAAAAATATCCATTTTTCATATCTCCTGACCACTAGGTGGCACTGCGCCGAAACACTGCAAGTAGCCTCTGGTCATGCTTGTTATAAGACACACCAAGTTTGGTTTCAATACGCCAAACCGTTGCGGAGATATAAGCTCACATCCATTTTTGCGTGCTTTTCGAAGAATTCGTTCGCGAGTTATTCGAGAACGGTTTTACGAATCAACTTGAATTCCATATCTTTTTGTCGGCATGGTCTGAAGATGATCTGATTCAATTTTCGTGAAAATCGGAGCAACGGCCTAGGAGGAGTTCAAAAAAGTATGTTTTTCAGAAAATTCAAAATGGCGGAAAAACTATCATGACGGAAAGTGACGTCATGTAGTGCGTTTGAATCGGCTTGAGCCAAGGAATCAGAGGGAAAAAGAATTTTGTTTCTAGCCCTTACGGTTCAAATGTTATTAGCATAAACGTGAGTGCAACTTTGGACAAGTGGTGGCGCTAGAGAGTTTGAGTTAGAGACTCCAAATTTGCTGTGGTTACTATTGAATCTGTCCTCTATCAGTGTGCCAAATTTTACAACTTTCCCGCAAGCGGTTCTATGGGCTGCCATTGACTTTGCGGCAGAAGAAGAAGAAGAACGCTAACAAACACAATAGGTGCCTACGCACCTTCGGTGCTTGGCCCCTAATAAAAATAACTACCGAAAACACACTGACTCACGCCCGCTCCCACTGAAACCAACAGAGTGCGGCACGCAACTCCCTCTCGTGACGTAATATGACGCGACGTTGAAAAAAAATGCTTTTTGAGAGCTGTCAAGGAAAGCGTTACTTTTTCTTCTAAATTTGTGCCCTCACGTCTTGTAAGCGTTACTTTTTCTTCTAAATTTGTGCCCTCACGATTTGCCCCATTTTCAAATCCTGCATTAACGGTTCCTAAGGTATTTTCATACAAGATTTCATATTCATTAGAAACATTTTTTTAACCTGCAATATGCAGTTTAATTTTCTATATACTTGTACATTTATGAAGGAGTTCCAAATTTGTTGGTCATTTATTTGCATTACACTTCCAATCACGGCCACATAGCCCACCATGGCAAAACAACTAAGACTTTTTTTTCCTTTTTTTAAATTTCCAAAAATGTATTATTTGTCCGCCCCTGCCTGTAACGTAATCTCTTATTTTTCAGTAAAATCATTCTAATTCATTTTTGTTCAATAATATTTTTTTCTTTTGCATTTTGCATTTTGAGAGGGTTTTGTGGTAATAATTAATATTTATGCAGTAATTAATAACCATTCTTTGCCATTAAAAATAATTTTAAAAAAAATTTAATTAACTTTTTACAATTATTTTTTTAATTAATGCAGTATTTTAGGTTAAAATAGAGACTCAGCCATTCAAAACCAATTTTGGAAGGCAGATTAGCACCATCTGGTTGTAAAAAAAAAAAGAAGAGAAAAATGTCTGTAATGGCAGGTGTAACTTGATGCATGTATTGCTCTCAATAGAGAAGCTTTTGAATTGCTTAGTAGTTTTTAGACAATTGATTCAACATTTTTATTAGGTGAAAGAGTTGACCATATATTTAAACAATCTCAAAGACTATTTCTTATCAAGTTTTGGATATTTTTTGTTATAAATATGATTTGAAGTGTTAGTTTTTTGTATTATGATTACAGACACAGTGGTTCATAGGTGTGTGTGTGTGTGTATATATGATATGTGTTTGTGAATGGGTGTGTTTTAGAGTGTCACCCCTTCACTGCTGTGAGCTTTTCCTGAATTATGACTGAATTATTGAATGGATTTCACATATTCTCAAAACTTTGCTCTGTTATAGACACAGTGGTTCATAGGTGTGTGTGTGTGCGTCTGTGTGTGAGTGGATGTGTCTATATCACACTTTTAATGTTTTAGAGTGTCATCCCTTTACTGCTGTGTACTTTTTTCAGTATTGTGGCCGATTTGTAGACTGGACACACAAAAATTCTCTGAATTTTTGTGTTTTTGTTGATTTCCCATTTATTTCCTATGGTCGGTCATTTTTGACCGAAGTGCACAAGTGTGACTATTTTTTTTACGCCCACTTAGCCTACTCGAATCAAGCCCTCAATTTTTCTGTGTATTCACACTCCAAATGCCATAAAAGTGAGCAGGTTTCGTACCATTCCGATGAAGCCATGATTTTTTAAAAATTCAAAACAGAAAATTTTCCGGTCAAAAGTGACCGAAGAGCACCAGAGGGTTAACTAAATATATAGCTGAAGCACCTTTACAGCCTCAAGCCTTTTTTGTTTGATGCGACAAGCTTTGCTCATCACCATTTGGCAATTATCTATCATTCTTCTACTAACCTCTTCACCTCTCAAGCTCTGTCAGGTTGGATGGGGGCAGATGCACATTTTCAGGTTTCTCCAGAAATATTTCATTGGGTTCAAGCTCAGGCTCTGGCTGGGCCACTCAAGGACATTCACAGAGTTGTCTATAAACCACTCTTGCTGTGCGTTTATGTCCATTGTCCTGTTGGAAGGTGAACCTTCTGCCCAGTCTGAGGTTCTGAATGCTCTGGACTGGGTTTTCATTAAGGCTATCTCAATATTTTGGTGCATTGAGCTTTTCTTCTACTCTGACGAGTCCCTCAGTCCCTGCCGCTGAAAAACAGCCCCACAGCATGAGGCTGCTACCACCACACTTTATTTTTGGGATGGTTCTCTGCAGGTGATGAGCAGTGCCTGGTTTGGTTCAAACATGATGCTTGGAATTGAGATTCGTCAAACCAGAGAATCTTGTTTCTCACAGTCTGAGGGTCCTTTAGGTGCTTTTTTTTTTTTTTTGCAAATTCTAAGTGTGTTTTCATGCGTCTACACTGAAGAGAGGATTGAGTATTGCCACACCGGCATAAAGCCCAGATCGATGGAGTGTTGCAGTGATGTTTGTCCTTCTGTAGGTTTCTCCTGTCTCCACATATGATCATGGAGCTAAACTAGAGTGACCATCAGGTTCTTGGTCACCACACCAACCAAAGCCCTTCTCTATCAGTTGGTCACTTTGGCCAGAAGGCCAGCTCTAGGAAGAGCCCTGGTTGTTTCAAACGTCTTCCATTAAGGGTAACAGAGACTACATGCTTCTGTGAACCTTCAGTGAAGCAGAATTTTTTTCTCAACTGTGCCCCAGATGTGTGGCTTGACGCAACCCTGTTTCTGAGCTCTACAGGCGGTTCTTAGGACCTCAGGGCTTGGTTTTTGCTCTGATATGCATTATCAGCTGTTAGACCTTTTATTAAGACGTGTGCCTTTCCAAATCATACCCATTCAATTGAATTTGCCTCAGGTTAACTCCACTCAAAGTGTAGTAACATCTACAAACAATATGAATGCTCCTGAGCTAAATTCCAACTGTCCCAGATAAGGGTATGAATACTTACGCAATGGAATCATTTAAGTTTTTTTATTTTTAATAAATTTGCGAAGATGTTAAAAACCTGTTTTTTGCTTTACAATTATGGTGTATGGAGTATAGATTGATGTGGAAAAATAATAATTTAAAAGCAGTTTAACATAAGGCAGCAACATAAAACGTGAAAAAAATGAAGGGGCATGAATACTTTCGCAAGGCACTGTATATGGTCAAAAATGAATGCACACTCAATAAGTAATAGATATTTTCTATTTTTAGTTTCTTTTCTGTTATTGTGTATTTTGGTCTGCCAAAAAAACAGTGGAAACTTGTGAAAACAAACAAACAAACAAAAAAACATTTATATATGTATTACTATCTACTAAAGCTTTCTGTTCTTTTCTTACAGTTGAGGTGAGCACATCAGGATGAAGATATTTGAAGACTCGCTGAATCTCAAATCCTCATGCATCCAAAGCTTTTGTTAAATCTTCCTATTATCTTTCTCTTTTCCACTTTTTATGTCTGCATACGCAAATGTTTTTCCATATCTTCCATTAAGACCATTGCCTTTTTTTTCCATTTCAGAGTGCCTTAGAGGCTACAGATTATTTTTATCTTAGATATAGAGCTATAGTACTGGGTGTTCATCATTTGTACAATTTCAAATAATTTCGTTTTTAAATTACAGATATTTTGTTTTATTTACATTACACATAGTACGTAATAGGGCAAAATAATGAATAACATCTGGCTTAAAAGGATAATTCACCCAAAATAATGAAAATTCTAACATAAATTTAAAAAAACGTGCCTCTACCTACATTTTTGCAAAACTCCAAAAACGTATCTATACATTAGTGATGCGCGGATGGCGATTATATCCACGGGCGCTGCGGAAAACCCACGGGTCGGGTAATAAAAAAATGCATTCTGATTATTTGCGGGTGGGTCGCGAGTGGATAAGATAAATCATTAATGATGCATAGCCTATATTAACTACATTTTCTAAGATATGAATGCATTTTAAATAGGCTACAGAAATTGAATAAACTGTAAATTAACATATTAAAATTATTCAACAACACATTATTTAGTCAAGATCAGTGAGGGATTTTCTCTGTCTTTTGTTGTTTGATTAACATTAATGACTGACGGCACAGCTTTATTAGGCTGCTGTCACAAGACCTATTTCACGGATCCAATACTGATACACATGCGTTTTCTTTTGCAACTGTTTACATTAACTTAAGATAAAACCGACAGTGCTTATGAGGATACTCGCCAGGACGACCATTTTGACGTCATTTTGTGTGTATTTGGCCACTTAAGCGCAACAAGCTATGCAACAATGACGATGCAACAATGACCGATTAGGCAACTGACAGTTCTGTCAACTGTACCGAAACACGAGCTAAAGTCTTGTATCGCAGTGTGCAGCAGCTCTAGATGCACCGATGTGCAGAGAAGGTCAAAGAGAGTCACTCACGCTGTTTTCAAATGACTGATTTGATCTGATGGTTTGTGTGGATTTATTTACTCATCTAACTTACACTCTATATTGAATAAATGTTTTGCAGGAATTTCCCTCATATTAAAGTCGAAAGCTGCGGGAATGAGTAATCCGAAATTCAGGACCTGATTAAACATAATTCTATTATACAGTGAATTGTGAAATAGATTTCCATGACTTTTCCAAAATTTTCCAGGCCTGGAAATTGCTGTTTTGAAAGTCCATGACTTTTCCAGGTTTTTCATGACTGTACGAACGATCGGGTGCAGTTATCTAAATCAGACAAAAGGTGCGGGTGGGTGGATAATTTATTTGAAGCTGCGGATTCGGGTGACGTATTAGCTCATCTGCGCATCATTACTATACATACAATTTGCTGTAGTTTCCAGCTGAAATGAACACTAGAGGCATTACAACCAGTGATCAATAAAATGGATCAGTAAAACATCATATTCATGCAATTCCTTGCACAACACTATGTCACTACCTCAAAACACTTTTACGAGTAGTAATATAGTTAACAATTATATTTAGGTGAACTATCCCTTTAAAGTAAGAGATAATGTTATTGTAATGGATTTTTCCCTGTGCATTCACAAACATTATTTTATGGGTAACACTTTACAATAAGGTTCATTAGTTAACAACATTAGTAAACATGAACTAAGAATGAACAATACTTCTACAGCATTTATTAATTTTAGTTAATGTTAATTTCAGCATTTAATAATGTATTATTTAAAATCACAAGTTGTGTTTGTTAACAATTGTTAATGCACTGTGAACTAACAAATGAACAATGAACAACTGTATTTTCATTAACATTAACAAAGATTAATAAATAGTGTAATAAATGCATTGTTCATTGTTTGTTCATGTTAGTTAATACATTAACTGTTAACAAATGACACATTATTGTAAAGTGTTACCATTTTATGTGTGATTCTTATAAAATATATTTAAAATATACTCCATTTTATGATAAACAAAAGGGTATTATTATGTTGGAAAATAATTCTGCAATGTTGTGCATATCTACCAAGTACTGTATAAGCAGAATATTTAATTGGGATTTTTTTTCCTTGAAATTAGGGTCTTAAAAAAATTATTTTGCTTTTTTGGTCTGTCTTAAAATGTGTCAATGCCTTTATGCATCAACATCTATATATTAGTAACATATTTTAGTCATGTTTGACTCTCCCTTGTGATAAATATAAAATGAACAATAAATATTTTAAAGAAAAATATTTGAAATTGACTGAGTTAAATTAAATTACATTTTTGATCATTTATGTACTACAGTACCCTCCACTAATATTGGCACCCTTGGTAAATATGAGCAAAGGTGACTGTGAAAATAAATCTGCATCGTTTATTGTGGTGGTGACCAAGAACAAACAGGACAGTTGTGGGCAAAAATGGTTGATTTATTCTTCCATCAAAAACAAAAATCAAAAATGATAATCAAATCCACAGGAGCAGATATAACATAAATCCAATCCAACATAGTCCAAACAAACTCAACTCAAGAGAAAGAAAAATAACTGAAATTGATCAGGCCTACAAATAATAAATCTGCCCTGCTAACAAAGTAACAAAACAAAAATACAAACAAAAGAAGAACTGGAATCAGCCCAGGTGAACTACAGACTGACTGACTGACTGGGTAGTACTGACAACCTCTAGATATACCCATGTAGCCTCTGCCAAACAAAAATTAAAGGTAAACAATCAGATAACACTTTAGCAGCTAAACCCAAATAACAATAATATTCACAACAAAACATACATTTTAACATTAACTGACATAATACAACCAGTTACCTTAATCAAAATAAGGAAACTGTTCAAACAAATTAACAGAGAAACAACTAAATGAAATGAAGTAAAGGATCCCCCTCAGAGTTTGAACAATGATGGTACAGTCCAATATCCTCTGGCACAGCACAAGTTAGGGAACTGAAGCCCCGTCTCTCCTTTTGTTTGGTGACACATGGAATGCGGCCGTTCACTCCATGCAGAGACTCAAGGACTCAGGTAAAGTACAGACAAAAGTAGTGATGGCGAGATGAAGCCTCATGAAGCATTGAAGCTTTTCAGCCAAGTGGTTCACAAAAAGGTTCATTTCTTGAGGCTTCATTTGCTCCCAATACCACCTGGTGGCCAAAGAGTGTAAAACAAACAGTTACATTACAGATGACCTGATGTGATCTGCTGACTGATATTTTACAAAGGTACGATTTTATATAGTTTATTGTCTTGACCATGGTGATCACATGTAGATAGGTTTGCAACCCGGATTTTTTTAGACAGTTAAAAGCATAACAATAAAAGTGTGAAAAAAAAAAAGCATTGTTCAGCTCAATGTTCAGTAGCAGCTATTGCTGCTATCTATTCAGATAGTTAGCAACAATTTGTTAATATTCTAATAAAATGTTGTTACTTTCATTTTCAGAATAATCGTTCGTTATGTATTTTTGTACAAATGTGAAGTAGCCTGCTAAGTTTTCTTTCTTTCTTTTTTATTTGTATTTATTTATTTTTATTATTATTATTTTTTTCCTCACAGGACAGGAACACTACAAAAATATGGCCTCTTACAACATGATGCATTGTTGTAGATTAAGGCCGGGACACACCAAGCCGACTTCAAAGAACTAACGGCGACGAAAGCCGACGGTGCTGTCGCCTCGCGACGGCAACATCGGACCAAAAAGCTGCGCTCGAACATACCGCACAGACTACAGCCGACGGAAAACTAACACGTGCGTCCTGCGCATGCGTGAGAGGAATTAACTGTCCATATCAGCAGCTATCAATAGTATATATTCGTCATTCAAAAGGAGAAACCGAAACAAAGATATACGAGATAAACGCAGATATACGAAACGTAAACAAATCAGTGCTTGCTTACCATTTTGAATGTCAGTAAAGTTGATCATTTTAATCATGTTAAGCGGCTCATTCGCGTATTAGACTGATTGGGAAAGATCACGTAACATTTAAACAGCCTTTTGTCTGTACCACCTTCATTTACATGCTTGTTTTCATCACTTTCGCTTTAATTCTCGGGCACCGACTCGTTCGCTAAACTAAACATACAATCAGAGTTCTCCCTCTCGCCGACGTCCCCGACGCCGATTCAACATGTTGAATCGGGCAAACTGCCGCCGACGTGAGCCCGACGAGAGCCGACGAGTGGAACACACCAAACAAACTAGCCCGACCGTCACTCGCTGTCGGCCAATGGTCTCCCGGCCTTTAATCTACCCAACAGTATGAAGTAGGCAACTTTAAATTTAATAACCTTGAAGAACTATTCAGAAGTAAAATGCAACATACACAGTAGTGCAGCAGTAATAATAATGCCAAACCATCCTGACGAATTCCTTTTCAGAACAATACTGTCTTTACTTTTACTCTCAATACCTTAAGTATATTAGATTATGCAAGATAATACTTTTACTTAAAGGATAGTTCACCCAAAAATGAAAATTCTGTAATCATTTACTCACGCTCAAGTTGTTCCAGGTTTGGAATTTTCATTTTTGGGTGAACTATCCCTTTAGCTAAGGTTATAAATATGACTAGTAGCTTTTCCCCAATGTGGTAGTAGTTACTACAAGTAGTTTACTGAAGTATCTCAATATTTCTTCTACCAGTTACTCAGTCATAGCTGTAAACAATCTCTCTTTTCCTTCTTTCCCTAAATCAGACCAGACCCCTGTACTGCAGGATAAAGCTGAATGTGCCAGCGCTGGACAGGTTTTTAATGGTTTTCGGCTGAGCAGGGAGGCCCTGACTGTCTGGCCAGTGGTACATCATACAGAGTGGTTTCCAGAGTGTTTAACATGCCTCATTCCACTATCCACCGTATTGTCCATATAAGTCCCTAAGGAGGTGCTGGTCATTCGCCACCAAGAGATTCAGCTCCCGAAGACCCCAGAACACATGGAGGCAGGGCTGGGTGCAAAAATTTTTTTTTTCTGATATTAAACCTAAGCTATGTTGTAAATAGTTGTAAAAAGTACTTTCAGTAATATATAGAACAATTTGTTTTAATGTGTGTAACCCTTTTCACCATAGGCTTGTGATAAGGCAAATACTTACAGTATCAGGTGAAGTATTAATCCCCTTTAAACTCTATTGGTTGGTAAAATGGTGAAAGAGACATCTCATTGTGAAACAACCAGTCTAGGGTAGAAATATGATTCTCACTTTATCACCTTAATAAGAGGCTAAGGGGAATATCAGGTTTTAAACCCAATATAATGGCACCACTGGACTACAGACTTATACACTTACAGAGTATGTAATGAAATAAACAACATGAACACAGAACCTCAACTTCAACTTTTGTATTATGAAAAAAAGATCACAAAGCATTAAACAACCATTATGAAAAAAAAAAAAAGTAAACAAACAGAAAAGACCTGGGTACAGCCTGTTGTGCACTGTTACTGTTATTTATGTATTTATTTATTTATTTTCCAAGCAAGCTTGCATTTAAGTTCGTTGGCGTGCTTAATGTTGAAGCTCATGGAGAAAAAAACATCAGTACCAGGGTTCGCAAAATCGCTAGCCAGACATCCCGGGGCTATTGTGTTTTCCAGTCGGGCATGTATCACTGCCCTGCCCGACGGGTTAACTTAACACTAGAACCGCCACGGGGTAAATTTTACCCGTGGCTGTTTTTCAAATGTACATAACAGATTTTCAACAAAACATTCAAGTCTCCCTGTCACTGACTTTTACTAAAATTATGTAATTTACAATCCAATGTTGTCTAAAATTAAATCGGAGCATTTATACCTATAAGCGCCGCGCGGGTTTTAACATTGTACATTTCTAGGCAACGCCTTTCACTCACTGATTTAGCGGTTATCAGTTTCATAAATAAAGTCAAAATGACTAAAAGAAGGCGATTTATGGAAGGTATGTATTAGAAACACTAAATGCCATGAGTGATGGATAGTCTGATGGTATGTTATGCGTTCTGGGTCGTCTCAGCATCTGATGGCTCATCTGACAGTGATCCAGACATCATATTTAGATGTTTTAGCCTAACGTTACTCATAATTGATCAAACTTTGGTTTTATTATTTAATTTTTGTCTTGCCATATCGTTTATTGTTCGCTAGTGTGTTGCTATTTATTCCAGTCTGGCCGTTTCCTGAAGAGAAAAAAAAAAAAAAAAAAAAAATCCGATCTATGATGTTGAATAAAACATTTTTTTTTTTTGATTACCCGATGTTTATTGGTGTTGTTCTCTTATTCAAATTATAAATGATATAAACAAATTAATAATTGGGCCTAGTTGAAGCTGTGCGCTTGAATTTGTCATAGCATCATCCTATGCAGTGTGGTGAATTATTATTGCTCGTTATTGTCTATTGGCTATTTTAGTAATTCAAATAACATGGGTTATCCTAATATATTGATTAATTACATTGTATTATAATATTACACCACCAAAATATTTACTACCTAATTTTCGTTGTCAGTGCAGGCTTTTTTTTTCTTTTTTTCTTTTTTTTTAAGCTTACTGACCATAATGGATTAGTGTAGGCTGCATTAAAAAGTCTTGAACATAAAACAACAGGGTAAAAATATAGTTGATGACTAGACATGATCATTTCATGACTCTAGACACTTCTTTGTGAAGACAGTCATAATACAGTGAAATAATATGTTCTTTAGCCATATAAAAACAGTTGCCGTGTGTGGGTAAAATTTACCCGCTGGCGCTTTTAGGTATACAGCGACCTCTGGCGGTTCTGGTGTTATGTTGCCTTCACGTGCTATCGGAATTATCGTAAATACGAGTTTCCTAATCGGAAATTGGACGTGAACGGCCTCTCAAATCGTATTTACTACTGGGAAATTCGGAAATAATTTTGATACCCGAGTTTCCGAGTTGGGCGGGTCATAAACTTTAAACATGGTGGAGGGCACAACCATTGCTGCTGTCAGTGCTGTTCTCACAACTACATCCCTTTGTCTTGTCGCTAAAGTAGTGTATTTATAGGCTAGATATGAACAATCACGAGAAGCATATTGTGTGTTTCATAAGCAGTGAAATAAGCATGTATTTGACCGAAATTCCAGAATTGTCAGCGAACTGCATGTATAGCGCGGTGAATGTTTATAAGATTGTCAACCAATGGGACGCTACATTTTATCCTTTCCGACATTAAAGCACATGAATACGACAAGCTAGTAATCACGACTTCACAAGTGGGAAATAGGAAATTTCCGATAGCACGTGAAGGCAGCATTAATTACAGGGCTCCCGTGGGTTCTTAAAACTCTCAATTTCGTTGTAAAGAAATTAAGGCCATAAAAAGTTTTAAATACGTTAAATGGTATAAGAAGGCTTAATTATAATTTCAAGAGGTCTTACAGTTGGAGACGGAAATACAAGAATTGCGATACAGCTGGATTAAATTTAAAAAGGCAATGATGTCATTTAATAAAATGAGCGCTGCACATTTCAAAGTCAAAACGCGGCGCAAATATCTTTGTGAATGTGTCTGAAGGGAACCGTCTGTCCTCAGAAACGTGTCGTTGGCATTTTCATTTCATCTTGCCTATAATGCCTGATAAAGCAGCGTATATGGCGGTGCTGCTTGTGTATAGCCGTTACCGGAGAAGCCGCTATTTGCTCCTAAAGCTCGTGGCAGAGAGTGAATTTGCATTTCCAGTGTGCCTATCTTATGTTCAGATAAATGCGAATATCGACCCATGATTTTATGCAGCAAACATAGAGTTATCTATCTATCTGTCTATAGCCTATCTAAAATCACCACGATAATCTAATAATCTAGTATGGATTAAATAAAAGGTTGATAATTAAAACTTTAGACTTTCACAGTGCGTGAAGCACATGCCGTATGGAAAGCGATTTAGGAGATGATTGCTATTAGAAAGCAGCGTTCCCCTTACAAAAAATTACTACAGTTTTTAAAAAAGTAATACTGCAGTTTTTGTTACGTGTAGAAAAATGCAGTTTTTTTTGGACATGAAAAAACTGCATTATTGCCGTTTTACTGCAATACATCTGAAGTACTATTGAAATACAACTGCAGTAGAGCTGTAGTATTACTAACAAACAACTGCAATAGAACTGCAGTATTACTGCAATACAGCTGAAGTAATACTACAATTATACTGCAATAAAACTGCAGTAGTACTGCAGTATATAATACAACTGAAGTACAATTCAGTACTACCGAAGTGCAATACTATTAAAATGCTCTACAGTAACACTGAAATGCAACCAGAATATTCAGAATAACAAATTTTATTTGCACACATCTGTAATAGGGCTGGGCGATATTGCCAAAATAATTATCACGATAATTTTTTTCATCAGTCGATATCGATAATTATCACGATAAATGTCAAATCTTTATTTCTTTCAAGTTTAAAGCCAGAATTTTGCTCCAAAGTGAAAGTTGTAGAAACCAGACAATTAATTAATGAAATAAATATTATAAAATAAACTAAATATCTAACTAGAAAAATTAATTTCTTAGATTCTTCATGTTCTAATGAGTGATATTGTTTCAAATCAAGAAACAGGTTTGAGTTACCTGATAATATTAATAAAAATAGTATAACTTTTTTGTCTCTTAGAAATTCACATTTGATAGTAGTTTGAGTTAGGATGCAGAGGTAAATTTCTGTTCATTTTTAAAATCTGTAACGTAAAAATTGTAGCATGGTTAAATTTATTCTGACCAAGTTATTTTTATTTATTTTTTTTAAATTAAGCATTGGTCTCCCATAGTAGCATACATTTAAATCATGATAAACACAGTTAAAACGACACATATAACACCTCAAAACCATGGTAAAAATATAACTATAGGGTTTTCAGGTAGCCTATTTGTATGAAAAACATTCAGTATGCACACATGCTATAGCTTAATCACAAATACATGCACTATAATTATATACCATTACTCCTGTAATAAAATTCAATGTGAATATCCCACATTTCTGCCACAATACCATGGTGGAGTGAGTGTTACTACAGTAAATCCATGGTAAATGATGGCGATGTGTAGATTGAAAAGCCTTCTGACTGTCTTGTTGCACACAGTGTTTCTCCTGTTTGTGTTGCTCGCTGAATGCAAGTGCTTCACACTGGATGTCACAGCGCTGTTTTTTTTTTTTCGCTTGACCGTCTCATCAGCGAGTAAACACATCTGTTCTAGTGAGATCTTGCCGCGCGGCAGTTTGAACTTTGATCGAGCGGATCCGTGGTCCCTGTGGTGCGATTCAAATGAGTCGCGCCATTTTGTTCCGCTTTTGGCGCATAAACATTATATCTAACATTTATCGAACTCTTCATATCGTTTTATCGAGGAAAATTATATCGCGATAATTATCGTTATTGAATTATCGCCCAGCCCTAATCTGCAATATAATGAATTAAGTTACAAAATAACAGTTAATGTCTCAAACAGCAATGCAACAATAAATGATTTTACATTTCTTTAAACTTAAAATAACAGGCTGAGAGTAACACTAAATGTATTTAGTGTTTATTTACAAATCAAGCAATCATGCACATTTCTTCCCGCATTATTCAGGCAGGTTTAATTTTTTGAAGAGCTTATCCTTATCATTCCACTTGGTTCTTATGACTGCCTTTATGTCAGATGTGGAAACACTATTTTGGATGTAGTCTGGAAAAACAAACAAACAAAAACTATCAGAAATTCTCAAGTTTCAGTTACACTTTTCACTACAGGCATATTTCGTATGCTTAAAATAAATCTTGAATTGTGATGTCACCAAGTGTTTGTGAAAAGTATTCATACTACTCCCAGTTCATTTCTTATGGCATACTGGTCAGCCTTAACAATGTCTTTGAACACTCCAGGTAAAAGAAGTTAAAAGATTGGTTCACCCAAAAATGAAAATTCTGTCATCAATTACTCACCCTCATGTCGTTCCAAACCCAAAGTCTTTTGTTCATCTTCAGAACACAAATGAAGATCTTTATAATGAAATCTCAGTGCTTTCTGTCCCTCCACTGATAGTCCATGCAACTACCCCTTGTACAATAACATGCATTTCTGGAAAAAAACAAAAAAAAAACAAAAAGCATTGACACGATGTTTAAATACTGTACATAGTCCTCCACAATTATTTGCCCTCTTTATCATTTTGGTTTTTCGTTCAAAATTCTAACCTTAAATTAAAATAATAATAATAATAATAATAATAATAATAATAATAATAATTGAAATAAAAAAACAATTTACAAATATACGAGTATATAATTTAAATATACTATTAGAATACAGTATATATAATATATGTGTTCCACAGTTATTGTGCCCCCTTCATTAAATACTTTGTGTAACCTATAACCCTCTTCACACATAAGGGCTAATCCATGGCTAGGTGTCCATTACATGATTAATGCATGAGGTGGAGGCAAAGAACCGCCCCATATGAAACGGGTTGCCTCCATTGAAGTCGATTAAAATTGTGTAATACACACCTGTTAAAGCTAGGTTAAAAAGTTAAGTTAAAGCTCCCCTTAAAGAGATAGCTAACCCAAAAATGAAAATTCTGTCATTAATTAGTCACCCTTGTGTGGTTTCACACCCGTAAAACCTTCATTCCTCTTTGGAACACAAACACAGATAATTATAATAAAATCAGAGAGCTTTCTGACCCTGCATAGACAGCAATGCAACTTACACATTCAAGTTCCAGAATGGTAGGAAAGACATCGTTAAAGTAATTCATGTGACTCCAGTTGCTTTAACTCAGTTTTATGAAGCGACGCGAGTCTTTGCGTCCAAAAAATAAAAAATAAATAAATAATTTACCACTTATATTCAAATATATTGATCTGTAATGTGCATTCACGAGAACATAACGCATGAGTGTTGTGTTCATGCGACAGAAGACAAAATTGATGTTAAACCACTGGAGTCACATGGATTACTTTCACAATGTCTTTCCTACTCTTCTGGAACTTAAATGTGTACGATACATTGCTGCCAACAGAGGGGTAGAAACTTCTCGGATTTAATCAAAAATATCTTAATTTGTGTTTTGAAGATGAACAAAGGTATTACAGCTTTGGAACGACATGAGGGTGAGTAATGACAGAATTTTCATTTTTGGGTGAACTATCCCATATTTGTGAAGTACAATTTGACTGGAAGGGTACAACTAAGTTAATTTTCATTAGTTTTTTTGGTTACAGGTCATTAGATCTAGCGTTCTGACTGTATGTGTCAGCTACAGTAAAAGCCGCACATTAATTTAGAATGGTGATTTAACTGATTGTAATTATCTATGCATTCATTGTTTTAATGCACACCTTCCAGTCAATCAGAGAGAATCAAAGTCCAGAAAAAAATAAAAATAAATAAATAAAACTGTTGAGAGCTGATGTTAAGCATTGACAATAATTGCTGATATAACTAGATTTCATTACCTTTCCACTCCCTCAGCTCTCTCTCTGTTTTTTTCATACTGAATTGGCACTGATATTTTAAATTTCTTTTAGCTCTTTGATTTCATTTAACTCCTCAATCTCTTCATGTCTGAGGATCTCTTACATGGCTGAGGAGACAGAGGACTTGGTACACTTGGTTTCTCCAGCACTCCCACATGTCTTAGTTCCTGAAATACAATAGCAGTTATGTATTCTAAACTATAAAGATAATAGTTAATCAAAAATCAAATAAATAAAGTAGATTATAGCTCACCATTATTTGAGTGCTTGCTTCTCCACAGCCATCATCTTCTGTTGAATTATATTTTTGGTCTTCTTCTTTTAGCTGTTACCAGTGCATTTTCCTGAAAATAGCAATCACACACTAAAAAATGCCCATTTCCACACATTAATGTCATTCTACTGAACATTAATGCTGGTGTACAGTAATGTGAAAAAAAAAAAAAAATCCTGATTTATTCTACTTTTGTGTATATCCAGTACTAAATATTGTCAGATTTTTTATCACTTTACAGTGATAAAAAGAAAAGTAATGATGCAAGCAGAATTCACTTCTGCTGTGAAGCAGCTCTAAACAGTAAAAAGTGTCATTGTTCATTTGGAATCAGTGTTGACTCAATTGAATTTCAATAACTGTATAAAAATCATCAAATATGAAATAATTCCAATGCATCTACATAGCAGTTGTGCAGAAAACAGTGGTGTCATCATTTAGCTCAGTTCAGTCCTCATCCAATAGTGTCAGTGGAGTCAGATTAATAATATTGCTGAATAGTATGTGTCCCCAAATAAGCAAGCCATAAGTCGACAGTGGCAAGGAACCCAAACACCATCAGGTGACAGAATGGAGAAAAAAAAAAAAAAAAAACTTGGGAGAAAGTATGTTTGGTTTAGGGATCAGTTCCCCTCTGGCCAACAAATGAACATGGTGTGATTATGATTCAGGCTGCATCACAATTTAGTGTGAAATATACAGGACTGTAGGCCTACAAGTAGCTGGAGTTATTAATCTCATTTAAATACTATCTAAGATCAGGTTTACATTTGTGGCTAACTAGAATATCAGTGACCTTTAATGCATTTCCAGAAATAAAGTCTCACCAACATCTGTTGAGTGCCTTTTCACTTTCTCTCTTCTCTACTTTCCTAATGCTTCCTCTGTCGCAAAGAGGGGTACACTGTTTACTGAACACTTTTCAATGATTTTTTTCCTCATGTCAATTAGGGGTTGACGCTCTCCTAGAAACAAACAAACAAATACACAACATATTCAGTGCAATTTTGTTTATTTCATTATTATAAATGATGTACTGATGCTATTGGTATGAGAACTAAACTGAGCTGGACAATGACATGACTAATTTCTACAGATATGCTTATAACAAATTGCTGAGCCATAGCATAATTAAATGCATCTATACACAGGGTTGTCACTAGTTGGATTGAGATGTTGATGTTTTATTAGATTAGATTTTCCTCTCATTTTCCTCTCATCTCAGCGGGTTGAATAAGATATCCGTTAAGTCTTTTTACATCTCTCTAAAATCATAACTAAAGATATATGAGGACATTAGACATTATACTCACCGCTAAACTGGATGACTCGCTCCACCTCACCTAATGAACTTCTATTCCGGAAAGCGTTTCTTCTCTTTTGTCACACTTGTGAATGGTCTCGGGGTGTAATGTTATGTCTTTGAGCTTTAATTGTGATAGTTCACATATGAACGATGTTGTCAAACCAAAACGTATTTTATACTTTTATATCCATCCTGCAGTAGACACTACGGAAAAGACGCTGATTTACCGTAGTAATGCTAGCTGCTGGCTAGACTTGTTGTCAGGACAACGCCCGTTGGCGCGAAGGAAGATCTCACGTGCAATTCGCTTATATGCACGTTAATCGCTTGTATGACAATGCGGGTGAAATATTCCATAGGCAATTTTTATTAGGGGCCAAGCACCGAAGGTGCGATGGCACCTATTTACTGCGTCCCAATTCGCATACTATCCGTACTAAATAGTATTCGAAAATAGAATTAGTATGTCCCAAATCATAGTATGTTTAAAAAAGTATGCCAAAGATTCCCGGATGGTCTACTATTTCCGGTTAGAATTCGAAGTGCAGATCGATGCACACTCTAACAGCTAATATTGCCCACAACACATTGCGCGGTGGACGAGGATTCGATTGGAGCTACAAACACGCATAAAAAGTGTAAAAAAAAAAAACTACAAACATGGCGGATATGCGCGACCGACGACAGGTAGATAAAGGGATTTGATCGATAAATAATCAATGTCCAACCTGATGAAAAAATATTTATTTAATGTTATCCAAGCTATATTTCATCTGCAGCAACACTGTGAACTTTTATAATGATACATTTGGTCATTATCTTTGAAATGCATCATGCAAACACATGAGCAGAGTTCTCGGCATGAAAGACCCGCGATGTGCTTCTTTATTCTCTCCAGTATGGTAGTAAATCAAATTAAACGAAATGTGGATGATGTTAACTGTGACAAGATGACTGACAGGGCAGTTTAAACAGTTACAGGATGCATGTAACTAAGCAACAGAGCGTCCGTTAAAGACGCAGATATGACGAAGTAGTATGTCCCAAAGCTTGCCTACTATTCTGCTTCATACTCAAAAGTATATGTAGTTTTTCTTCACAAAAAGAGTACATACTTTTAGGGCATAGTATAAGTAGGCGAATCGGGACGCAGCAATTGTGTTTGTTAGCGTTCTTCTTCTTCTTCTTCTTCTTCTTCCTCCGCAAAGTCAATGGCAGCCCATAGAACCGATTGCGGGAAAGTTGTAAAATTTGGCACACTGATAGAGGATAGTGTCCATAGTAACCACAGCAAATTTGGAGTCTCTAACTCAAACTCTCTAGCGCCACCACTTGTCCAAAGTTGCACTCATGTTTATGCTAATAACGTTTGAACCGTAAGGGCTAGAAACAAAATTCTTTTTCCCCTGATTCCTTGGTTCAAGCCGATTCGAACGCATTATATGACGTCATTTTCCGTCATGATAGTTTTTCCGCCATTTTGAATTTTCTGAAAAACCTACTTTTTCGAACTCCTCCTAGGCCGTTACTCCGATTTTCACGAAAATTGAATCAGATCATCTTCAGACCATGCCGACAAAAAGATATGGAATTGAAGTTGATTTGTAAAACTGTTCTCGTATAACTCGCGAACGAATTCTTCGAAAAGCACGTAAAAAAGGATGTGAGCTTATATCTCCGCAACAGTTTGGCGTATTGAGACCAAACTTGGTGTGTCTTATAACAAGTATGACAAGAGGCGACTTGCGGTGTTTCGGCGCAGTGCCACCTAATGGTCAGGAGATATGAAAAATGGATATTTTTGCTTATAACTTGTGAATGGTTTGGCCAAAAATCATAAAACTCATCTCTGTAGATTCGGTGCATTATGCCGAGCCGAATCATATCCAATTTTCCCATGTCAGCCATTTTGGACGTTGGCCATTTTGAATTTTGTTTAAAAATGCTGTATTTAATGAACGCATTAATGTATCGTTACGAAACTCGGTATGCATCTTCAACACCATACCCTGATGGTACGCAAAAAGTTTTGGGGTAGCGCCACCATGTGGTCAAAAGTTATAATGAAATTTCTAAAAATGCTAATAACTTTTGTTTACATTAGCCTATTGTATTCAAACTGATGTTAATAGATTCCTTGGTTCATGCCAAGAACATCGATACCAATTTTGCCATAATTGGCAGAACTTCCTGTCCGCCATTTTGATTTATGTTGAAAACCTACTTTTTCGAACTCCTCCTCAACCATTTGTCCGATTTTCACCAAAATTGATTCATATCATCTTCAGACCATGCTGACAAAAAGTTATGGATTTTGTGTTGATAGACAAAACAGTTTTGGCATACCACAGCAACGAATTTGAGGCATGATGCCAAAATGAGTCTTGAGGCTGTATCTCTGCAATGCTTTGGCATACTGACACCAAACGTTGTGTGTGCCATTGTCACCTAACACAAAACACACAACATCGATTTGATAACGGTGCCACCTATTGGTCAAAATTGAATAGTTATTCAATCATATTACTAGTAGTTTTAAATGATTTTTTTCAGCCATTTGTGCTACAATAATCTTAAAATGGCTTCAATTACTCATTGCTGCAGTTGGTCTGATGCTTGCTTCTATAGTGCTTGGCCCCGTAATTGCTGCTTGCAGCTATATTTTATTTATTTATTTTTTTGTACAAAAAAATATTTTTTGTACGAATATTTTGTAGGAAGTCTACATTACAAAATAAATAAATAAATAAATAAAGAAAAGAAAAGAAAAAAAAAACTCTTGCCAAGTCTACTGTATCCACAGCACTTGCTACATGTTGCACAATACAGCATAACTGCAGTACAGGGCCTATACATGAAGACTTTAATGGCAATGAAAAGAACCTCATTGCCATTAAAGTGAAATTACTCAACCTATTCATAGGAGCTTTATTTAAAAAAAAATGCTCATAAAAATAAAATCAATTTAATCAGACAGACTTACAAGTTTTTGCATCTGAAATCTTCACATGCATTTCAGCATATCACTGAACTGCAGTTATATTGTATCTGTACTTCATTATACTGCAAATCTACAGTTGCACTTCATTGTACTGCAGTTTTACTGCTGTTGAACTTTAAACAACTGCAGTTATATACTTAATTATACTGCAAATGTCCAGTTGTACTTCATTGTACTGCAGTTATACTACTTTCTACTGCAGATTTACTGCAGTTGTACTTCAAATGTACTGCAGTTATTTTCGCATTATACGAGCACATTCTTCGGTTAATAGATGTCTAATATAACCAGCTGAGGTTCAATGAAATATTTAGCGGTATGTATCAGTGTGATTAAATTGATTGGAGGCTTTGAGGGACACTAGGCTGTCTTTAAAGAAGATGCAGGCTATAACAACCCTGCGGTATCACCAACGCGCGCAAGGTCATCACTGACATCAAACGGTGTCGTGTCTTCCGTTCTTGAATTTTTAAACGTTTGTGAGACTACCAGCTGGCGCGGTTTAAAAAAAAAACAAACAAACAAAAAAAAAAAGACAGTTCACTTAGGCTAATTGTCGTTGCTAGATAAAATAAACTGAAATTGCATAAATAACGTTTTGCTGCTTGTACATCGAATCCGCTGTGAAGATTCAGGCGCTGCCACTCTCGCGCGACACTCACGACGTGAGACATCTGTGTTTTCTTCCTGGATACTCTAAGATGATGAAATCGACATCTGCAAGTTATGCTGCTGTCGTGTAGAACTGCATTTATTGTACAACACCATGGGGAGATGATAATTGAGTAGTTCCGGTTTCATTTCAGTATTTAATTCCACGAACGGACTATCCTTCTTTCATCATGATAGATGAGCGAATCATTTGGAGGAACTTTTTCACGCCTACACCCGACGATTTGCCTAGACTTTTGCAAAATGGATCAACCGAGGAACTGATTTGGACCACCACCGTGGCTCACGTAGGACGTCCGGAGCCCAGATTGCCGAGCTTATCCACATATCTTGGACTTTTTGTGTGTTTGCTGTTGTTTCTTCTGGCCCTAATGATTATGATGCTTTACCGGATGAAACACACTATCGCTCCGTTACCGTCAGACGTGGAGAGCGCTGGGCAAACAGAGATGTTTCCTGAGGTAGAGTTACGCGCTGTCTGATGATGTGGATCCAGACGCCAATCTATCTTTTTAATAATAATAATAATAATAATAATAATAAACATCATCATTGATAATGTAACTGACTGCCGGAACCGGCTAGGCTACACCGATTTCGACATTTCATATAAAAAAAAAAAAAAAAAAAAAAAAAAAAGAAGAAGAAAAGAAAAAGACCTAGCTGTGAAAGTGTTTTGATCGCGGCATATACATTAGCTATCTTACCAAGACCATTTGATTAATGAGAACCAATGAGCTAATAAGATGCTTATGACGTAGGCCTACACATGGTGAGTGTTTGATGGTAAACGTATATTATTATTATATCATATTTTGCATTGATATTTTGTAGCTTTCAACTTTTAATATTCTAACTTTGCTGTCAATCGTTCAGTTGATGCATGTGTTTACAATAATAATAATAATAATAATAATAATAAAGGTCAGGGTGACAAACCTAAATAAATTATACAACTGTGATTAATGTCTAAAAATGAAAAGAAGAAAAAGAAGAATGCGTTGTTGTGTTCGAAATCACTTACTGCCTGAGTAGTTGCTGCTAGTAACTATGTCCAAATTCCATGAAGCCACGGGAGAAGATTTGTTAATGACGGTGAAGTGCTGGTAGGTCACATCATGACAATGACAACATGGCGAATATTCTACGTCTGAATTAAATTCATACTGTACTCATACTATATAAAACATACTGTTTTAATGGTCACAAGTAATTACTTATTCAAAAGAAGTACCTATTCAAAGAGCATGCAATTTCGGATGCAGCCTTACTATGAATGTGCAGTACAGTAGGCTACATGTGCAGTACAAACGCAATCCAGATGTAATACATGTTAGCTTTTGTCATGTGACCTATGACATCAGTTGCAACTCTTACCTGCCTCTCCTGTTGCCTTGTGGGATAGTAAAGTGTCCATCGAATGTATATTTAAGAATATGGTCAAAAGTAGCTGGTCGTCTGGTTACTCTTCGCCTTGGTATTTTTTTTTTTTTTTTTTTTTTTTTTTGAATACTATCTATTAGAAATATTACTCGTTTGACATATATAATAGAGAAGTAGGCATATTTGGGTGCAGCATGTGATTTATTTATTTATATATTTTTGCATACTATATAATAGAGAAGTAGGCATATTTGAGTGCAGCATGTGATTTATTTATTTGTTTTCCCTACCAAGCCAGTTAAGCACAAACTTCACCCTGTAGACAATTGTATTGGTCAACTTAATTATGCCGTCAAAAAAATAAATAAAATCAAATAAATAAATAAAAATAAATAAAATATATATAAATAAATAAATTAATAAAAATAAATAATAATAATAATAATGTTATCTATCAGGATGTGCTATTAATGCTATAATAAGTTTGCGATTAATTTCTTTGAAGAAAATGTTTAGACAATATGACCTGCTGAACAGATTACAGACCTATACAAAATTACTGAAATGGAACATTTTATTTATAATATTTGAAAAGCAAAAAGGGCATTATTAGATATTAGTTATATTAGATAATTGAATTTATTGAATCAAATACTCACCCAGCTAATACACAATTTGCAAGTGTGAAATGTAAAGATTTTTATTGTTTCAGTTAGTGTTGTCAAAAGACCCGGTACTTCGGTACCAAGTCGGTACTAAAAAAATGAAAACGTCACTGTACCAGGTTTTTTTAAGTACCGGTGGTACCGAGTACCCGGTCAACCCGGTTCTTGACGCGTACGGCCCTATGATTTCCGCGATGCAGAAAACGCCGACGGAATCTCGGAATCCAGTTATAAAAACGGAATTTACAGTTTAGCACGGAATGTCACGGAATTTTTCAAAGTTTGGATGAATTAATCGAAAGTAGGTCATTACACTTAAATCAAATCGCGACATGGACTAGTATCTGTAAATATTAAGCCGCAAAAGTCGATTCAAATATGAATCCCGCATGTTCTGTGAGTCTCTGTGTGAATGAATTAATGGCAGAGAGGCGCGGTTTTTTTTTGGTTTTTTTTTTTTTTTTAGTACATACACTGAAGCGCGTGTGAAGCTCGCGGTGATTTCATCATCTAAATGAGGACATAAATACATAAACACTGTCTCCAGAAGTGCTCTGAGAGTCACTTCACGAGCATTTTACCGTTTCATTTGAGTTAAACCAGCGTCATATCATATAGCTACACACAGAAATTTAAAGGTATTCACGGCAACCCGTCAAAATAAAAGTTTATTTTAAAGACATTGTGCCAGAAATATATTACTATTATTTAGGAGAATGTATGTGATATTATTATTACTGTTGAAAAAAAAATATTTATTTTTAAAAAATAATCACACACTATTTCTTCCATATTTTAATTTTAATAGTAAATCCCCTTTATTTACCAAAAAAAATAAATAAATAAATAAAAAAAATAAAATAAAATGTGTTTAAATTTCATTAATTAAAAGACAAATTAAATTTGGGTGAAACTTGTTTACTGTTTTTCATACTTTTATTACTTGCGGAAAACTTGAAACACAATTTAATTAAGTATAAAGATTGGCATTGATTTTTGTACATTTTATTTTTGACTTTATTATTAAAAATAGTGTGTTTTTTAATTAGCATGTGGTACCGAAATTGGTACCGAGAACCATGGATTTTCACTGGTATCAGTACCGAATACTGAAATTTTGGTACCGTGACAACACTAGTTTCAGTCTTATACATTCCTATAATATCTTGAAAAATCTCACAAAGAAGTATGCAAATTGAATGAGGAGAAACTGGATATGTTCCAAAAGAGAGAAAAGGCAAAACAATTTCAGACTGTCAAACTAGTGCCCATCCAAAGACATATGCTGATGGGTAGGACAGAAGAGGTAAATGAGCACAAATGTCCTCTGGCAACAAACGAAGTAATGCTCATTATTGGCTGATCTCCTGGGGCATTTGTGGTCATATATCGAGTCAGTACTTTATTAGTTGATTTTATGCTAATATGAGATGACAATTGCAGTGTCTCTGTTCAATTTAAGGATACATTGGGCAGGTACATTAGTCTAAAGTAATTTTGAGAATCTGAACAGTATCCTGAATATTTACAAGGAAGCACTCATTGTATGTTTAAACAAGGGACTTGTTCAGACATTATTTCCAGCACAATTGTGGTTCTGTGCTGTTTCAAATTATTTATATTAAACTCTCAATGCAACAGAATAGTCTGTCTTTTCTACAGAACATTTTTCCCCCTAATTGATTAAGCATTCTTTCATTCATTAAAACATTAATACATGGATCTGGTTTTAAATAAAATTATATTTATCAGTATGAATCAAGTCAACCTAGCTACAATGGGTTATATAAGTGAAAATGACTTTAAGGGTCAGATCAGAAAACAATTTTACATTGTGACATTTTCTGAATTTTAAGCATTAAACCAATCACTAATCTATAAGGTTTGAAGCAAATAGTGCAAAAATGATACTCAGTTTATTATCCTACACAAGCATGCAAAATCTGACAGCCATTAGGAACACAGGGTGATTCAATATGATACAGGAGTACACCTGTGTCTTATGTGCTAATGAAATGCTTAATTAAGGTTAGCCTGTTTGAAATTAATATTGAAACAACAGTGTTGTTATAGGAGAGTGGGTGGCATGTTTGTAGGGGTATAAGTGCTTCTGAGCTAATGGAACTGCCCTTTGTGTTCTCTAGAGCATGAAAGATAGTTGATTGAGAGTGTGCTTGGTTTAGCATCCCTCTTTTTTCTCTTTTCTCAGGATGGGAGCGAAGTATCCATCTATTCTGCTGACTGATCTCATCCAACCCTCATTTGCCACTAATGTGTGGAAGGCATGCATTTTGTGTGTTTGACAGAATATTTGATTGCAAAACAAATGTAAAGATACTGGAGTATATTAATTTATATCAAATGTAATATTGCAATTCTCTACTATTTGTCCAGTTCTGAGTGGAGCATGTGAATATGAGTGTGCATATGGGTAAATTTAATGAAGAAGGAAGAAGAAGAAAAAAAAAAAAGTTCTGAGTCATATTTCAAAAAAAAAAAAAAAAGATCTGGGTTGTATTTCATCCCATAATGAAAAAAGAAAACAAATATATTTTGCATAAAATTAAGCTGATTTAGGAGCATCAATGTGAAAAAAATGTCAGTAATCTTTTTTACCATGATACATTAATTAAAACCATCATATGCTGACACAAGTATTTTTAGTAAAATTAGCATAATTTCAATTCAATACAAGCAAAAACTGCAACTACCAAAATGTATAATTACTATTGTACTTTACAAATGTTCTTATCTTGACACAATAGACATGATTATCATGACACAATATGATGTTCTTTCTTCTTTTCCTGACCTACTGAAACTGGGTGTGGTTGTTTAATTGTAATGAAAATAATGTTACAAAGACTAAACTACTGCCAGTGCCACAGAAGTATCATATAATATTCCAACCACAACAGTACATCAGAGACAAATCTAAAAGACACTTGTTTTCTAAGGTTTAAGTCGGCATTGTTTAAACTGTTTAGTCTTAATTATATTTTAATGCTGAAGTGTCTGAGTATCAGACTTTTCATCTGTGACAACCGATCATATTTTCATTAATAGATTGAGAATCGTTTAATCTTGCTTAGAAGAAAATTGACCAATATTTAAATCTCTTAATATAACATTACCTACCAATATTTAAGTCTATTAATTGTATTTAAACACTTAGATGTATGACAACAATATAAATATAGTATAGCTATATATAAATCCGGAAGAGAATTTGTACTTACATATTGTGATACTGCCCGGTCCTAAAACTTGCTCTGTGAAAAAGCACTAAGTCATAGACATAACAGTATGACTTTCTGTAAAACTGCTTTGAAATGATGAGTACTGGTAAAAGTGTCATACAAATAAATTAGAAAATTTTACATTTTAAACATTGCAAATAATTGGTTAATAGCCAGGCATACACTGCATGATTTTAGCCCCAACAGTTTTGTGGAAATTGCAGACAAATGCCTGAAATCGGAAGCAATTTGGTGCTTGTTAACGTTAGTGACAATCGTGTAGTGTGTTATAATAGAATAGAATATACTTTATTGTCCCATTCCTGGGAAATTTGGCTTGGACACCATAAAAGATGGGATCTGAGAGAAGCACTGATTCACTGACTCACAGACCTGGGGTCTATTTTTTGTATGTGGATTACCCAGATAGCAGAATTTTATTGATAGTGATTTGACATGATCCAGGATTGTTAGGTTCATAGCAACAGGTATTTATTTATTTATTTATTTATTTATTTTTTAGCTCAAGCCAGTGCCGTAACCACCACAGACATTGAGGGGGACAAGTCCACCCTCAGTAAAGTTCTTCGTTTGTGGTTTACTCAGTTGTTACTCAAGTGGATTTTGTTGTTGGCGATTTGATATGATCCAGGATTATTAGGTTCTTCGAAGCTCATTCCAGAGTTTCTGTCATAGCAACAGGTCTGCAAGCTCAAACCTGCTCGGGAGTAGGCTTACTTCATGTAAACAGTATTGTATCATTTTAAGCGATGGTGATACTGAAAGTCTGTCCCAGCCACTTGCTACTTTCTTACTAAGTACCTTATTAAACCAGGGAAAATAATTTTAAAAGATAATAATTTTAAAATTATTTTGTAAATAATTAAAAATCATGGGTGTCAAAAGCAAAAAAAAAAAAAAAAAAGGTAAGGTAAAGTTTAATTTAAACTTATTAATAGCCATAGAAATGTAGTTTAGGGAACGTAGCCTACATACATTACAATGAAACGAAATATTATATCAAACAGTATTGCCTCTTTTCATTTTCATTTTAACACATTAATAGATTAATAGAATAAAGACCAAAGATTACCTTTTAGTTTTACCCAAAACGAATTATATCTTATGTTTAACCACTACAGAGACATCAGAGCCAGCGGCAAATGTCAGAAGGACTAGCCGAGTTAAGGTACTCGTCGAGTACCGGCCCAAAGTCCCGAGTTCCTGGGGAAAGTTTCTGTGGTGGAAACGGGGCTAAAGACTATGTGATGCCTTTAAAGGTAACAGGCTTTTTCTGTTTACCTTGCTGTGTTGCGGGAGTGCAGCAGACGCAAGTTGTGCAAACACTGAATGGAGTTGAATTTATATGGACTCTGAGTGAGTGGAATGGTTTTGAGGAAGCTGCAGTGTGGAAGTCAAGGCTGTAGTTAAAATGTGGAATGGAGTTTAATCTCCCTCTCCGGGCCCTTGTAATTGTCCTAACCTTGGTGGGGACATAACAGTAGATTCCGATGATGGACCGATGATGTTTCTGGGAACGGAGACATTATGTCGACATAACTGATGTTAGGGTTCTCACTTGGGAGCCTCAATCACCTCTGAGCATTACAAGAAAAAGCCAATGACAATCGGCAAGTGGAATTTGCATGCCAAGCCACTCCTGTACATACGGGTATATAAGATGGCGGTGTGCATCCACTCATTCAGATTTATGCTGAGGAGCTGAGAAGCATCCCCTCATTCAGCACAGTTCAAGGTTGTGGCATGCGGGACGTAACGTCTCCATTTCCTCCTTCAGGGTGCGAGGGTTACATACATAACTGAGATGTTCCCTTTCAGTCAGTCACATTGAACGTTAAGCCGACATAACTACCGTTAGGGGTCGCTATGGAAAACGGCACAACCTGAACTGTGTTACATAAAACTGAAGATGCAGTTGCTGACAAGCAAAGGTGTCAGAACAGATGCATCTCAATCTGTAACCTTCCAAATGCCCTATAAGCCAGATAAAGCGGGCCTACCAGGGAGCTGAAAGAAAAGTTCTGCATTCTCAAAAATTCTGCAATTGGGGGGGCACATTAGGTAAATGTGAAGTTATGAAGATAACAGAGCCTATTAGTCAGTAAGAAAGGCATGGCAGTAGTGGACTGTCTAGGGGAGACATGATAATAATTGCACACCGTGGAGCATAGGATATCCGAGATATCAGTCCCAAGTCCAGCCAAGGAGTGACTTCATGGTATTGCCCCAAACTGAATGCAGCTACAAGACTTCTCCGCCAAGTCTGAGACTGCAGGGCACCGGAGGAAGCCAGGGTTCACCAACGGGGAACTCACTGGAAAAATAAGCGCACATATCCTCACCCGAGGAATGGCGCCACAAGCAAGACACTGAGCCAGTACTCCTGCCAATTACCTAGCTGTACCTAACACAAGGGAGGAAACTGGCTCCACCCGAAGATTACAAAATCTCGCGAAGGTGTTTGGTTCCACCCAGCCCGCAGCTCTGCAACTTTCTGTAAGAGAGGCACCGTGCACTAGTGCCCAGGAGGAGGCAACACTTAACACTCTGAGTGGAATGAACTCTCACTCCCAGGGGGCATGGCTCACCTAGTGCTTGATATGCCGAGGTGATGGCGTCCACCAACCAATGACCCAACCTTTGTTTGGAGACAGCCATCCCCTTCTGCTGTCCTCCAAAGCAGACAAAGAGCTGCTCGGAGCGTCTCAGGCTCTGGGTGCGTTCCACATAAAAGCGCAAAGCGTGAACGGGACACAGCAACGCAAGGGCTGCCTCCTCCAAGAACAGTGCTTCCAATTTCACCACCTGGTCCCGGAAGGGAGTGGTGGGAACTTTGGGCACTAACTGGGCTGGGGTCTCAAGGTAACGTGGGAATCAGCCGGACCAAATTCCAGGCATGATTCGTTGACCGAGATTGCCTGCAGGTCCCCTACCCTCTTGACTGAGGTAAGCGCAACCAGGAGTGAAGTCTTGAGAGACAAGAACTTCGGCTCTACTGAGTCAAGTGGCTAAAAGGGAGATCCCAAGATCTCAGAGACTACTGATCCCAAAGATCCCAAGAGGTAATGAGGTGCGATCCCAAGAGGTAATGAGGTGTGGAAGGATTTAGGCTCCTCGCACCTCTCAGGAACCTGACAATCAGTTGATGCTTTCCCAGGAATGTACCATTCAGTGCATTGTGATGTGCCACTATGGCCACAACATACACTTTCAAAGTGGAGGGGAACAGACCCCACTCCGACATTTCCTGTAAGAAGGAAAGCACCACGCTAACCAGGCATCTCTGGGGGTCCTCCCCACGAGAGGAACACCACTCAACAAACAGACCCCACTTCAAAGCATAGGCCTGCCTCATATTGGGGGCTCTAGCTTTGAGTAATAGTATTTATCATGTCCTGTGAAAGGCCAGAGAGGTCTACTGCGTCAGGGCATAAAACAGCCGGCAATGGTAGAACTCCCGGGAACCGAACAGGTCTACCTGGGCTTCACCGAATCCACTTCAAATCAGCTGAGCCGCCTGGGGGTGGAGTCTCCATTCTCCGGGGAGAGTGAGCTGACGTGAGAGCGCATCAGCTGCACGATTAAGCTCTACCAGAACGTGAACGGCATGGAGCGATTTGAGCCGCATCTGACTCCAGAGGAGGAGATGGTGGGCAAGTTGCGACATGCGACGAGAGCAAAATCCCCCTTGATTTACACTACTATCACTGTGTTGTCCATACGAACGAGTACATGCTTGCCCTGTTGCAGCATATGAAACCGGCAAAGGGCAAGCAGTATTGCCAGCAACTCAAGGGAATTGATATGCCATTGCAGTCGAGGTCCGGTCCAGGAGGCCGATGCTGCGTGCCCGTTGCATACAGCACCCCAGCCCATTCTGGAGGCATCTGTCATGACAACAACATGCCTCGACACTTGTTCTAAGGGCACTCCTGCCCGTAGAAATGCAGGGTCTGACCTAGGGCTGAAGAGGCGTGGACAAACCGGGGTAATGCTGACCCAGAGAGTGCCACGGTGCCATGCCCATCTCGGTATCTGACTGTGCAGCCAGTGCTGAAGCGGTCTCATATGTAACAGCCGCAGCAGCGTCACCATGGCTGCAGCTGCCATATGCCCCAGCAGTCTCTGAAATTGTTTTAGAGGAACCGCTGTTCTGCCCCTGAAGAAATTCAGGCATTTTAGCACTGACTGAGCACGCTCGTTCATGAGACGTGCTGTCATGCTGACCGAATCCAGCTCCATACCAAGAAAAGAGATGCTCTGCTCAGGGGAGAGTTTGCTCTTTTCCCAGTTGACCCGAAGCCCCAGATGACTGAGGTGCTGAAGCAAGTGAGCTAATATAAGCCAGTCATCGAGATAGTTGAGGACTCGGATGCCCTTCTCCCAAAGTGGGCACAGGACACCCTCCGTGACCTTCGTAAAAATGCTCTGACCCTGATATGCCCGACCCTCGAAAGCAAATCGTAGAAACAGTCTGTGTCGAGGCAGAATCGAAACATGAAAGTATGCGTCTTTCAGGTCGATAGCTGCAAACCAATCCTGGTGTCGAACGCATGAAAGAATGAATTTCTGCATCAAAATCTTGAACGGAAGCCTGTAAAAGGGACCGGTTCAAGACTCGCAGATCCAGGACAAGTTGTAACTCACGGCTCTTCTTGGTTATGATGAAATAGGAACTGTAGAATCCCAAATTCATCTCGGCCAGAGGGACAGGCTCTATTGCGTCTTTCGCCAACAAGACCGCAACTTCTGCACACAAGACAGGAGCATCCTTGTCCGTGACAGATGTAAAGAGGACGCCCCTGATCTTGGGTGGACGCCTGGTGAACTGAATTGTATAGCTGAGCTGGATAAGCCAGAGAGACGGGTTAGGTAGGGCTAATCAAGCTCCCAACTTCTGATCAAGCGGCATCAACGGAATGATTGCCGACGGACCCACGGCGGGGCAACTGTGGGAAGAAATAGGGCTCAACCAGAGAAAGACAGGGTCCCGAAGTAGAGGCAAGCTGCTTGGAGCAGTACTTACCTGATCCTCCCGATCCCGCAGAGAAGTAACAAGTGGTGTGTGAGGAAGCGAAGCGTCCTGCAACCGTAACATTTTGTGTGGCGAAATCACGTGCTGAGACCAATTGTCAAGCAATAAAGGAAGCAATGTGTCGCTCACAAACAGAATTCGGCGCGACAAACCCAGAGATAAAGGAAACTGCTCTTTTACTGAGAATGTGGGTACCTGTGTTTCATGGTATATATGGGATGGGAAATGTATTAAACTGACTACCTTACAATGACGTAGATTATATGGAGGTCTTTCTTTCCCCAATTTTAGACGGTATGCTCAAGCCTTTTCCCTCCGCCCTTTATCAGTTTGGTTTGATCCAGACACTTCTGTGCCTTGGAGAGCAATTGAGGAATCTATTGTTTATCCATATAAATTGAAGCATCTTGTTTTTTCGGGGGTTCCGTTTAGGCAGTGTAAAACTCGGTTTGGTCCCATTTTAACCCAGCTCCTCTCCACATGGAGGGATGTTGAAAGACGTTCACAACTAGTTACAATATGGCATAGGTATTCACCTTTTTTCCACAATAATAATCTTTTGTCAGGCAGTACTCCATTTCATTATCCGCAATGGACTCATAATAAACTAAACACTCTGGGAGATATCTATGATGATAGCGGTTTAATGATGATAGTTATCCTTCCAGAATCTCAAAACTCAATATAATCTGCCAGGCACCTCCTTTTTATGTATTTGCGCATTAGATCGCTGCTACGAGCATATGGGGTGCCTTGGAACTCTCAACTGCCTGTTCACCCTTTGCGCAAACTAATCCTTCCTTCTGAGGAATCTCCCTCCTCTGCTTCAGTCATCTATCTCTTTCTTCCGGAGCATTCATACAAACCTTTATCGATTACAGCTGTTTGGGCTAAGGATCTTAATGAGGATGTGCATGTTTTATTTTCGGATCAGGTATAGCAATGGTTCTCAATTCCAGTCCTCGCGTACCCCCGCTCTGCGCATTTTATATGTTTCTCTTATCCCTTCAGACATTTGTTCTATTCAACCGTAAGTGCCCTGCGAAGTGGACATCACTTGATATTCCGTCATGATTTCAGTTCGATGCGAATGTATATGTTCCATTCAAAGGGCATTGAAGTGTTCGAGATGTGAATTTAAAATTGTATTTATTTACAGAGGTATATTATGTCACACTTCACGCTTCTCTAATAAGTTCGTCTGTGTGTGAAGACACTGCAGGCGGTGGCACAGCGCAAATCTGTGCATGAACGTTCCGAAAAGTAAACGTCAACGGATTTCCCGTGCTTAGGGAGTAGGAATCAATGAACACTGTGTAGGGACCATGTCGATCGGAACACAGTTCATGCACGGAGCTCACTTCTAACGAGCTGATGATCTGAATCAGGTGTGTTAACAAAGAGAGACATGCAAAATATGCAGAGCGGGGGTATGCGAGGACTGGAATTGAGAACCGCTGAGGTATAGGGTATGTTTAAATTGTCTTCTAAAAACCCTAATCACCAAATGATTCTTTGGAAATTGCTGCATAGGGTTTACTTGACTCCAATGAAAGTTTTTATATGAATCTGTCGTCTTCTCCGAAGTGTAATCTCTGTTCGCAAGGATCTTTAGGCACGTTTTTGTATTTTTTTTTTGTGAGTGCCCCTCTCTCACCTTTTTGGACTCAGCTCTCACAAGACTTCTCATATTTGTTGGGTACTGAGATATGTTTGACTCCGCGCCATTTTTTCATGAATAACTTTTGGGACTTCACCTTGTCCGTCCAACAAAGATGTTTACTGTTAGCTACTCTCACAGCAGCAAAAAAATTGCTAGTCAACCACTGGAATCCTCCTCACACAATGAACAGACGAACCTGGACTGTGTATTTTTTTGGACATCATCTCAATGGAACTCTCAACTTCTCGTATACATGGATCTAATTTGAAAACTGTAAATTTATGACATTCAGCTTTTAATGTTGTCATCTTTTCTAAAATCTTTGTAAAAATTATTTTATTATTTATCTATTAATAATAATTAATTTATTATTATTATTATTATTATTTAATTAATTTATTTTATTTTTATTTATTTTTTTTTTATTTAATTTGTTTTTTTTAAGTGTACCAGGGGGTGGGATGGGTTGGGTTCTAAATTTGCACAGTTGCTTTTTGTTTTATACTACTTGTATAAAAGTTGTATTTAGTTGTTAAAAAAAAAAAAAAAAAGAATGTGGGTACCACCGACCCGAAAGTCAGCGGTGGAACTGGCATCCGTGGTGGAGAAAGCCCCCGACCCTCCCCCGGAGGTGGGGGCTCAGATGTAACATTCCTGACTATAATCCTCAGGTCTCCCTGGTCTCTAACCAGTGCAGCGCCGGAGTCTTTACGGCCCGCGGAACCGGAGTGGGTAGAGCCTGAGGGAAGTCTCATGATGAATGAGAGCTGCCGCCTCAGCATAGCCATGGACATGCGCTCGCAATGCAGGCATGAACCATCCACGAACGCCATCTCAGCATGCTTATGGCCTAGACATGTAAGACAGCGATAGTGCCCATCGTCGGAGGTAAGGAAACTACCGCATCCATAAGCACATGGTCAGAAAGACATCTCAAAAGACACTCACTGACGTGCAAGCTGTAGGAAATTGTTCTTTTAGCTGGAGTGCGCAGGGGAGGACCACAGCAATTATCTGTGCTTTGCAGGGTGATCTCTGCTGAATGCACAGTTTTCTCTTGGAGAACGCAGCCGAAAACTCCTGCAGCTTCTTCTTTATCCTTGTAGAATTCTCTAAGTCGAGAAATGCGCTCAAGAAGCGATTGGCTCCGAAGCAAAAATCTGAATGAGTGGATGCACACCGCCATGTTATATACCCATATGTACGAGGAGTGGCTTGGCATGCAAATTCCACTTGCCAATTGTCATTGGTCTTTTCTTGTAATGTTCAGAGGTGATTGGGGCTCCCAAGTGAGACCCCTAATATCAGTTATGTCAACATAACGTCGAATGTGACTGACTGAAAGGGAACACAACTTTAACGCGTAGCCTATCTGTCTGACAGATAAACGGCACACTTTTATTCCAGAGTTTTATATTTTGTGGATATTTCAGCTAACAATCTGCATTAAAGCTAAAGTGTTGGAAGTCCCTCTGACATACAGGTGCATCTCAATAAATTAGAATGTCGTGGAAAAGTTAATTTATTTCAGTAATTCAACTCAAATTGTGAAACTCGTGTATTAAATAAATTCAATGCACACAGACTGAAGTAGTTTAAGTCTTTGGGTCTTTTAATTGTGATGATTTTGGCTCACATTTAACAAAAACCCACCAATTCAATCTTAACAAATTAGAATACTTCATAAGACCAATAAAAAAATATATATATTTTAAGTGAATTGTTGGCCTTCTGGAAAGTATGTTCATTTACTGTATATGTACTCAATACTTGGTAGGGGCTCGTTTTACTTTAATTATTGCCTCAATTTGGAGTGGCATGGAGGTGATCAGTTTGTGGCACTGCTGGGGTGGTATGGAAGCCCAGGTTTCTTTGACAGTGGCCTTCAACTCATCTGCATTTTTTGGTCTCTTGTTTCTCATTTTCCTCTTGACAATACCCCATAGATTCTCTATGGGGTTCAGGTCTGGTGAGTTTGCTGGCCAGTCAAGCACACCAACACCATGGTCATTTAACCAACTTTTGGTGCTTTTGGCAGTGTGGGCAGGTGCCAAATCCTGCTGGAAAATGAAATCAGCATCTTTAAAAAGCTGGTCAGCAGAAGGAAGCATGAAGTGCTCCAAAATGTCTTGGTAAACGGGTGCAGTGAATTTGGTTTTCAAAGAACACAATGGACCAACACCAGCAGATGACATTGCACGCCAAATCATCACAGACTGTGGAAACTTAACACTGGACTTCAAGCAACTTGGGCTATGAGCTTCTCCACCCTTCCTCCAGACTCTAGGACCTTGGTTTCCAAATGAAATACAAAACTTGCTCTCATCTGAAAAGAAGACTTTGGACCACTGGGCAACAGTCCAGTTCTTCTTCTCCTTAGCCCAGGTAAGACGCACAAGAGGAATACGACAACTGTAGCCAAATTCCTTGACACGTCTGTGTGTGGTAGCTCTTGATGCCTTGACCCCAGCCTCAGTCCATTCCTTGTGAAGTTCACCCAAATTCTTGAATCGATTTTGCTTGACAATCCTCATAAGGCTGCGGTTCTCTCGGTTGGTTGTGCTTCTTTTTCTTCAAAACTTTTTCCTTCCACTCAACCTTCTGTTAACATGCTTGGATACAGCACTCTGTGAACAGCCAGCTTCTTTGGCAATGAATGTTTGTGGCTTACCCTCCTTGTGAACGGTGTAAATGATTGTCTTCTGGACAACTGTCAGATCAGCAGTCTTCCCCATGATTGTGTAGCCTAGTGAACTAAACTGAGAGACCATTTTGAAGGCTCAAGAAACCTTTGCAGGTGTTTTGAGTTGATTAGCTGATTGGCCTGTCACCATATTCTAATTTGTTGAGATTGTGAATTGGTGGGTTTTTGTTAAACGTGAGCCAAAATCATCACAATTAAAAGAACCAAAGACTTAAACTACTTCAGTCTGTGTGCATTGAATTTATTTAATACACAATTCACAATTTGAGTTGAATTACTGAAATGAACTTTTCCACAACATTCTAATTTATTGAGATGCACCTGTAGTGACTGTAGCTCCATCCACTGTTGACAGCTGCACCCTATTGTGACTTAAATTAGTGGCTTTTAAGAATTGTTGCTTCAGAGCAACAGTTTGCTCCTTGTTTGTTTGCTGTTCTGGATTTTTCTTATGGTGTTGTAGCTGTGTACAAATGTAAGTTATTTTATGTTTGATCATTTGTATGGTTTGAATTTTGTTATGCAATTTGTTGACTGTTTAACTTAAATGTATTCGTATTTTTGTGTATTTAAGTTTAGAAACCAGCCTGATACACCAATGGAATGACTTATGTGCTGGCATTGGTGAAAATAAAACTTGAAAATGGATGTTGTCTCAAGGTGTTTTAACTGACACCCCATCTGCTCAGACCCTGACGTGACGCTAAGCACTTTTCCACGTCAAAGACCGTCTTTATAAATATGAGCGCTGGCGTGGATTTAAGCGTACACACACTCTAAGATCAAATCTGAGTGTACGCACACTTTATAAATGAGGCCCCGAAACCGGAGTTTTTGGCTTGTGATGTCGGAGCATGCTCTGTTATCTCCGCCTACTGGAAACTTCTTCAGGCTTCTGATTTGCCAACATGGCTTTACGGTTGAGATTATATCGCCACCTGTTGGTTTGGCATGCTCTTGACAGTGCTTCATAGCATGCTTTTGTGTTTTCATGTGGATGGCGATTTATTTATTTATTTTTATTAATTTTTTTATTTTTATTTTTATTTTTTTAAACGGAATAAGGAAAAACTGTTTATAAAAATACCCATGTATGTGTGGACATGGCCTAAGAGTCTACTACATAAAGACTGTCCACGGCGACTCAGGACGCTGTTCCAAATTCTGCCACACCATAGAGCCCCACTTCCATGAAACCACATATGTGACCCTGGACCACAAAACCAGTCATAAGTGTCAATTTTTCAAAATTGAGATTTATACATCTTATTAAAGCTTTCCATTGATGTATGGTTTGTTAGGATAGGACAATATTTGGCCGAGATACAACTATTTGAAAATCTGGAATCTGAGAGTGCAAAAAAATCTAAATATTGAGAAAACTGCCTTTAAAGTTGTCCAAATTAAGTTCTTAGCAATGCATATTACTAATCAAAAATTAAGTTTTGATATATTTACAGTAGGAAATTTACAAAATATCTTCATGGAACATGATCTTTACTTAATATCCTAATCATTTTTGGCATAAAAGAAAAATCAATAATTTTGACCCATACAATGTATTTTTGGTTATTGCTACAAATATACCCCAGTGATTTAAGACTGGTTTTGTGGTCCAGGGTCACATATTTGTCCCAAATTACTGACTTCATCTCAGCCTTGAAGATTGTGTATTGTGCATCTTTCAGCACAACATTTGTCTTTCTGTGGCTTGAATAAAATCTGTATGCTTTACAGATTGCACTTTCTCTTTCCGTTTGCTCTGTTTTGTCAAACACGCAACTTTGTTTATTCCTGAAGTGAACTTTTGACTGTTTGGAGATTAGATTCAGAGGTGTCATGCCCATTCAAACAGATTTTTGAGCCAAGTGGATTTTGAATGCAGCTTCCAAAAGACAAGAAATAGCCGATTTATTATTTTTTTTATTTGATAAGATCACACCGGTGTGATTAGAGCGGTGAGTCCGGCACATCACTGCTAAATTCAAATCTGCATTCACTGGCTGGTGCTGAGCCAGAGAAAGATGTGTTTTAACAGTGACGCACATTATAACCAATAACACGATTCTGTTGAGCTTATGAATGCAATGGCCAATCAGAGGCATTCAGATGAGTCATAGCTGAAACACCAGTGTTTTGTTCAGTGGGCACGCTCGCAGACTGAGGCTGCGTCCGAAATGGCATACTCTGAGTAAGCACTTAATTTCAATAAGTACTTACTTATCGAGTGCTAAAAGAGTACATACTCTACAGCAAAATCTCGTTGAGTTATGAATGCGATCCGGACATCATCTGCCATGTTGACGTTATCATATGACCTATGATGTTGACAAGCACAACAACTTAAAAGATATGAGCGACAGGTTTAATTCTATCTATCTGTAAATATTTTGGTGTTGATGAAATTTGCTCATTTTGTGGTCTTGTTGAAGAAATAGCTGCCCTTTTATTGCTATTGTAGTGTAACCAATAAATTTTGGGTTGATTCAAGTTTTTATATTTTTAACTGTACTAATATGAACCACAGTTTAATCCTTAAAGATATTACTTTTTATTACGAAAACCCAAAATCGTTATCTCTTGAATGTTATTAATTTCTTTATTATGTGTAAAATTATTCCTCCACACGCAAAACTGTCTTAAATCTCTTTTGTTTTCCTCTTTTGTGTTGAATTTCTCTCTCGTTTCATCCCTGAGGCTTATAAATAACAAAAACAAGAGGGCCATTCCACCGAATGGGTGCCATTTGTGTCCCCAGGACATTATAGGTAAAAACATGCATAAAAATTAACTATAAAATACATTTTATTTTATTAAGCAAAGTGTCCTGCACATTAATCTAACTGCAAATTTAAAATATATTATTAAAAAAAAAAAATTAAAAACTACCTAAAACACTGAAAATATAGCATTTGTACATGTCCCCAGTGTCTAATGCTACCTTTTAACATGAAATATGTTTAAAATCCTTTAGTACCTCCATATCCCATCTGTGCTTTAAATACATTTTTCAAAATGTATAATATTTTGCATAAAATACACATTTTAGTCGTGTTCCCAGGTTTTCACTCAGTCCTGTTACTCTAACACATTCCCCCCTCTAAAAAACAGAAAATTCCACAAGACATTTTCAACGAAATATGCAACATCTGGATCTTCTGAAGGCAATGAAATGATCGGAAGCATGTTGTCTTATTTTCTTTTCTTTATATTTGATGATATTGTAACGGTGGCTGGGAGTGTCATTATAAATATACTGTCCTGTTACCTAAATTATTTCTTAGATGTTACTTGTTTATTTTAAAAATACAAATCTTTGGTGAATCACTATAATTTGCGGAGTATTCTCATAATATTAGCATGTACTCCATGTGGCTAGATTATATGTATTTGCTAATTTTATCCTAAAATCTCAATCCTGTTACTTTCAGTCCTGTTACTCATATACTCACATATCCTATACTTATATATAGAAACTGAGTAATAGTAACAGGAGTGAGTAGTGTCATCTGATTTATTAATGTAAATATTAGGCTACATCCATACTAATAGATAAATTTGAAAATGCATGTTTTTCTCAATGTTTTGGTCTTCTATCCACACTGAGACAATGCTTTTGCCCAGAGAAAACCTATGGTTGTTCCTACATTGTTGTTTTATATTACATTCCTGAACGTATGACAGAAAATGTACTTGAAATTTCTGTCCTGTGGCAATTATGTATTAGACTCATTTATGGAATGGCATTTGTGAGTGGCGCTATAAGAAAACAATAATCACAGAAAATCTGAAAAGATATTTAAGTTTATTATTTTTAATATCAATTTTAATTTTTCATTATTTATATCTTATAATCCATCCTCTACCCCTAAACATAACCCTAACAAAAACCTCTGCAGACCACTAGATTTAAATAGAAACATGATTTGGCCTTTTTAAGCAGTGAGGCCAGCTCACTAGTCAATGTTCAACACTTTCACTATATCGGTGCAGGCATTAATACTTCACATGTGTAGTCAAACCTTTATACTAATATAATGGATACTCCTTCCTGTTACCCATTTCATTACTGTTACTAAATAGTTTTTTTTTTTCTTTAAAAAAATAAAGTTAAACCATTATTTTTTAATTAGGTTTGGTCCATAATTTATCCCATTGTTTAATAAATTGCATCACAGAAAATTGATAAGCTTGAGGTTTGAGTCGCCATTAAAATGAAAAAAATAATAATAATAATAATAATAATAATGAGTGTGTACTTCAGAAAAATAGACCTTGTGTAGATAATGATTTTTATTATAAAAATAATCTTTTTTTTTGACCATGAAACCAACAATTTATTTAAAATAAACACCTGCCTGAGGGGGAAATGAAGGAATTTGTTGATATTTTTAAACATGCTTTTTAAAAGACATTAGAGTTTTGGTAACAGGACTGAGAAAAATGCATCCATTTTCCACTTAAACAAAATTGTGTAAAAAATTGTTACTGAGATTGACCAATACATATTTTGAATAGTTGGTAACACTTTAGAATAGGGAACACTTGTTCACTATTAACTACGACTTTTCCCTCAATAAATTCCTAATTTGCTGCTTATTAATAGTTAGTAAGGTAGTTCTTAAGTTTAGGTATTGGGTAGGATTAGGGATGTAGAATAAGGCATTAATATGTGCATAATTAGTACTAATAAATGGCTAATATTCTAGTAATATGCATGCTAATAAGCAACTAGTTAAGAGACCCTAAAATAAAGTGTTACCGAATAGTTAAATGTGTATTACTAGATTCAGTCTTTAAAAAAAGGTAGAAAGTGTTTTAAAAAAATAAATAAATAAATAATTTTGGAAGCAAATTGCACCCATTCGGTGGAATGGCCCAACAAATGCATTTTATTGCATTATGATGAAGCGCTCAAGCCCGAGTGTGCCAGCATCGGCTGAGAGATTCAACCGCAGTGAGGGCGCAATCCTTGTCAATAGGTGGTTAGCCGGGAGCGCTCGTTCCAACTGCTGGATGCTGCGAGGGTGCGGAAACGAAGAGCATAATCATGTATTGAACTACTGCCTTGCTTCAGATGATACAGTTGCTCACCGATCGAAGCATCTCCCACCGGTTGTTCGAAGACTTCACAGAAATGTTTCCAGAGATTGTTTGGCCAGTCCATTCTGCTGCCACAGGGATTCAGCCCATTGGAGCACTCGACCTGTTAAAAAGGACAACATGAAAGAAATTTTAGCCCTCTCTGTTGGAAAACAGTGCGGTTGCATCTCCAAGGAGAGTGAACACTGCAGGAGGAAACGGTTACAATTGCCCGCCGAGCCAGAGTAGGCGCTGGGTTAACCATGGGACTGGCAGCGTAGATCGGTCCAGAAGGAGAAGTGACAGGTGAGGAAACAGGTGCTGGTATAGTAGTGGTGGTGACAGATGGGTTTAGAACACGGCGAAGAGAATCCAACAGCTCCTGGAAAGGATCCAAGTCTGTTTGGTTCATCTTCTGTAACAGGAAGTCAGACTACAGACAACAACAAGTTAGAACCAAACAGGCAGGTTTATTGAACAGCTTAGTAAATGTCAACAATGGTAGGTGAGTATTGGCAGATATAGAGTCTTTGGCAGATAGAATGACTATACTGATGATACTGTTCTCTTTACCAGATGTTGGAGCACCTGAAGTCCAGGAGCTGATTTCCAAAGACCGGAGCAGGTAAGTAGTTTGAGACAAACACAGGAGTACACGAGGGTAGACACGGGAGAACAGAAGAGATGGGAACAGCTCTCACAGGTAACCCATTAACGTAGGTGTGAGTCTTCCTTCTACAAGAAAGACCAGATAATGTGACTGAGTGTGCTGTGTCTTCTTATAGTACTGAGTTAATTAGGGTTGAGTGATGTCAGGTGTGCGTACCTAGCACTCTGGTGATTGTGATCGTTAAATGGTGTATGAGCCTGTGGCCTGTTGCACAAAGCCGGTGTCGGTTTTTACCCAGGTAAGTTTGTTTAGTTTGAGCAAAGTCAGTTGAGAAGTTGAGGAGATGGGTTGGTTTTTAACGAGTTTCGTCATCATGGTAACTTACGCTACTTTCGGCTCCATGAGCAAAATTGCACCTATTTTCAGTGGTCAAAAACCAAAATGTGGGTCACTTTGCATACATACATTGTATATGAAGAGGAGACTTGCACTAAGGATTTTCATAACTGTCATTTATTTAAAATATCTGTATCTACAACAAAATGTGTGTGCATGTGTGTAAGTATGCTTAGTATTCATTATTATTCTTTAACCCTTTAATTTCTGTATGCTTGTGTGTGTGCGTATTCTCCATTGTGAATGTGTTGTGGTGTCAGCCCTGTATTTTGGATCAGCCTAGACCTTAACAGCATAGATGGCATGAAGGTCTTAAACTGCTTGAAACCCAATAATTGCTGCTCGCAGCTATATTTATTATTAATATTATTATTCCGCTATAAAACTTATTGCGCAGCCCAAACTGTAAGGCCTAGAGACTTGATCATTTTTGCAAGTTGAAAAAAGTGATTTCCTTTGTAAGTCAGTTGTCCCTTTTAACACCAGCATGTATTGCTAACTTGCTTCATTAAACCCAAACTATCATCCACATGGGACATTTATGCTTGGACCCCGATGTCTGCCACTTGCGGCTATATTTATTAATATTGTTATTGGCTTTCTTCAGGGCATTCATGCGAAACAAGGGATGCAATGTCTCAAGGTGGACATGACACAGTCCCACATCCCAAACAACCGGATTGTACCTCGTGTGGAGTCTTTGCCTTGAAAGTATGTTTACTATTCAGAGCAGTGTCCTCACCCTCAAATTAAAATGACTATTGTTCAGTTAAGTTTGTTACACAAAAACAGAACACAAAATTTATTTTACAAAATCAATGACTAAAACTATAGAGTTATTCACTGACAACATATTTATGTCTCTGTAACATGCTTTTTTAGTGCAGTCATAAAATGTCTTTTTCAGTTTGCAGAACAACTCTAGAAAAATGAGAAAGTAGGTTTTTCTGCTACAAAAGAGGCCATCATCAAACACAGGCTGCAAATCGCTGTCACTCTTCTCCTAGAGACTGGTAAGTAATAAGCTATCAGGGGAAGTTTTGGCAAACCAAATAATTGTCCTTACAATTGCTGTAAAACATACATTGCAGCTATCAGAATTATTCCATACTTGCCTAAATAGTATTACAGTGTGGAAAAAGAACGACTTACGGATACATGCTCTGTGTTTTGTTTTGCGTTTTGTTTCCAAGATGACCTGACTGACATATGTCACTTCTGTGGGGAAGAAGAGTCTGAGACAGACTTGAGTTGGGTAAATCAAACTCAAATGTTAAATGAAATATGTTTTGTTATGAAGTTATTAAGAATTATCTTGTATTGTTATGTTGGATTCTTCTATTCTATTTCTTCTATTTTACCCAGGACTTACAAATATTTTATAATAATTTTATCTCCACGTGAATTATTGTACAGTGCATCTGGAAAGTATTCACAGCACTTAATTTTTTCCACATTTTGTTATGTAACAGCCTTATTCCAAAATGGATTAAATTGATTATTTTCCTCAAAATTGTAATGGGAGGGGTTCGAAAATACGGTCTGAAAAGATATGTATCCCACTATAACTTTTGCCAGGTAACAAGAAACTTGGCCATATTCATCACTGGTATTAGACATGATGTGAAGTATTGACAAAATAAAATGCTTTATGATACGCCATCATTTGTACATTTTATGGTTTGTACAACCTTATGGTTTCCAGTTCTGCGTGCATATATATATATATATATATATATATATATATATATATATATATATACACACACACACACACAAACAACCTGTAACCAGAAGGTTTGTAAAACATTTACAACTGATGAGTAGTTTACACTTTAGATTTGGGGATGCAGAAAGTGTTGTAAATGCCTTGTATATAGCTACAGATCATTTGTAACAGGTAAGAAAGATCTACAAATGATGTGTAACACATTTACAAGTGATGAGTGGTTTACACTTTAGATTAGGTGATGCAGAAAGTGTTGTAAATGCCTTGTATACAGCTACAGATCATTTGTAACAGGTAAGAAAGATCTACAAATGATGTGTAACACATTTACAAGTGATGAGTAGTTTACACTTTAGATTAGGGGATGCAGAAAGTATATAATGTTTTTTTTGAGATAATAGTACAATGTTGACATTTCAAAGATTTATAAGTGATTACATTATAATTTGTTTAAATTTCAGTGCTAGATTCATTCATAGATTAATTTAGTTATAATTGAAAAATTTTGTACATAGTTGGCTGTTCAGGCAACTAAAATAGCGTTCACACAGTAACACAGTTCTAGCTGTCATTTGGCTTGTGCATTAATGTAATAAGTAAGCAACTGTTTAAGACAGACCAGTACATTTTGAAATTAAATGCACTTTTTTGAGGTGGTAATAAGATGTTATGCTTTGAATGTGTTACATTATCAGTCCTTCAACAGTGCATTGGTTACTCTGTTTACACCACAGTTTCCATATCTCAACATTTTTAAGGTTTTTGTTTGCTAAAATTGTCTTTTCAAAATACAGTTGTCAAAGTCTGACAAGCCAGTTAGTACAAGCATTCAATAGTGCCATGTTATAAGCAATCATTTCCTGTATAAAATGTATCCGAAGCAATCTTATTTTAATTTGTTACCCAAATTTATTTACTGTAGGTGGATGAATGTTTGTATTGTATTTATTACTTTTGTATTATTAATTTAGTATTTTGTCTTTTAGCTGCTATGAGAAAAAAAAATCGACACAACATGCCACCAATCAGGAGATAGAAGCAAATATACAAAGATGGCTTCAGTTTGCTCCTGATAGAGATGGAGGAAGGAGAGAGCGCTTGACGAGAAAAGAGGGGCTGCAGAGCTATACTTCACTTCCTGAGGAGAGTCCTAAATAGGATCACTTTCTCCCTCACACATACAAACATTCTGATGTGTTAATTTGTTTTAAGTAATCGTTTTAATTTGCGCTCTGTTTGTTGTGAGAACAATTACATTATAATTTGTTTAAATTTCAGTGCTAGATTCCTTCATAGATTCATTTAGTTATAATTGATAGTTGGCAGTTCAGGCAACTAAAATAGCGTTCACACAGTGTAATTCTAGCTGTCATATTATTATTATTTTTTTGTCTTTTTGGCTTGTGCATTATTGTTAAATAAACTAATTTTGAGAATTGAATTTTCTTGTGACTTATTTGTTCACATACACTGTAAAAAATTTTCCCGTTAAAAAACAGTAAAGAACTGGCAGCACGGTTGCCAGCAAGGCACTGTAAAATTAACAGTGTTTTACTGTTAATTAAAATTACAGTTACCTACTGTTTATTAAAAAACAGTAAAGAACTGGCAGCACGGTTGCCAGCAAGGCACTGTAAAATTAACTGTCTCTTACTGTTGGTGAAATTTACAGTTGGAGACTGTTTTTGCAAATACAGCATAATGCTGTTTCTACATTCAATGTATATATATAATACATACATACATATTATTTATTTTCTAAACAGTGTGATTTAATAAATTGCCCCTAACAGTCTTACTTCCTTTTGAAACAGTGACTTAAAAATGTAACAGAAGGAAAGCAGCTTTAAAGTATTGTTTCAAAACATGTCTTGTTTTATTAAACTTTTGAATAACTTTCTTAGAAAAAGCCTAGATAACAGTAAAGAAAAGAAATGAAAATTCAGCTATTTATGGGGAAGAATTGGTCATAACAGAAATAAACTTAAAATATTCCCCAAATCAAATTCTGACATTTGTACAAAATGAAAACAAAAGGTAAAACAAAGCTCAAAAATTATTACATTTATTACAATAAATTTACATTTCAGCTGTATAAATGATAAATCAACTGCTTTAACAAGTCTTTAACAAATTATTCTGATGGCTGTCCAAGTCATACAGGCTGTCAAAAAATGAACTCTGGACACAGAGATTAAGTGAACAAATTAAAGAACAGCTGAGTAAATGTTTATGAGTGAATAAGAATTACTGAATATCTGAAAAAACAGAGTGTGTGAATGAATGTGTGTGTGTGTGTGTGTGTGTGTGTGTGTGTGCGTGATGCGTGTCCGATGTGTGTGATGTGAGTGTGTGTGAAATGCGCATATGTGTGATGCATGTGTGAGATGAGTGTGTGTCTGATGTGTGTGTGGTCTGTGGTGTGTAATACTTAGATAAAGTCCCACTCAAAATCCATGAATTTTTTAAGCAGACTGGAGACACGAGGGTTCACGGTTTTCTTTTTCTGTGTGACCTTCCCCGTCCGTTTTGATACGACTCCTCCGGCCTTGGTGCCCTTTTCCGGATTTATCCCGATGAACCGCCTGCAAAACAAATGGGTGTTTAGAATTAGTGTGGAGGGGAAAAAGATTACTCATGGGGAACATATAAATATAGCATATATAAATATAGCAAGTCTATTCTTGTGTCAAGAACACTTTTCTTTACATTGTCAGGAAAGGAAATTCTCTTAACAAGCTCCAGCACTCTTTTGGGCTGAATGATGTGTTTCAGTCTGACTGAAAAAAAAATTAACAAATGCACATGGTCAGCATTTTAATGGCAACAAAATATGGGTCCTGGATGAGTCTGCTTCCTTTCAAGGCTTCCACCAAAACCTCACCACCGATGGACATTTTATTTCCTTGACAGTCACTTATGGCTACTTAATAGGGCTCAAATATTTGATAGGAAATTTCTCTATTTGATGCTATATTCCCTGTTTATTAGGGCCAAGTGTTTAAATAAACACATTTTCTGTAAAGCTGCTTTAAATCTATATGTATTTTAATAAGAGATATACAAATAAAATCTGAAGTAAATTGAATGTATGCATCCAAATATCTAACCTTTGGATAAATTCCAGTGTGCATGCGGCTTCAGCTTGGTATTGAAGATTGAGATTGTAGTAAGTAGAGAAAAGAGCTGCAAGCCCAGACAGGAAAGACAGTTGGATGCCCTCGCAAATGATGTGCTCCTCGAGGCTGATCATCCACTGCTGGATACTGCTTCCTGGTGTTTCACCTGTAACTTTAAAAAGAAAAAACTATTTCAGCACTGACATAACATTAATTTGACATTCCCAATTACAAATGAATGCAAGGAAAGCTAAAATAATTTTAAACAGTCACAGAGTCCTGTCCTTCTAACAGAAATGCATTTCAACATGGACTGGTCAGGACAGACCTTTAAGTGTAAATGTGTATACATTTTGTATTGTGAAATTATGTTGCTTAAATTTTATTTATTAATATTTTTGAAGTTTATTTCACCAAAAAAATAAATAAAATAAAATCATAAATTACTCTCATGTTGTACCACACTTTTCAAAATTTTCAAAATTAAGCCATTATTTACTAACCCCGGTGTTGTGCTAAGGCTCTGCAAGTTCTTTTTCAGACCACACAAGAGAATATTAAAAATGATATGCTCGCTCTCGTCCATGTAATGGCAGTGAATAGTGACCAGCATCAAGTTTTTAAGGAGGCAAAAGTTATCACATAATGAGCCCATGGGACACATGTTGTATATTCCAAGTGTTTTGGGGGTATACAATAAGTTTTGGAGAAAAACAAACTGAAATGTAGTGTTTTATTTAACATAAATCCTGATATTGTCTTTTGGTCTGCTGTGCACAACTGCATGTACAGGAGATTTCTATATGTTGTGTATCATACTGATTTGTTAATCATGATTTCTTACTAGTAAAGTTTGGAGTGAACTGTGCATGGCACTAATAGTGTCATGGACACACAGTTAAGCACAGACCACCAAAAGCCAATGTCAGGATTTCCATTAAATAATAAATGAAATTTTAGTTTGTTTTTCATTAAACCCATCAAATATGAATCACAATGGTCATACAGGACCAATCTGTGACACTCTTTAAATTTATTTATTTATTTATTTATTTTACTTTATGCCAGTTGCTTCCCACTGTTATTATTTGGACGTGCACGATCAGGACATTTTTTTTTCTTTTGTGGTCGGAAAAAACAACAACGGCATATGACATTGGAAATGAAGCAGCAAGTTAGGGATATTGCTATGAATCCTCATGTGCTTCACATAGGCCACTGTAGTACTACATTGATGTCCACAGAACTGACATGAAAACATGCTGATAAGTCAAACTGGACAGTCCATGTGCATGAAAAAGAATATCAGTCAAAAATATATCCAACAAAATAAAATGGCCTTAAGAATACTATGTTGGCCAAAGTAGCATTGCTGTACAAAGCAATACCAAAACTATGAATAATAATTACTTTTAATAAATATTATATCACTTAACTTCAAAACCAACTTGGATTGATGAAAAAAATATAACCAAAATAAAAGTAACAACCAAAGCACAACAGTACTACAATAAATGCACCTAAGAATAAAGATATGTGCATATTAGAACATGCTTACCCAAGTTTGCAATCACAATGACAACGAAATTAAACTTTTTTTTTTTTTTTCGTAATGCTGGAGGTTTCGCCAATTCCAGAAAAGCAAACTATAACCTAACTACACCGGTCAGCCTATTTCAGCGCGCTACAAAGACATCGATGTAATTTCAAAGCAACAGTGTTTGAAAAATTAACTTTGCAGAAGAATTCTCTCATGTTGCATGGAATTTACTCTGTAATCGGAAATATATCATTCAAAAATCCAGCTGATAATAAGTATTACTTAGGATAACTACAAAACCAAATTGGATTCATGCAAAAATGTAACCAGCATAAAAATAACAAAACAAGCACAACAGTATTACAAATAAATCGACCTCAGAATAAAGATATGTACATATTAGAACATGCTTACCCAAATTTGCAATCACAATGACACCGAAATTAAGTTTTTTTCTAACTCTAGAGGTTTCGCGGATTACAGAAGAGCAAACTAGCCTATTAGCGAACAACCTTTCTTTTCAGCGCGGTACAGAGTCATCAATGTGATTTCAATGCAACAGTGTTTGAAAAAAAAAAAAAAAACTGCAGAAGAATTATCCCATGTTAAATGAAACTCACCCTGTAATTGGGAATAATATAATCCGAGTCAGAAATCCTATCCACGATGTCGCATCTGGCGAGTTTATCTCTGAAAAGAACAAATAAAAGATAATTTCACTTCCAATATCCACAATACAGGTTAATTGCTGTAAAAAATGTAATGTATTTTGTCTACGATATCGTGCAAAACTCACCTATTAACAGTATGAAGACGGATGAAAGTCCCTGCGTGCTCACTGCAGTTTACAAAAATACTGGATAGTAATGTTTCGTTTCCTTCGACTAATAAATACAGTAAAATGCCGTTATATTTTGTCAACGTCATTTGACAAAAACAAAAACAAACAAAAAAAAACAGTAACTTACTGCTTTTGAATTTAACAGGATTATACTGTTGAAATTCAGCTGTAAATTAACAGCAATTTCTAACAGTGTAGTTTGGGTAAAATTAGGCTGGGTTATGGCTCAGTTGTGGGGTTTCTGGTTAAAGGGTGGTGTTGATATGGTTAACTTATGGCTGAGAATTGGTACCAATAATAAAACCTGTTTTGGCCCAGTTCAGTACCAGTTAAGCGTGATTAATTTGCTGAGATTTGGGCCGGTTATGGTCCATGTGTGGCCCTTGTCTTTAATTCAGTTCTGGGCCAATTCAGGGCCGTCATTCTTTGTGGTACTTGGGCCGAGGGAAAAGTGATTGTGTGGCCCGGAGCTGGGTCAGAAAACATTTGCTACGTGGGAAATTGTTTTTTGAAATTTTGGCCAATGCTTAGCATTAGAATCCAACTCTTTAACAGTGTAAACAACTCTGAATGCATGAAACAGCATTGTATCCCCCTTTTAAAGTAATTTTTCTCAGTTTCACACGCTAGCGAGTTAAGGTCTTTTGCCTTTGTAGGGCAGAATGGTCCTAGTACTGGGCCTTGTGGTACTCCATATTGCACTTGTGTACGACATGATACCTCTTCATTCACTGCTAACAATTGATGACGGTCAGATAAGTATGATTTGAACCATGCCAATGCAGTTCCACTAATGCCAACATAATTTTCTAGTCTTGTGGTCGATAGTGTCAAATGCAGCACTAAAATCCAGTAGCGCTAATAGAGAGATACAACCACGATCCGATGATAAGAGCAAGTCATTTGTAACTCTGATGAGAGCAGTCTCTAAACTATCTAAATCTAAGTCTACATCTAAAAACTAAGTCTAAATCCTGACTGGAAATCCTCACAGATACCATTTTTCTCTAAGAAAGAACATAGTTATGAGGAGACTACCTTTTCTAGTATCTTTGACAGAAAAAGAGATTTGAGATCGGTCTGTAATTAACTAATTCTCCAGGATCAAGTTGTGTGTTTTTTGTTTAATGAGAGGATTAATAACAGCCAGTTTGAAGGTTTTTGGGACATATCCTAATGACAATGATGAATTAATAATATTCAGAAGAGAATCTATGTCTTATGAAAGCATCTCTTTTAGTAGCTTAGATGGTATAGGGATAACCATACATGTTGATGGTTTAGATGATTTAACAAATTTATACAAGTCTTCCTCTTCTATAGCAGAGAATGAGTGAAATTGTTCCTCAGAGTATCTATAGTGCACTGATGCGATACTGTAGCTGATGGCTGAATGGTTGTAATTTCATCTCTAATGAAATATATAAATATAGTTCGCTTCCAGGTCAGGAACGGTGTGTGCATCTGGCTGCCGCTGAACTTGGACTGTTTTGTCTGTGTGTTTTCACCCCTCTGTTGTACTATTTTTTGGTTGATTCCTTGTTTGGTTCACTCCAGCTCTCATTGTTGCCATTTTTTGGACTTGAAAGCTGATTCTAGCAAACTTTGTAACCTTTAAGTTTTGCCATCGTGCTGCTGCAAGCTCTATACCCTTTTATGTCTTCCACCGCGTTCGGCCCATCAGATGAGTTACCACTCGCTCTGTTGGTTGTGCTGTTTGTTTACTGCTTGCTATTTGTGCGTCATGCTTCCCATTTAGTTTGCTGTCTCTGTGATGTGACCTTTGGGTCTGGCTAACGTGGTTTTCACTCTGATTGGCATTGCTTGCTCAGTATCAACATGCCTCGGGCAACAGCTTTCCTTTTTTGCCTTGTCTTTTTCCTCATGTCTGTTATGGATTCTGGATACACTCTTAAAAATAAAGGTGCTTCAAAAGGTTCTTAAAAGTGATGCCATAGAAGAACCATTTTTGGTTCCACAAAGAACCATTCAGTCAAATGTTCAACGAACCATCTCTTTCTTAGCTTTTTATAATCTGAAGAACCTTCTTTTGCCACAAAGAACCTTCTGTGAAACAGAAAGGTTCTTCAGATGTTAAATGTTCTTTATAGAACCATTTAGACAAAAAGATTATTCTATGGCATCATAATGCACCTTTATTTTTAAGAGTGTATTCATCATCTCAGTTAAGAACCCTGAACTGCCGTCTGCGTCTTGATCAAACGATGTATGATTACTGTCAGAGGCTAGGGATTCTCCGTCATCCTCAATATTTACATCGTTTCTCGCGAATCTCCATGCACAGCATTTACTCTAAGCCTGATGCTCCTCCATGCATCTGGTCTGACCGTCGGAAGTTATCCAAACCAAGTGCATTCCCTACCAGCCACACATTACAGCGTTTTCTGATTTATCGTACTGGTAGCAACTGTCAAATAACCTTGTCGAAAAATTTGTCTGCCTCGTACTGTCATGCTGCTCTCCTGAACTGTTGATCAATCTCGGATAAAGCCCCTTTCCTCAAGGAATTCATAACTGACAATATGCTTGATATTTACATTTACATTTATGCATTTAGCAGATGCTTTTATCCAAAGCAACTTACATTGCATTCAAGTTACAGTTTTACATGGCACTGAAGGCAGACTCTCTTACTATCATCCTACTCAGCCGTCCTCCTAAAGCATTTTCAAACTTTTTCTATCAACTCAGTGAACCCTTGCCTGCTCCTTGTCTTCTCCTGTTCTCCTGCTTGGTAACTCTAATATATATTTTGATGTTGTCTGAATGAATGAATGAATGAATGAATTTATATAATGCTTTATTGTGTATTGCTGTACACCCAAAGCGCTTTACAATCATTTGGGGTGGGGGGAACAAGGAAACATGGAGCACAGGAGTAAGACAAACAATACCAGACGTTGGAAACTGAACAGAAGACTCCTTAAATACATGACATAATAATGGGACTAAACAGAAACACCTGGAACAAAATCAAACACACCTGGAACTAAATCAAAGACAATCAGGGACAGGAACAGGAAGACCAAATATGGACATGAGAGGGAGGGAAACACAAGACAAGAGGAACACAGGTCTTACAGAAACAGGTAACATGTTTCGTAGCTTGGCAATGTTTCTAAGATGGAAGAATGCTGTTTTTGTAACATGGGAAATATGATTTTTAAAAGACAAGTTGCTGTCTAATATAACACCTAGATTTTTGACTGTAGAGGAAGTAACAGTATATCCGTCTAGTTGCAAATTGTAATCCAAGAGATTCTGTGTAATGTTTTTTGGTCCAATAAGTCATATCTCTGTCTTATCTGAATTTAATAGGAGAAAATTATTGGTCATCCAATCTTTTACATTTTTAACACACTCTGTTGGCTTAGATAATTTAGAAGTTTCATCTGGTCTTGATGAGATATATAGTTGAGTATCATCAGCATAACAGTGGAAACTAATCCCGTATTTTCTAATAATATTACCAAGGGGCAACATGTATATTGAAAATAGCAGAGGACCTAGGACAGATCCTTATGGTACTGCATACTTTACTGGTGATAATTCAGATGACTCCCCATTTAAATAAACAAAGTGGTAGCGATCGGACAGGTAGGATCTAAACCACCTTAAAGCCTGCCCTTGAATACCTGTATAGTTTTGTAATCGATCTATGAGTATGTCATGATCTATGGTGTCGAACGCAGCACTAAGATCAAGTAAAATTAACAATGAGATGCAGCCTTGGTCTGACGCAAGAAGCAAGTCATTTGTAATATTAACAAGTGTGGTTTCTGTGCTATGATGGGGCCTGAAACCTGAAATTCTTCATAGAGATTTTTTTTTTTTTTTTTTTTTTTTGCAGGAAGGAGCACAATTGAGCAGACACAACTTTTTCTAGAATTTTACACATAAACGGAAGATTTAAAATGGGTCTGTAATTTGCCAGTTCACTAGGATCTAGTTATGGTTTCTTAATAAGAGGCTTAATAACCGCCAGCTTGAATGGTTTTGGGACGTGACCTAAAGATAACAACGAGTTAATAATATTGAGAAGTGGGTTGAGAAGCTGTCTGATGTTCTGCGCGAACATCATTCTAAGCTCAGGGCTGCTGAAAGGGTATGGCGCAAATCAAAAAATCCTACTGACCTTAATGTATATCAGTCACTCCTCTCTTCCTTCTCTGCTAATATCTCCACTGCTAAAAGGACATACTATCATCATAAAATTAACAATTTGTCTAACTCTCGCATGCTCTTTAAAACATTTCCCTCCCTCCTTTGTCCTCCTCCTCCCCCTCCTTCATCAACTCTAACAAGTTGTTAATGAGATCACAGCAAAGGACCTAATGGAAGGAGATGGAAAAACGCCTTCGTACACAAGTCAAATCTTTTCTAGGTATGGCCAACTATTATTCACACTTTGAGAATTTCTCACGTCTGGCAAAGCCATTATTCCAGTTAACAGCGGGACAAAGGGTTAAACGCAGAGGTGCAAGGGTCAGTGCTAGGCCATACAGATGCCTCAAGCCAGAAGATTGGACATCAGATTGTGAAATGTCATTGGAAAAGCTTAAGAAGGCTATTAGCACCACCATAATTCTGGCTCACCCTGACTTTAACAAGCCATTTCTATTATTTACTGACGCATCAATGGAGGGCTTGGGTGCAGTTCTGAGTCAGGTAGTTGATGGTGAGGTCAAACCAAGACCGGTTGCATTTGCAAGCAAATCCTTGTCCCGCTCTCAAGCCAGGTACCCAGCACATCGGTTGGAATTCTTTGCCCTTAAATGGGCGGTGTGTGATAAGTTTGCTCATTGGTTAAAAGGAGCTCACTTTACTGTGCTAACCGATAATAACCCATTAACATACATCATGACCAAGCCCAAGCTTGATGCTTGCGAGCAACGGTGGGTCTCGAAGTTAGCACCTTTCGATCTTAAATGCATTCCAGGATCACAGAACATCCCTGCAGATCTCCTGAGTCGTGAGCCATTTACAAAAGGGTTTAGAATAAACGAACCAGACAACAAAGCAAATCACATGAGCCTTGAATCCGTTCAAAATGCATTCAAGTTATCCGTTAATTCTCAAGAGCAACAGAATGTCGAGAATGAGTGTAGAGACAGACAAGAAGTGGAAACTGATGAGGTGAAAGCTGTTATACAGTCCAGCCTAGACTGGGATTCCAGCTTACCAGTGCGCACAGCCCAGTTGTCCCAATGCTCAAGCCATATTTTGTACAGTCAGTCCACTCTTCCGGCATTTACTGCTGCAGAAATAAGAAGAAAACAAAGAGAAGATGATGTGGTGGTGCGGGTGATCTACTTCCTTGAGAGAAAAAGACGACCGTCACGGAGAGAAAAGGTTCACGAGATAGCTCAGGTGCTCCGTATGTTGAAACATTGGGAAAAGTTGGAGATCAGAGATGGAGTACTTTATAGGATATCTAAAGATAAAGTTGGGAAGAGAAGGTATCAGCTTGTAGTGCCTAACTCTCTGAAGTCGACCGTCTTAAGGGGAACTCACGATGATGTGGGCCATCAGGGCCAGAGTAGAACCCTCCATCTAGTTCGCCAGAGATTTTTCTGGGATGGAATGGATAACGAGGTGAGGAAGTATGTGACGCACTGCAAACGTTGTGTTCTTATCAAGACACCAGAGCCAGATGCTAGGGCACCTTTGGAATCTATCAAAACTTGTGTTAGTATTTTGACAGTCATGGTGCTCTGATTGACTATATGCTTCTGTTGGATAGAAACTAGTGCTTATGTTTTAACCGAATGACTCGATTTTGAATCGGGTTTGCTGTGTTTTGATTAGAGTTAGTATATGTAGAAAAACGTATTCAGCATTTTGAAATGTAGCGTTTGTGTTTACTTTAAAAGTTGGCCTACACAGTGTATGTTTTTGCTAAATCGTTTGCAAATATAAGATTGTTGTATAGCCTACATACCACGTAATATTAGAATAGGTACCCGTTAGTTTCAAAATATTTACAGTAGAAATAATTTGTAATTTTACAGGTTATTACCCCTTTATTCCACAAACTTCACATATTATTCCCTTATACCTACACGGAGGTATTGTATGGAAGACCGTTTCTGCCACTGAATAAAAAATAAAACAAGTTAATTGCGACTTTTTATCTCACAATTCGGACACTTTTTTCTCGCAATTGTGAGATATAAACTCTCAATTCTGACTTTTTTCTCAGAATTGTGAGATATAAAGTCACAATTGCGAGATAAAAAGTCAGAATTGCGAGATATAAACTCGCAATTCTGAGATATAAACTCACAATTGCGAGTTTATATCTCGCAATTTTGACTTTTTTTTTCTCGCAATTGCGAGTTTACATCTCACAGCTCTAACTTTCTCACACCATAGGAAACCACTCTCTGTGTAAGGCTTTGCAGTGCTTTGTTCAATTTGCACTACCAAAATGAACTAGATGAATGTTGCGTCTGAATATGATTTTTGAACAAACATAAAAATGACTCATTATTCTCCATTTCTGTGTTTTGCGCTCCCGGTTGGACAGTACCATTACCGCCGGGCAGGGTGCGGGAGGGGACTGCGGTCAAGCCAGCCGCGGTTTGAATATACACGGTCAAGCCAGCCGCACTTTTTTTTGGTTTGCGAGTCTAATCGCGCACTTACGGTATGGGTGCTGGGAGCAGTCAAAATGGGTGTAAAGAAGCTGTCATAACGGCGTTTCATTTGTACTTTTGCTGATTTTTTCAATAGATTGCTGTTCACCGTGACCCAAAATATGTCTACATTAAACATAATTTAACCCTAAAAAGACCAAAAAGCAACATCAGAATATGTATTTATTGATATTTTATAATTTTATATCATGACATAATACAATTTCAGGATTTTTTAATGACTTGAACGTTGGATTAATGTTTGTGAATACATTATTTTTTTGTACATTAACATTTGTATTGTACATTTATCAATATACATAATTTATCAATGTTACTATATATAGGCTGTGTGTGTGTGTGTACCTTTCAAATGATACTTGTTTACAGTGACTATTACTGTATTAATTTTCAAGTTAAATCTACTGTACAATTTTTGTACAAATTAAAGGCAAATCACTCTAAAACTCAATGTGCATTCTCACACTTTCTCATAAGCACTTACTCGTAAAAGGCTTTCCTTAATAGTTTTGCTCAGTCTTCTAACTGATTCCTGTCAACAGTGACCCTGACTATTATTGTAATAATTTTCAAATATTTCTACTGTACAGTTTTGGAGGAAATTAAAGGCAAATTCACCCCAAGCATCTGTGTATGCTTGCACTTTTACATCATGTCCCATTTGCAAACACTCATAAATTTGTCTTTTATAGGATTGCTCGTTCTTTCAGTTGATTCCTGTTCACAGTCACCCTGACTATTACTGTGTGAATTTTCAAGTCTTTTTTCTGTATGGTTTTGGAGAAAATAAATGGCAAAATCATTCCAAAAAACAAAGTGCATTCTAGCAGTTGCACCTTTTCCCATTTTCAAACACTCATAAAAATCTTTCCTTTATAGGTTTACTCGTTCTTTCAGTTGATTCCTGTTCACAGTCACCCTGACTATTACTGTATCCATTTTCAAATATTTTTACTATATAGTTTTGGAGAAAATGAAAGGCAAATTAACCACAAGCATCCAAGTGCATAAGCACTTTTACACCATGTCCCATTTTCAAACACTCATAAAAATCGTTCCTTTATAGGTTTGCTTGTTTTATTAATTGATTCCTGTTCACAGTCACCCTGACCATTACTGTAATAATTTTCAAATATTTTTACTGTATAGTTTTTGAGAAAATAAAAGGCAAATTCACCACAACCATCCGAGTGCATAAGCACTTTTACATCGCATCTCATTTTCAAACACTCATAAAAATCTTTCCTTTATAGGTTTGCTCGTTATTCAGTTGATTCCTGTTCACAGTCACCCTGACTATTACTGTAATAATTTTCAAATACTTTTACTGTATAATTTTGAAGAAAATGAAAGGCAAATTCACCACAAGCATCTAAGTGCATAAGCACTTTTACACCATGTCCCATTTTCAAACACTCATAAAAATCTTTCCTTTATAGGTTTGCTTGTGTTATCAATTGATTCCTATTCACAGGGACCCTGACTATTACTTGATCCATTTTCAACTCATTTTACTGTATAGTTTTGGAGAAAATGAAAGGCAAATTCACCACAAGCATCTAAGTGCATAAGCACTTTTACACCATGTCCCATTTTCAAACACTCATAAAAATCTTTCCTTTATAGCTTTGCTTGTGTTATCAGTTGATTCCTATTCACAGGGACCCTGACTATTACTGGATCCATTTTCAAATCATTTTACTATATAGTTTGGGAGAAAATGAAAGGCAAATTCACCACAAGCATCTAAGTGCATAAGCACTTTTACACCATGTCTGATTTTCAAACACTCATAAAAATCTTTCCTTTATAGGTTGGCTTGTGTTATCAATTGATTTCTATTCACAGGGACGCTGTCTATTACTGGATCCATTTTCAACACATTTTACTGTATAGTTTTGGAGAAAATGAAAGGCAAATTCACCACAAGCATCAAAGTGCATAAGCACTTTTACACCGTCCCATTTTCAAACACTCATAAAAATCTTTTCTTTATAGGTTTGCTCGTTCTTTTAGTTGATTCCTGTTCAGTCACCCTGACTATTACTGTATGAATTTTAAAATATTTTTACTGTATAGTTTTGGAGAAAATGAAAGGCAAATTCACCACAAGCATCCGAGTGCATAAGCACTTTTACATCATGTCCTATTTTCAAACACTCATAAAAACCTTTCTTTTATAGGTTTGCTCGTTCTTTCAATGGATTCTTGTTCACAGTTACCCTGACTATTACTTTAATAATTTTCATATATTTTTACTATATAGTTTTGGAGAAAATGAAAGGCAAATTTACCACAAGCATCTAAGTGCATAAGCACTTTTACACCATGTCCGATCTTCAAACACTCATAAGAATCTTTTCTTTATAGGTTTGCTTGTTTTATCAATTGCTTCCTATTCACAGTCACCCTGACTTTTATTGTATCCATTGTCAAATATTTTTACTCTGTAGTTTTTGAGAAAATGAAAGGCAAATTCACCACAAACATCCGAGTGCATAAGCACTTTTACATTGCATCTCATTTTCAAACACTCATAAAAATCTTTCCTTTATAGGTTTACTCATTCTTTCAGTTGATTCCTGTTCACAGTCACTCTGACTATTACTGTAATAATTTTCAAATATTTTAACTGTATAGTTTTGGAGAAAATGAAAGGCAAATTCACCACAAGCATCTAAGTGCATAAGCACTTTTACATCATGTCCCATTTCAAACACTCATAAAAATCTTTTCTTTATAGGTTTGCTCGTTCTTTCAGTTGATTCCTGTTCACAGTCACTCTCACTATTACTGTAATAATTTTCTGTAATAATATTTTTACTTTATAGTTTTGAAGAAAATTAATGGCAAATTCACCCCAAGCATCCAAGTGCTTTCTAGCACATGCACCATTTCCCATTTTCAAACACTCATATAAATCTTTCCTGTATAGGTTTGCACATTCTGTCAATTGATTCCTCTTCACAGTCATGCTGGCTATTACTTTATTCATTTTCAACTTATTTTACTTTAAAGTTTTTAACACTCTAACACTTACATCATGCCAAATTTTGAAACACCCATAAGAAAATGTTAATTAATAATATTGCATTTTTTTTTTTTCAGTTTACTGCTGTACAGACTCTCCCTCACTAATACTATGTTAATTGTCAAGATTTTTTACTGTATAGCTTTGGATAATATTAAAGTTAACATCACCTCAAATATCAAAAAACATTGCAGAAAATTAAAAAAAAAAAAAAAAACTTAAAATTAAAACAAAATTATACAGATTAATAATAAATGATAAATTTAAGATCACTTCAACTTGGTGGTGTTTTGGTATTTGGTGTTTATTTATTTATTTATTTATTTTTTTTTTTCAGCAATGTTTCAATTAAAACTCTTCCAGAAAAGGCTCAAAGGTATCATACCAAGCAGTGATTTCTTAACATTTTGTCCTCTTTGACACACACACAATAGTGAAGTAGTATATATAAGTGGTATATACAGAAATAATAGAAAGTCTGGACTAAGCCATTTACAGACAGTTGACTGATTGTTGTCATGTTTTCCTTTCAACTTACATTTATAATCCAACTACAGTAGAGATGTTCTGTATTATCTTATCATCTTAGAGCATTTCTAATAAACAAAATTCATAGTTTCATTCAGCCTGTTCCTCACATATGAAATTGTACATATATTTCTGAAAATGAAATTTTTAAGACCAAGTGATTTATTTTAATTTTTTATTTGAAAGTTTAATATTTGCATTCTAAAAAAACATCAGAGTATTAAAGCAATTTTATTTTATTAAAAAAAATACTAACTACAATAACAAGTTCAACTGACTTTACAAACTGTTTAAAAAGAAAAAAAAACAGACATTCACAAACATAAAAAGACATGCATTCCTGAGACTCTGCATATAATAAAAATTGTAAAATACTTTAAGTACTAGTAAATTTACTTTACACTTGACATTTGCAAAACTTAACTTTACATGGCTATATTAAATTGAACTGACAACAATTTAAATATTAGTGAAACAATAACATTTTCAGTATTTAAACACAGGCGTGTTCCTGTGGCTCAGTGGTAGAGCATTGTGTTAGCAGCGCAAAAGGTCATGGGTTCATTTCCCAGGGAACACACATACTGATAAAAAATGTGTAGCCTGAATGCACTGTAAGTCGCTTTGGATAAAAGCGTCTGCTAAATGCATAAATGTAAATGTAAATTTAAAGCAATGGATAAGCAATGTAAAGAGTAATGAACTATACTTCCCATACACTCATTTTACTTCCCACATTGGCTTCAGAAAAGAAAAAAAAATCAGTTTTAGATTTTGCCAGTACAATTGGGGCAGTGCCAGTCATCATCCCCAGTAATGGCATTTTGGGGTATCTGTGCACAGTTTGGATGAGACCACCTCTTGCACGAAGTACATTCAACCATGACTGCAGTGTAGTGTGCAGTCCTGCATAATCAGTACACATTCACAAGTGTTTGTGTGGATTTTGCCTTGTTAAGTCTTGTCTCTGTTTTGAAATGTATTTGTCCTTTCTGGAAAGAAGATACAAGTTCTGCTCTCAATCTACCCTCGCGGAACTGGCAGTTTTCTGGCCTCAGGTTACAGCATAATGCAAAAGCAAATGCTATTGCAAACAAGCCACAGTTGCTAGAATTTAACTGTTGTTGGACAGCAGGGTGAGTAACCAAAAACTGGTCTTCCACTGGCCTAAGCAACCATGAGAGGATTTGTTTTTCTTTGTTGTACATCACTGTTGACAGACTGTCGTATAAGCAAACCTGATGTTTTGGACAAAACAGGTTGCTAGCAGTTACCCAGTGGTTGCCCCCAGTGTGTAGAATTTGTACAAACTGCCCGCTTGGAGTACCCACAACACATCCATTATGTAAAATGCTGAATAAAAGCCATTGATGTGTGGGTACTCATTTGCAAGCAAGTATGACTGGACACAGTAATAGTCAGGGTGACTGTGAATAGGAATCAATTGATAAAACAAACAAACCTATAAAGGAAAGATGGGACTGTGTGAAAGATTGGAGTGTTTGAAAATGGGACATGGTGAAAAAGTGCTTATGCACTTAGATGCTTGTGGTGAATTTGCCTTTCATTTTCTCCAAAACTATAAAGTAAAAATATTTTAAAACTCATACAGTAATAGTCAGGGTGACTGTGAACAGGAATCAACTGAAAGAATGAGCAAACCTATGAACGAAAGATTTTTATGAGTGTTTGAAAGTCGGACATGGTGTAAAAGTGCTTATGCACTTAGATGCTTGTGGTAAATTTGCCTTTCATTTTCTCCAAAGCTATACAGTAAAATAAGTTGAAAATGGATCCAGTAATAGTCAGGGTCCCTGTGAATAGGAATCAATTGATAACACAAGCAAACCTATAAAGGAAAGATATTTATTAGTGTTTGAAAATGGGACATGGTCTAAAAGTGCTTATGCACTTAGATGCTTGTGGTGAATTTGCCTTTCATTTTCTCCAAAACTATACAGTAAAAATATTTGAAAATTATTACAGCAATAGTCAAGGTGAATGTGAACAGGAATCAATTGATAAAACAAGCAAACCTATAAAGGAAAGATTTTTATGAGTGTTTGAAAATGGGACATGGTGTAAAAGTGCTTATGTACTCGGATGCTTGTGGTGAATTTGCCTTTCATTTTCTCCAAAACTATACAGTAACATGAATTGAAAATGGATCCAGTAATAATTGATAACACAAGCAAACCTATAAAGGAAAGATTTTTATGAGTTTTTGAAAATGGGACATGGTGTAAAAGTGCTTATGCACTTAGATGCTTGTGGTGAATTTGCCTTTCATTTTCTCCAAAACTATACAGTAAAATGAGTTGAAAATGGATCCAGTAATATGAAAATGGATCCAGTGGTGGCACGTACAGCTTTCAGACACAACATTCTTTATTTCTTTATAGTTCTGAGTTTGAGGCAGCTTCTATCGGGTTATTTTAATAACAGCTGTCAAGAAAAGATCGTATTATTGTAACATGAGAGTGGATATATGAATGCACGCAGGTGGATTTCCTTCACTCTCGCATAAAGCACGCTTTCATCTCTATGTTCTCGCTAGAATTATCTCATCTCCTGTATTTAATGTTGTAAGATATCGACCAAGCAAGACATCCCCAATGAAAATTGTAAATAAATTAAGGATTCATTATTTATTAGTTAGTATTAATTATTATTTTAAGTTTTTTTTTTTAAATTATTTAGTCAATTATATATGAAGAGCTGAGATGCAAAAGCCTCTAAATGAGTATTTTTCTCAGGCTCCTATGTTTATGTTCAGTTATTTCACTTTAATGACAAAGAAAAGAACCTGTACCTGAGAAAAAATGCTCATTTTAGAAGAAAATTTCATATGACACTTAGAGGCTTTTGCATCTGAACTCTACATATATAGGCCTATATATATATATATATATATATATATATATATATATATGTATATATATATATATATGTGTATATATATATATATATATATATATGTGTATATATATATATGTATATATGTATGTATGTATGTAACCCCACCTTACCAGGGAGAGTTATATAAATATAAAACAGTTTAATGCAAAGTAAGTGTTCATGTATAATGTCCAATTTATAATAGCCATATAGGGTATTAGTGAAAATAAGTTAACAGAACACTATTCTGTTAAGATTCGTATTGTTAAATGTTTTATTATGCATCTTGTACAAAGAGCTTGTAAAAGTGCGTGTCCCCTTTAAGAGATTGCATGAAACACTAAGGGTTGGTTGATATGTACTTAAACTAAAACGTGGTTTTCGCTATCTGTTCGATTGATTCCTGTTTGATTGGATGTTGATTAGTTAATGCCCGCCTCCCATATAGGTGAATCTGACGTGATTGGTTTATCCTGAGATCTGAAAAAATAGAGCGGAGAAGAGAGGCGATGAGAGAAGTGGGGTGAAAACAGGTTGGTTCTGATCGAAATCTACCGTGTAAAACCGAAAAACTCGAGTTAAATATATTCATTTCAGAAATCTCTTTTTGGTTGTTTAAGCGTAAGATTATACCTAAGAAGTGTGTTAACCATTTTTATTTTGATTCGTTCACGGGTGGATAACATTGAGTCCTGTGTGTGGATACAGCGATTTCACGTTTGAAAGGTTGTAGATTTATGTTATACTATTCGTCGTGCTGTTTTAAGTGAAACAGTTTTTCAACGTTTGAAGTGTAAGAGTACATCAGATAGCCCTGTGGAGCCACCGGAAGCGCTCCCAGGTCCTCTGACAGCGAGGGACGATACGAGCAGCAACCGGATAGCAAGCCCAGCCACCAGGAGTGTTGGGTGTTCCTCCGGCCTCGAGGGACCGACGGCTGTTGGTGAGGCTTGTGCGAGCCGGGCTGGGCGAAGATCAAGACCGAGTATGGAATACAGGTATTACTTATTGGTTTTATTTAAGCTCACTGAAGAGTGAAGAGGCCAGTTTGCATTTTAAAGGCCACTACGCACACAAGCAACGAATCAGGCCTGCATAGGGGTTGGGTGTGAGTGTGTTTATAGTGTGAGTGGGCCCACTGTTTATATGCTGTTTATTGAAATAGTATATTAAGTTTACGGTTACAGTTCATAAAACGGTGAAACGTGTTACTTGGATACTAGTGTTCTATAAGTGCACCAAGTAGTGAGTGAAGTAAGTGGATTTAATATTTCACTGGAAATTCACATTTTGCGATACAGGGAGTGTACACTGAGTGCCTCATAACTGAGAAACATAAAGGTGGTAAATCTTGTAAATTTCGGGTATTTCCCTAAGTGTTTCTCTGAGTATTCTAATCCGTGTATTACTGGGTCACTAGTATTGGGTATTAATCATAGTACATATTCATATTGAAATTACCTGTCGGTTATTACTAATATATATCCGCTGAATATTCATATCTGATTATTATACCCTCATAATATATATAGTTATATATTGTATTTTCCTTTTTTGTTTTATTTCTTTTATTCTGTTTGGTAAATAAATTACTTTGTTTGGATACGTGTTTCATATTAGTTACTTAGGAAACTAACATCTCTCTAAACTTGGTATCAGAGTTGGGGCTTAAACATATAGTCGAGAGACACCAATTAAAGGAACCCTTAGGTCAGGACATACCTAGGAGGGCCAGGGCGCTACATAAAGTGGGGGCTCGTCCGGGATATTCTTTCCCTCCCTGGTACCTTTCAGAAGAGAGAAATAAACACGTGTCAATACCCTTTGATCCTTTGAGAAGAAAAACTGACATTTCGTGCACTTACCTGCTTCTTGTTGAAATATGTCTCGCAGAAGTAACCCTCCTCTTCAAAGTGAACTTGCTGACTGGTGTAGAGAGGCCAGGATTGACCTTGCTCACTCCTTGCTGCTAACAAGTGTACCCAGATCGACCGAGATTGCACGCATTGAAGAAGTAGCTGAGAGTGTGAAAGCTTTTGGAAGAGTGCGCGTTCGAGACACAAGATGTGGAGCCTCTCCAACTACCCTACTCGTGCTTTGTGAATGCCGAGAGGTGGTAGACCCCACACGCTGCCCTATAAAACTAAAACCCACCGATGATGAGACCTGGATGATAATTACGGGCGTTGAAAGAGTCCCAACCAGTACTGTTCCAGCAGGATTTGCCGACAAGCTCTCCCATTTTCTTCGGGATGAAGGGAAGTCCATGACAGATCTACAAGCACTGTTTTCTCCACTGAGTGCAAGTCCCAGTTCCCCTGAGTCAATCATTCGTGCAGTGGGTGAGATCCTAGAGAAAACAGTACGACCACCAAGTGATAGCAATGCTTACCGTCGTTTACGTACCTTCTCTGGTATTGTTCCGACCCCCACAGGAGAAGAAACCATGGAACATTGGATGGAGCAAGCTAACATGATGATAACTGAATGTGAATGCTCCGAGAAAGAGAAACGGAGAAGAATTGTCGAAAGCTTAAAGGGACCAGCCCTAGAAATCATTAAAGCTGTCCGTATGTCCAGTCCTGATGCCAGCTCACAGCAGTACCTTGAAGCTCTGGAAAGTACTTTTGGATCTTCAGAGTACGGAGAGGATTTGTATTTCGCTTTTCGGCTTCTTCGACAGCGTCCGGGAGAGTCTCTTTCTGATTTCCTGAGAAGGGTTGAGAAATCACTGACTAAAGTCGTGCAAAGAGGTGGACTGTCTCCCTCTAAAGTTGACAAAGCAAGAGTGGAACAACTGATTCGTGGAGCTGTCGAATCTGATATGATGCTGTTGCAGTTGAGGTTGAGGGAGAGAAAATAACACCCACCAACTTTCCTGAGTCTGTTGAATGAGATTCGGGAGGCTGAAGAAATTAAAGTCACTCGACATAAGTTCACCGCTACTGCAAAATCCATACACTTGCAGGATGAGGGGAATAACTGTCCAGCTTTTGTGCGAGAACTAAAAGCTGAAACTCAAGAACTGAGGACTCAGCTTAAAAGTAACCACTCGAATAGCTTACCAGCATCATCCATGATGTTAGAACCCCAAACCAAGCTACGACAAACAAGCTCCTCAGATCAAAAAGAAGTAACAAAGGATTCTGAAGTTCAGTCTTTGAGAAAGGAAGTACTTCAGCTGCAACAACAGCTAGCAGTAATGAGTGTCGGTTCAAGTAGTTCAGCTAGTCATGTCCAGTTACCCCAAACGCATGCTTCAGGCCTGCTGCGACCCAAGCTCTCAAGGAACATGGAAGATTACTTTTGCTATCGGTGCGGGGAAGACGGACACATCTCTACAAAGGGTCAAGCCCCTGAGAATGCCACCGAGGTGATCACTGAATTAATCCATTCATTACGGAAAGCAAAAGGAATGAGGAGTGATCCAAACCGCAGCAACCCATCTGGAGAGCAATCCTGTTTTTCTAAAAACAGTCATGTGCACACCAGTGAGCCAAATGGTCTGCCCAAGGGACTAGTTGGACCAGCCTCAACCGTAGAGGTAAAGATTGGTGGCCATCCGTGCCATGCTCTGTGGGACAGCGGGTCTCAAGTTACCATTGTCATCGAATCCTGGTACTCCCGAAACCTACCCGATGTGCCCGTCCATCCCCTGGCTGGATTATCCATTTGGGGTCTTAGCTCATGCAGTTATCCCTACAAAGGACACATCGTCATAGATGTTACTTTCCCTGTAACTCTCACTGGTGCCGAAGAAACCCTATCCATCCTTGCATTAGTCTGCCCAGACCCCCGAGGCCCGACACAATTCCCAGTAATCATTGGAACCAATGCCAGCTTCTTTCAATGACTAACAGCATATAATGGGACTACTAATGGAAAAAACAGTGCCCATTCGCTGAGAATTCAGACACCCCCAGTCCGTCTTTTACCTCAAAGTGGACACACTTCTGCAGCAGATCGACCTGAAGGCAAAGTGATATGGGAAGGCCCAGGGACTTTCAAAGTCCCATCACGAGGGGAGCGGTATGCCTCATGCAAAGTCGAGTTTGATAAACCCTTGAGGAAAGATATCTTTCTCATTGAAGCATCCGCTGTAGATCCACTTCCTTCGGGGCTGTTTGTTTCCCCAGTAGTAATGCCTTCATCAGCTGTGGATGTGAATAACCTCAGATTCTTGATTCACAATGAGACAAGCAAAGATCTCTCAATTCCAGCGGGTACTGTAATTGCCCATGTATTCCTTACGGACACAGTTACAGTGGCTCACGACATTCCAGAATCCAAGGGACCCCTTAATCCAGAGTTATTCAACTTTGGGGAGGCCCCCATACCTGCTGCCTGGGAGAAGAGATTACGTTTGAAGTTGGCGGAGCGAAGTAACGTGTTCTCCACCGAGGAATGGGATGTAGGCTTAGCTAAAGATGTCACCCACTAGATCCGACTGAGTGATCCTCGCCCCTTCCGAGAACGTTCACGACGCCTTGCCCCAGCCGACATTGATGATGTAAGACGCTACCTTAAAGATCTTCTCGTGGCAGGCATCATCCAAGAGTCCCGAAGTCCCTATGCGTCACCGATTGTGATAGCTCGAAAAAAAAAATGGTGCCGTACGGATGTGCATTGATTATCGTACCTTAAACAGCCGCACGATACCAGACCAATACGTCACTCCACGGATTGATGATGCCTAAGATTGTTTGACTGGTAGCCGATGGTTCTGCGTCCTAGACCTACGAAGCGGCTATTATCAAATAGCTATGTCTGCGGAAGACTGAGAAAAGACTGCCTTTATATGTCCACTGGGGTTCTACCAATTTCAACGAATGCCACAAGGCATCACTGGGGCCCCAGCGACATTTCAGAGACTCATGGAGAGGGTGGTAGGCGACATGCACCTCCTACAGGTAATCGTCTACCTTGATGAACTTATAGTCTTCGGCAGAACACTCGAAGAACACGAGGAGCGACTAATGAAGGTTCTGGATCGCCTGGAAGAATGGGGACTAAAAGTCTCTATCGACAAGTGCCAGTTTTGTCAGCCACAGGTCAAATACCTGGGGCATATTGTTTCGGCTACAGGTATAGCTCCAGATCCAGAGAAAGTGTCAGCAGTTACTCGGTGGGAAGAGCCAACAGACCTGAAATCCCTACGGTCTTTCCTGGGATTCTGCGGTTTCTATCGCAGTTTCATTAAGTGGTACTCCTCTGTAGTAAGACCTTTGACAGAGCTCACCAAAGGCTACCCACCTGTAAAAGGGTCAAGTCAGAAGAATGGAAAGAACTACTACAAGGAGACTGACCCATTTGGAGCACGATGGGACAAAGCCTGTGGAGAAGCCTTCAAAACCATTATACACTGCCTGACCAATGCGCCAGTACTTGCCTTCGATGATACTTCCCTGCCGTATGTACTCCACGTTGATGCTAGTCTGAGTGGCCTCGGCGCTGTGTTGAATCAGGAGCACCCTGAGGGACTTTGACCCATTGCCTTTGCTAGCAGAATGTTGAGTACTTCGGAGCAGCGTTACCCCATACACCAGTTAGAATTCCTAGCATTGAAGTGTGCTGTCGTCGATAAGTTTCACGACTACCTATATGGAGCTCAATTTGTTGTGAGAACCGATAACAATCCACTTACCTATGTACTGACCAGTGCGAAGTTGAATGCAACGGGACATCGCTGGCTAGCCGCCCTAGCTGCCTACAACTTCAGCCTGCAGTACAAGCCTGATGTGTTATCCCGATATCCTACCAACCCTGCTGTGTTTGCCTCTTGGACTGAAATTCCACAGTCTGGGTACAAAGCAATATGTCAGTTGGCAAACTCTCGTGGGAGTGATGAATCTGTCAGGATGGTGGACCATCTAGAAGTTTCGCCTGATGGCATACCTTCTGCTTACTCTTGCCCGATTTCACTTGAAATGTGTCATATGGAGCAGTTGACCCATGAAGATCTGAAGGTGTCACAAGAACAGGACCCCGTTATCGGAGTGGTGAAACAAGACATTGAAGTTGGCAAGTTGCTTACCCTTCGGAAGAGCTCTGATCCAGTGCTTACTGTCCTACAACGTCAGGGCCCAAAACTGGTCATTCGAAATCAGTTGCTGTACAGAGTATCCAAAAGTCCCTGTGGAAAAGAGAGAGTTCAGCTGGTTCTGCCTGCCAAATATTATCGGACCGTCCTGCAATCTCTACATGATGATTCGGGTCACCTTGGGGTGGATCGGACTACGGAGCTAATAAGAGATCGATTTTACTGGCCCCGTATGACCCTCGACATTGAGCAGTACATAAAGACGTGTGGTTCTTGTATTACCCGGAAGACTTTACCTCAGAAGTCTGCTCCCCTGAGCCAAATTACCAGTAATGGTCCGCTAGACTTGGTATGCATCGACTTCTTGTCTCTGGAGTCTGACACCAAGGGTATTGCCAATGTACTAGTAATAACTGATCACTTCACCCGCTACGCACAGGCGTTCCCTACCAAAGACCAGCGGGCAGTCACGGTGGCCAAAGTCCTAGTGGAAAAATTCTTTGTACACTATGGACTGCCGTCACATGTCACCCCCAAGGTGATCCGCAAC